>JAUPFV010000005.1:76973070-77573070 GCA_036936605.1 Limnanthes douglasii subsp. nivea
TCTTAATTTGTAATGTTGATGTTGATCAAAGGATGTCTAGCAAGGTTCATCGCGACCAGTGAACTATTGACGCTACAGATGCACAACGCCATCGTTGTCACGATGACAACAGTGAGACAGACAGCAGTGAGACACTGTTAACTACGAAAACGTCCAACCATAGCAGGCACAGTTATTAGGTGGAAGATGGGCTAAAAACCCTGGTTAGTCACCGGTGTTTGACACATGTTACATTCGTGCCACTAAGCTTCATTCGTCCCCAATATGAGTCACTGGTGTTTCAAATCGTTGCATTCTTGCCACTAACGCGTGCAAATTAACAGAAAACTGACACGTGGCAGCCCAATGTACTGAGATTTGTTCCATATACGGTCACTTTTTTTTCCTTCCAAAAACACCCTTTACCGTATTTACTTTAACTTTTTACTTTTTATTTTTTACTCTACCGTTTTAACCTAAAATTGTTTTACCTAAATTACTTCACCTTATTTACTTACTTTTACTTTTTTTACATTTTTCTTTTTACGGTACAGATTTTGTAATTTCGATTTTATTGGCGATAATCGAGTAAAATCCAAACCCACTTTGTTTTCCTATTAATT
This sequence comes from Limnanthes douglasii subsp. nivea, assembly GCA_036936605.1. Lineage (NCBI taxonomy): Eukaryota > Viridiplantae > Streptophyta > Magnoliopsida > Brassicales > Limnanthaceae > Limnanthes > Limnanthes douglasii. The sequence continues at coordinate 76,973,673 of JAUPFV010000005.1, forward strand.
TATTTATATAGTTTTTTTTTACTTTTATATTTTCAAAAAAAAAATTATCGTTATCTATAACTAAATATTTAACCAAATTACTTACATATTTAATAATAGAAAACCAAAATTAAAAAAGAAAAGAAATACCAAATAAAATTTAACAGAGCAGAAGTATCTGCAAATCCAAATCTAAAAAAATGAAGAACCCTAGATCTTATCCATAAACCCTAACCACACAAGATCACTCTGATCAGAACCAAAACCAAAAACATAATCTGAAAGAAGAAAAGCATCGTAAAATCATTCGACGACCATTCCCCCACCTTATCAATCCTTGATTCGGTTCTCATGCTCTTGGCTCTCCTCAATGTGTCAACTTCCTTCAACAAATCAAACTCCAAACCTTTCTTCTTCAACTCTTCCACGCATTTCCCCAAAAGCTTGGCATCTTCTTTCTCTCTCTCCAGAAGTTCTCCATATGCTTCTTCACGTTGAATTCATACTTTACGGCCCCGATCATCCCAATCGAACATATCAGCGACGACGTTGAAGGGATTCACGATATCCGGCATGTGATTCGGGAAAAAGAGGCAGAGGTGGTGTTGAAGAGGAGGAGGAGAGAGAAAGAGTGGAAGAGGAAAATGGAATGTAGATATGAGTAATTTCGTGAAGAATCGAATCGGTTTGTGTTTCTTTTGATGCGATTTGTGTGAGGATTAGATCTTCTTCAGGATTGATGAATTGGGAATTTCACATGTTGCCATTTTTAAAAATCGTATTTGTAGAGAGAAAGAGAGAGAGTGGAATTGAAGAAGAGAGAGAGAGAGAGTGGAATTAAAGAAACTACATGAATTTAAGAATATCAATTTATTTATATAGTTTAATAATATTAATTAAATACAAAACTAAATTTTATATAAGTAGCTGGGTAAATGAAGAAGTTAGGGTAAAAAGTAAAAAGTAAAAAAGTTAAAGTAAATAAGGTAAAGTAATTTAGGGTAAAACGATTTTAGGTTAAAACAATAGAGTAAAAAGTTAAAAGTTGAAGTAAATACATTAAAATAATAAAGAATGGTGTTTTGGAAGGAAAAAAGGAGTGACCGTATATGGAACAAACTTGGGTACATTGGACTGCCGCGTGTCAGTTTTCTGTTAATTTGCACGCGCTAGTGGCAAGAATGCAACAATTTGAAACACCAGTGACTCGTTTTGGGGACGAATGAAGCTTAGTGGCACGAATGTAATATATGTCAAACACCGGTGACTAACCAGGGTTTTTAGCCGTGGAAGATGCCTAGCAGACTGCATCAACACTTGTTTCATGTTAGGCGTTATCCGGTGAAAGCCATACTAGTTTCATGTTAGGCGTTATCCGGTGAAAGCCATACTAGTTTCATGTTAGGCGTTATCCGGTGAAAGCCCCAACTGGTGGCTGGGTGGTTCTAATGATTGCAGCAGCCTAATGAATTTTTAATATATATATATATATATATGAATTATTAATCATTTAAAATTATGTGTTTCGTGTGTTTGTGCATGCAAAAAATTTTATATGCTTGACTGTTGAATGAATATGTATGACAAAAATTAAAATTTTGGTAGGTAAAATTTATAATTAACTTAATCGGTCTTCCAAAAAGTTAAATTAATCTCTAAGACAATCTTAGACATTGAAAGGTTCTGGGGTTAATTTAAATTCAGTTATTATTGGTCTTCTGAAATGTTATCATTTGGGTTTAAATTAATAATAAACTAAAAGAAATCTTTGAAAATGGTCATTGTGGTGTATTAAATTCTAAGTAGGTGAAATTGGTCCTTCAGAAGGTTTCTCATGTATTTAGAAAAATTCAATTCATTCATGCATTTTTTTAGATTTTAAATAGGTGAAATCGGTCTCGTGGAAGGTTTCGTCGCTATTTGAGAAAATTAAAATAGGGTTAAAATAATAATCATGGTATTTTTCCCCACACTCATAAAATTCATGCTAGTATGATTTACCCTCTGATATCTCCATTTAATGTTTTACATGTACACACCATGTTCATACATGTTGGTTGTTACTCTAAATGTGATGTATATTTTTTTCTAGTGCACTTGGATTACAATATATTAGGGAATCGACCACCCATGCTAGATTGTGCAGATTTTATTTTATGGGAAGAAGATACGCTGTTGTATTTATATGTTCATGAATACGACTATGTTATGACCCAACCCTTAGTCTGGAAAGTACAATAGAGAAAATTAAGGAACATAAGAAATAAAAGAAGTCAAATAAGTTATGTATCGGTCTCATATTACAGAAAATCCCAATAACATTTCGTGAGGTTGTCCCAAAAGTTACTACCTCAGCCATGGATTTTCTCACGGGGGTAAAAAAAAGTATTTCATAATAAAGAAAAGATAGAGATACAATGCCTTATAAACGAGCTCTCTAAAAAAAGTACAATGATAAAAGAAAAACTCGTGCGCATACTCGTGAAATGTGTGCAATTGGCCAAAAGTTAAAGGAAATCGGGGTAGAGCTTCATGATGAGTGTGTAGTAGGATTAACATTTTAGTCATTACCGAGTAGGTTTAAGTATGTCCATTATACCTATAATTTAATGCGGGGAAATAGAATAGCAATTATTTGATTTTCCATGTTCCATAGGAAGAGAATAAGGTTAAACTGGCAATGCTTGAGGCGAATGTGATAACATCTTCAAACAGAATGGGGCCTAAGTGGAATACTGATGGCAAAGGACTGTATCAATACCGGTAAAGAAACAAAAGCTCGAGGAATCAATCCTTGGTAGTTGTTTTATATAAAAGGGAAAAAGAGCATCTGAAGAAGGATGTCAGAAGTATTTAACTTACATGTTAGGAAAATGAACTCTCACAAATTTGGTTGTTTTGGAAAGTAATATTTTTTTATGGAAAATAATATTTGATGGGTTTATTCGGCTGATACAACTTATGTATGTATTTATTTGCAGGGTGCGTCAATGAGTAGGATGTTAAATGAGGGTTTCACGATTAAAGAGAGCTTATGTCATGTTTTGGAGATTTACGATTTATATTCAGATCTTTTTACTGGATATGTTTTACATTTAGAGAATGTAATGTTTGTTTCCAGTTAGGCATGACCTTAATTTCCTTTCCAAGTGATGCTTTTATGGATATTTTTATCTTATTGGAAATAGTAGTTTTACTCTCTCTTTAAATAATGCGATTGTTGAGCATGGAAGTTTGATAAATGAAGATAAAATATATAAGTTAAATATCGTTAAGTGTCGCAATATTTTCATGAATTCAAAAAGTACACTGAATAAAATTATTAAGTCTAAAAAATTCTCTAAACCGTGGTACAAGAGGTTAGGTCATATATCCAAAGTGATTATGGAAAAGCTTGTAGTTGAAGATTTACTAGGGCTCTTAGATTATTCTGATTTTGGTACATTTATCGGGTGTATCAAAGGAAGACAAACCAAAACCAAAAGGGCAAGGGCATATAAAGCGATTGAAGTCTTAGAATTGATACATACCAATATGTGTTGACCGTTTCCACAAGATTCATGGAATGGGTAGCGGTACTTTATATCATTTATCGATGATTTATCTTATTTCATATACTTGTATCGATTCGTTAAAAGTCTGAGGCCCTAGACAAGTTCAAATATTTTAGGACCCAAGTTGAAAAACAACTCTATAATATCATTTAGAGCGTTAAATCTGACTATGGTGTTGAATACTATGGTAGATGTGACGGATCGGGTGAAAAACTTCAATGACCCTTTGCATAATACCTAGAGGATTATGGCCTAGTCATTCAATATAAAATATTGGGCTCACCCCACATGAATGATGTATCTGAGAGACAGAACCGTACACTAAAAAATATGGTTAAAAGTATAATAAATTACTCATCTCTACCACTATCTCTCTGAGGGTAAGACATCAAGTGTCGTTTATATACTCACAGAGTACCCACCAAGGTTATTATTATTACCCCATTTACTTATACTGGGATTTCCAACTAATGTAAAGGCTTACAAACCTCGGTAAAAGAAACTTTGCTAAAAAATAATCAATTTCTTCTTCATAGGTTATTTTGTACACTCTAGGGGTTTAAGTTGTATGATTCCCTCACTGGTACTATATTTGAAATGATAACAAAAACTTTTTCGAGGATGTTTAGTTTTAATAGGGAGAATAAAGGAACAATTTTCCATCTTAAGGAATAATTTATAGAGCCTCATGGAGGTTTTAACAAATATACTCAGGTATCAATATAATGAGCTTTAATTCCAATGACTTTGGTCCTGTTTGAATAAGATAATATTCTGAATCATATTAATGTTCCACTTGAGGGTTCAACCCAAAATACAAATATGGTCCAATTAGAACAAGATGAAATTCAAGTTAGTTTTCCACAACAAGATCAAAATGACATCGTTTATGAATATCAAACTCTACCTCCTCAAGAAGTGCAACAAGAGGAAATAGTGACTTTATGAAGGTCCGCGAGAAAAAAAAAGGATGGTATAAGTCCATAGTTTATAGTATATCTTCAAGAACATGATGAGTCATGTGAAGGAACTAAAGATAATCCCACGTCATACTAACATACCATAGAAAGCTTAATTTTCGGAAGTGGATCGAAGCTATGAAGGAAGAGTATAAATCGATGCAGGATAATACGGTATGGGAACTTGTCCCATTCCCTAAGGGAAAAACCAATTTGTTGTAAGTGGGTTTACAAAACCAAACATAATTCCTTAGGTAATTTTGAAAGGCATAAATCGTGTCTTGTAATGAAAGTTTATACTTAACGTCAATGGATTGATTTTAAAGAAACCTTCTTTTCGGTTCGATGAATGATTCATTTAGAAAAATCATAGAAAATATTTAATGATCAAAAAATAATTATCCTATATTTTATATTAATTTTTATACTAATTTAATTGTTAGTTTTAATTAATTATGAATAAAAATACACTAATTTTATTATTTTTGATCTATTAGTGAATTGGGAGCAAAAATGAGCAAAAAAGAATAACAAAGAGTTTAGATTGCAAATAGAAACTATAATTAAAGAAGAAGATAAAAGCCAATAACTTGAACATAATTAAAGAAAGAATAAAAGAAAAAAAGAGAAATGATAAATAATTAAGTGAAGATCAAGATCTGAATATTCTAGTCCTTAAGAATAATTATAATAGTTTTATTATTTAATTTTAAAAATAATATTATTTTTTTATTTTTGATAAGATTAAATTATTTTTTTAGAAAAAAAAAATTGGTCTTTAATAATAAATTATTTAATTTTAAAAAATAAAATATATTTTTCATTTTATTTAACAAGGATCATAATTATATGGTCTTAAAGATAGATTTTATTTGTACGAGATTATGGTTCAATAAAAGTTCATAATGTTCGTTATAAATAAAACCTTAATACATCATAAAGAGGGGGGCCGACGACAAGAAATCAACGTTGTCTTTATTATAATATTATGTTTTTGTTATGATGATTATGCTCACTATGAGCAAAATTTGTTTCCAGGGTTATTAAACCTCTATAGATACAATTTTTAATGAAATATATTTTCTTTATTAATTTATTTTTTCTTTTATCTTTAGTATTTCTATTAATCTCAATGCTTTCAATTTCCTACAGGATTAATTGATTGATCATAGATTTAGGTTGAGACCGAGAGGTAATATATATTTCTGAACTATATCAATATCAGTGAGCTGAATGATTAGTTTACTACGGCTATGACCTAGTGAAGCCTGAATTAGGTTCTTAGAAATTATAACTTAATTGTATGAGGTATGAGACTATAGATATAATTATACAAGAAGGTTAGTTATGTGATATCGAGAGATGATCATAAAATTCTGAAACATAACCTGATATTAAATAATAATTGCAAAAATTAGGTTAAGTTGATACATGTTTAGTAACTCTAGAATAGTTTTTAATATTGATTATTTAAAATTTTATTTATTCTTAAATTTAAACTTTAATTTTTGTTTATTAATTATTATAATTGTTATATTAAACTGTAGATTGGAAAAGTATATTTATTCCTTTGGGTTCGATATTCGAGTCTTAAAAATACTCTAAAACTACAACGAAAATTGTACACTTGCAATTTTTTTGTATCAAACAGACCATAGAAAATCGTACACTTGAAAAAAATTATCCCTCACCATACAAACAGACCATAAAAAGCTTTGGTTCTCGGAAGTGGATCGACGCTGTGAAGGAAGAGTATAAATCGATGAAGGATAATGGGGTATGGGAATGTTTCCCGTTGCCTAAGGGAAAAAAGAAATTGGTTGTAAGTACGTTTACAAAACCAAACGCAATTCTTTAGGTAATGTTACAAGGAATCTAACCCATCTTGTACTTAAATCCATACTTTCTGACATTTTATGGATTTAAGTTAGTTTTTAGTTGAGGTTTTAGCAGTTCTAGGAGTTGTAGTTAAAATGAGGTAGTTTGTTTTTTAAAAGTAGGTTGAATTTTATGATTTTAGCAATGTGGGTATTTTGAAAATTTACTTTTTTCGAAAGAAAAATAAAATTGAGGTCTTAAAAAAAAAGAGGTTGTGATGTAGCATAGCCTTAAAGTTTACGATACTGGTTATCGCTCTCGGAACTCGACTGACATTTTAAATTTACTTTTTAATTTTGGTGATGACAAAACCTGATCAAAGGGTCTTTCAGGTAACTATTTACACAAAGTATTTAATTTTGGATAAAGGGTATAAATATAATTGAGATGCTTGTATTTAATGTGCAAAGAGAGGATGTTTCAACCCTCTTAAATGCTATTATTTTGAGAATTGATAGGATAATTTCGGATCTATGGATCAATCGGGCAGGGTCACAGATATGGGTCAAACTTATGAGCCCTCATGCCCACGAACCGTTATTCGTTATATGGTTGGCAGACAGCTTAGTCAGTTCGCATACAACCGACTTAGCATAATCTTTGTTCTAAGTTTAAAATGCCTCGTAAAATAAATCTGATCGAGTTCCTGCTCGTTGGCCTTAAAGATTTCCAATCCTATTAGATTTAATCTAATTTTATATGTTATTCCACTCAAAAATATATGTGTTTTTATATTTTTCTAACGATTTTAAAGAATATAATAATGAATTTTGATTTTTTGAAACTAATTATTTACTTATGTAATTTATTTTTATAAAAAATTAAAAAATAAATAAAACAATGAATATGCTTATAGGTTTAGTTTATTTCGTCCATCAACAACGTTTGTACTGAAGACGTTTAACGAGATAACACAAATTTTCTCATATATCACACAAATAATATAACATATGGATAGTAGGAATTTAATATATTTATATATCATATGAAAAGTTACAACGGGTTATAAGAATTTACATCATAAATCACACATCAAGGTTGGGGCTAGGGGTGGCAAATGGGTTTGGAACCGCGAGAGAAAAGTAGGGACCTGTCGATAACCTGGTGGGTAACCTGCGAACCTGGTCTGTTATACCTACAACACGGCACACCTGATTACCTGTTAGACCTGCATAAGCAGTAATCCGGCAAATCTGCAACCCGGCAGGCCTGTTTAAATATTATAAGTGTTGTAATTATTTTATAAACCAAAATCATATCTTAAGTTATATTTAAAAAAATATTTTTATAATATATATGATTATAAATTTATTATTACATTTTGGTTAGTATAAATTTGTTTTGGTTATTAATATTTTAAGTGTTGTAATTATTTTATAAACCAATATTTTAAATGTAACTTTTAAGGTTGTAATGTTATTATTACATTTTGAATATTATTATTATGTTTTGGTTTTAAATATTAGAAGTGTTGATATTATGTTATAAACTAAAACCATATCTTATCATGTTAAAATATTACAAATTGTATGGTTATAATTTTAATATTACATTTTGAATATTATTATTATGAATTGGTTATAAATAGTAGTAGTGTTGTTATTATTTTTTAAACCAAAATCATATTTTATGATGGTAAAATATTACAAGTCATATGGTTGTCATTTTATTATTACATTTTGATTACTATTCTGATTTGGTTATAAATATTACAAGTGTTTTTTTAAAACCAAAATCAGATCTCATAATTATTTCATAGTACAATTGTTGTTACTATAATAAAAAGTAAATATATTTTTTTGGTTTATTTTGCCGTTCACAGTTTATACTCTTGCGGGCCAGGAGTTGTACAAATGTTTTCAAATTAAAATACAAAATAGTAAAAAACTATTACAAACATCATTCATCTTCTTTAAGTTCTTTTTTCGTAAGTAAAATCTTCATCCTCACTTGATTCACCTTCAGATTTATTTTCTTCATAATTTCTTGTTCAAGTGTATCTTCATAATCATTCGGATAATCTTCGAAGATGTCGTCTAACATTCACTTCGTCTCTAAACTCTCTGTCTTGCATCCTTTTATCTGCCGCGGTCAAATCCTTGACTGCCACAAGCACTCCAAGTGCTTTGCTCGTTAATCTTATTCTTTTAGTCATGTATTGCAACCTCGCTTGACTGAAAGGACACTCATTTGCAATTGTAGACATAGGTATTGCATAAATCTCTTTAACAAGCCTGCAAAGAATTGGATACTCTTCAGTTTTGGTACCCTGCCATCTTATGATATCTTCAATACCACGGTCGGGAAAATTCGTAAAATAAAACCTAGTGCTCAAATATCTAGACAACTCATTATCAGATTGAGGGGTTTTTGTAAATTCATTGCTTCGTAACATTGCCATTTGAACATAGTTAGTAGAAAATCTCCCTCTACCCCTATTGTTACTGCTCTTTACATTTGTAGTTGTATTTAATCTACATCTTTCAGCATACTTATCAAACATATTATGCATACAATCATATACGCTGACAATATACCCTTCACGGTCAACTGAATCATCCGGTGGACTAATTTCAAAATTGTAAGGATTGATAAAATCATCTAACTAGCTATTCAAATTGATCTTTTTGCGAAAAAGGATCCAAAATGCAAGCAATTGAATAAGTCATAGGGATTTGATGAAAATAATTTTGGAACTTGAATTCCATTTGGGGCACCATGTCTACGCATACAAAATTTGATCTAAATTCATTCATATGCATGACAAGATTAGTAATCGTGAAAATGGCCAAATGAACATTAGGTTGATTTTGTGAAGAAAAGGTTAGAGTGTTTTCCTTAAAAAGTTTAAAAATCTTAACATGTGTGCATAATATTTCCAATGTTGATTTTCAATACCTGTTTGAGGATAACATGCATTATAAAGAGACATAATCTCTTCTTTAAAAATATGAGCACGTGCAAGCATTGTATAAGTAGAATTACATCTAGTTTGACATCTAATATAAGTTTCTTATATTTTTTTCCATTTTCAATAACAAGTGTTTTAAAAGGGTTTTTTTAGCAGCGGAGGTCATGCAAAATAGGATCTCATTTGTAATATGAGCAATATAATATTTCAAAACCATCTTTATTCCATTTTCGCAACTAATTGAAATACATGACATAAACATTTGGTGTGAAAAAATTTAGAAAAAATGGGAGTGCAATCTTCTTTAAGCAATTTTATAGCACTCAAATTAGCAGATGCATTATCGAACGAAATAGACATAATCTTATTTTTAATGCCATAAATATTCATGCATTCAATTATACTCTCCCTAATTAATTGTGCGTGATTTTTATTACATGTTATTTAAATCTCTTTCAATTTCAATTTTTATTTTGTTATTTACAAGTAATTTATGTTTATGCATATACTTATACAATCCTAAACACTTTAAATTTATACTTCAAATATTGAATAGTTCAAAAATACAAAAAACTATTTAAATCATCTAAACACATACACTTCAAGCTTGAAAGATCTAAAGAACTACCTAATAATTTAAAATCAAAATACAATTATATGTCTAATAGGTATATATTATTTAATATCTACCTAATATTAAATAAAATATCTTAAATATCTAAATATAATCAAACAATATCAAAATCATATTACAATTATCTTGTTTAAGACAATCAAATTATTAATTTTATAATCGTAATTTTTTAATAATATTGAAATTTATAATCAAAATACAGTTAGATGTATATATTTTATTTGATATCTACCTAATATTAAATAAAATATCTTAAATATCTAAATCTAATCAAATAATATCAAAATTATATTACAATTATACTATTAAGTATATAATTGCCTTGATTATAGAATTTTGATTAAAATAATATAATATTTAAATTAAAATACAATAAATAGCATCATTGGTTTAATTATATCGTATATATCTCAATTATTAAATTCGACTTAATTAGCACGTACAAATTAATTTTAAATAAAATTATAAAATAGTTGATTAACTGTGTCTTAAATAGAGCTTGTGGTTAACCTGCGAACCTGACCCGTTATACCTGCAACCCGTCAGCCCTGCATAAGCAATAACCCGCCAGCCCTGAATAAACAATAACCCGGTAAACCTGAAATCCAGCAGAAATTATTAAATGGGTCTGGGGAATCATGGGTTGATCTATTTGCCACCTCTAGTTGGGGCTAGTGTGTCCATTAAAATATACGGACCTTCATATATAAAAATCAAACTTATTTTTGTTTTCATTCGCTAAATCAACTATCATTAATAGGTATATGCATACAACATATAATTATCAATTATTATTTAATATTTATTTTTTTATTAATATTTCATATACATTACTAACTATATAAATCTAACGTTTTACCAAATATATATATTTTTAGTTTTTCTCAACTTCTTCTTGTTGAGTACTGAATCAAATGCATCATATTAGTTCTTCAAAATGCAAAAAAGAAAATATAAATCCTCACAAGATTTTACTACATAACAAATAGAAATAACAAATAGAAAGTACTTATTACTTTGTTTATTATCGTTATCAATTATCCGACTTCGATATTATATAGCTCTTCTGATGAACTTCAAAACTTGATTTTTAAAAACATATAAAAATGGCCGAAGAGCTTCCAACCAACAAGACGACTATACATTACTTTGGAAATAATGTTGATTTTGATTTAAGGAATAATAAAACCCTACGTTTAAATTATATAGATGATTACCATTAACCTTTATCATCTTGTGATGGCATACCACAACCTGGTAATTGATAAAATCAATTTACTTAATGAGTTATTAGTTCAAGCTTAAGTGTTTAGATTTGGACTTTTTCTTTTACAATGTTTAAATTCAATCTGGTTACCATACTTATGTGCATATTGCATTTTTCACATACATGTCAAATATATTTAATTTTATAATATAATTAATTCGATTACTAATATTATTAGAAGGCATTAAGACAATCACCGAATACATATTTAGCATATCAGTCCACAAATATTCTAACAATCTCCCACTTGAACCGTCATATGTTACTCCAGTATATATTCAAATTTAATGATATCCTTGAATCAATTGTCAATAGCTAAACGCTACAACCCCGTACATGATCAATAAAAATAAATGACTAAAGACTTATTCCTCATAATATGAACAATATGATGCAATAATAATCACATTATTGTTATCAATAAATTAATTGGGTTAACATAGAGTGCAACTTTAAAGTAATATGACTCGTAATCATATATATATTTACTCATAAATGGTTCATAGATTTGAAGATCCGATAAAGAATGTATATCAATAAATATAACCAATCATATATATTGCAATAAACCTTTATATGCACAATACTACAAAATATCATCAGATCATATTACAAACTCTTCCACCTAATCTAATAATCCTCTAAATCAACTACACCCATACTAATTGTGTGTCCTTGATAACCTTTAGCGAAACCACCTTTGTTAGAGGATCTGTTATCGTGAAATTTGTGGTGATGTGCTATATATTTATATGACTCATTTGAACTATCTCTTTAGCAGCCATGAACTTTATATATATGTGTTTGAATTCAGACGAGCTCATATTGTTGTTCAAGTAATTCACTGTACAATAAAACCTAATCGGACCTTCTATCTTTTGTAAAATATGCAATCCAGTGGCAAAATTCTGCAACCACAATGTTTGGATACGTCAAAGAACATAACAAATTTTGTTATCACGGTGGACGATGTAACTAGTGTTAACTTTACACTTCTCGAGGATATTGCACCTCCACCCAATAAGAATGTGTTTCCCTAAGTGCTTTTTAGTGTGTCTATGCACCATTCTCTAGAACGATTTCTAAAGTTGTAATCAAATTTATCCTCTCCAATATTTGTGAATCAATGGGAATTCATCAATGTTTCTCCTCGTCTTTTCATCCCCAAGCCAATGGACAAATAAATGTGATAAACAAAACTATTTTGATGGGTCAGACATCCTTGAAGGGAACGAGCAAGAAGTGGGTCGGATTTATCTTAAGGGGGAATTTTATACCTACTAAGTTGTGTGCCATCCATATAATGAATAACAGTTTGTATGTCTGGGGGCTCATGAGTCTGAACCATATTCGTGACCCGACCCGATTAGTCTATAGATCCATATTATCCTATAAATACTCAAAAGAATAACATTTAAGTGGGTTGAAACATTCTCTCTTTACACAATAAATATAAGCGCCTCAATTATCTTTCGACCCTATATCCAAAATTAAATACTTTGGCTAAACACATATCTTAAAGACCCTCTAATCAGGTTTTGTCATCACCAATATTGAAAACTAAATTTAAAATATTAGCCGAGTTCCCAAAGCGATAGCCATTATCGTAAACTTTAAGGCTACACTACATTAAAACTTTTTACTTTTAGATTAAGACTTTTATTGTTTTATCTTTCAAAAAGAGGAAATTTTCAAAATATGCACATTCCAAGAAATACAAAATTCAACCTATTTTTCAAAGAAAAAACTAACTCATTCTAACTACCACTACTAAAACTACTAAAAACTTAACTAAAAACTACCTTCAATCAATATAATCTCACAAAGTATGGATTCAAATGGTGATGATTTTCTATTGGAAGATGAGGATCGATCAACGGATCATCCAGAGATAGCCATAGAGGTATATTTCTTTAATTTTTGTTAGGTTAAAATTACTTTCGCACGTATCGTGTGCGTTGATGAGTTAATATTTCACCTTAGTAAATTTTCAAGAGAGAAATTTAGAGAGAGAAAGAGTTAGAGAATTTTTAGAGAGAGAAAGTTCAAGTACAAATGAGTAGGGATGTCAACGGTTCTCCGGAACCGAGAACCGGACCGGGACCGAACCGATAAGGACCGGACCGAGAACCGGACCGAACCTTAACGGTCCGGTTCGCGGTTCTATTTTAAAAACCAAAAACCGATAAGGAACCGAAACGAAAAACCGGTAAGGAACCGAACCGATAAAACCGGTAATAACCGATTCGGAATCGAAATAAAAAATTATTAAAAACTTGCTAAAACTAATGTATTTTAAATATTATGCCGTAATAAATCCGCCATTAATAAATTATTTATCCTATTGTAATTAACAAACAAAATTGTTTTAAATTATAACAGATTAGTTTAGGAAATTTATATTTTTAAGTTCTTTGTTGACAAATATTAATAACTAAGTTAGTAGTATGTCTTTAATAATTAAACGTTTAATATCAAAACTAATCATAAAAAAATAATAAAATATCAAAGCCGAATAATCAATAATTAAATAATATATGACCATTGACAATGTGAATAATCTTAGAAAGAATAAGTATTTGGAGTTCTGTTTAAAAGAATTCTACATGGATAGTTACCATTGAAGAGGAGTTTTGTTTAAAAGAATCCCACATCGATAGTTACCATTGAAGATGAAAGTGTCAATCTATATAAAAGGAGGCACAAACACATCCTCTTACTTACTAAGGCTTTGGCAACTATTTGAATGCCTGACCACTTGATTAATAGTTACAAGTTTCGAATTAATTTTTTTAAAGGGTTGTCGGTCTGATAAACCGAACCGAACCGAACCGGACCGATTGTTATCGGTTCCGGTTCGGTTTTGGTTTTCAAAACCGAAACCTTATCGGTTCGGTTCGGTCCAAACCGACAAGCTTATCGGTTCGGTCCGCTTATCGGTTCCGGTTCGGTTTTGGTTTTCAAAACCGAAACCTTATCGGTTCGGTTCGGTCCAAACCGACAAGCTTATCGGTTCGGTCCGGTTTTGTAAAAACCCAGACCGATCCGGACCGATAACAGCCCTACAAATGATTTCAATAGAAAAAGTGTCCCCCTTTATTAGAGTAGTTTTGCTCTTTATATAGAGGAGCCAAGACTTAGTCTTAAACTGAATTCTGTTACAAAAGAGGACAAATTACTATTTAGTCCTTAACAATTATACATAATTGCAAAAAGTCTCTAAAACTTACATCAATTACAATTTAAGGACAAAACTTACATTATTTACAATTAAATCGTTAAATTTACATTATTTACAACTTAGTCCTCAAAATCCTACTTCCATATCATGCGTAATTTTATAAAACGTGCACTTAAAGTTCACACAATCAAGATAAATCGAGCCCTTACTGCACATGATTTTGAACCAAATTGCACATATTGTTCTTGTGCGATTTGGTCCAACTTTGCATTATTGCATGTGTCATTTACCCTTATTGTGCGCATGGTATGTGTGCGATGTTTCATAAACAAGTGCAGTAATATGCATGAATTAAGGTTGTTTGCATAAAGTGAGTGCATTTTTTCATATACAGTATAGTTATGTATGTTCTGTGATCTATAACAAGCAAACTGTATGATGACTGATTAAATACATATTTTTCCACCCAAATGTATTACAGTAACACAATTTAAAAGCACAAGTAAAATCTGTAGGCATCGATATAGGTTTCATAGTTATTAGTATCAAATATAACGACTGTAGTCGAAATGGAAAAATTCTTACAATATATTTTCAATGAGAGATGTATAACACTTATATATCTTAGACTAAACCAATGATTGTAAAATAACGACGATAATGTACATACAAAAAATGTAGTTTCCCTTCATGTTAAGGGGAAGTCCAGTTAAATAAAAATTTCACTTTTGGAAATTGAATTTGTTACACAGATACACAACCACGCAATGTTTTTGCACTTAAATGGTAATTTGCAAGCCTTAGAATCAAAGTGGACGAAGACAAATTAGTTTGTAGGTTAACGATAGTATTTTCTCGTCCTAAAGAGATATACATAGGTTTGTAGGTTCATAACCCTCAAAATGTGTCTAGCATGCGCATCATTTGCAATATTCGTCAAAAATACCGTTTGGTTGAAAATATCGGCCAAACCCACATGTAATTTTGTTGCGTAAACTTAAGGAACATAATTAATCTATGTGGTATCAAACAAATATGACGAGATCCTCAAATTATTTTTCACGCATCCTACAAGTATCGAGCTTTTAAGCACATTTCCTTGGGTTATTTTCATGGGTAATACTTATAAGAATACTAGTTACATTATGGTTTTGCTTGAATTTTTTTTGTAACATTAACCAACAAGACATTTTGTATTTCTTTTGTCTTTATGAGCTCCAAAAAATAAGCAAACTACATGTAGGCTTTGAGTGTTTTAAAGATCGTCATGATCGATAATATTCGCGTATTTTCGAAGATTATTGTCACCAATATGGAGCTAGCATTAAGCAAGTGTAATATTAACAAAATCATTTCGGAATACGATAAAAAAGTGATGCCCAAAGTAGATAGGGACGAATATTTTATAGATTTTTATGACGTTATTTCCCGACCGAACACAGTTGAAGATCATAACAAAAATCTCGCAACACTAAAATAAGTGTTCTACTTTTTCACAAAGGATATAAATTATGTCATGAATCAATGGATAATGATATACAGTAAAAATAATCTACAAATCTACGCGAACAAGCATAAACATTTAGGCAACCGAACTAGCAATCGGTAAGTGATATATTCAAACTTTTATTTTTACAGGTCGTTTTGGATGGGCCATTGCCGGAAATATATTTGGTATGATACCCGTTTCACACCGAAGAAGCAACAACATGGACAATTTCTCTCAACTAAAGATTCAAATAATTTTAAAAAAATAAAACTTGTCCAAACATTCATCACGGACGATAAAACAACACACTTCACTGATTTGACCGAAGACCATTGATTATAATATAACTTGTGTAACTCTATTTAAGTTTTGTTAGCGCGACATAATTACCAATAATTTACATCTCATTTGTATATTGATATTTATTGGAAGACTAATTTATGTACCTTTTATCTGTTTTAAAACCCATATAACATTTTCGTATGTATCTAATTAACAGTGCCCATCATATGCTAAAAAATAATAGTAAGAGTTTTTAAAAAAATTTGGCAGAGATATATTTTCCATAGAAGTGTGTGAGGTAATATAGTTTGTCGCATCGAGAGCGTGTGTAATTATACACTTCTGCGCATGCCAACTGCGACATGGTGCAATAATTCGCGTACGACCAGTGCAACGACATGCACAATTTCGTGCACTTTTAGTGTCAATGTATGTATACGCAAATGAAAAAATAATAATTTTAGCCTACTTATAATACATAAAAGTGAAATTTAAAATACTTTATCGTCATATAGGTTTTTATAAAGGCATGATGCAAAAAATCAACATTAATAAAGAAAAACTAAAATTTGATTAAAATCGTATACAAATTAAATACAACAACTTAAAAATGCAGAAATTAACAAAAAAAACTTAAGACTTACACTATAAAATTAGAAATAAAACAGTAATTCAAAAACAGAAATAAAGTGGTAATTTATAAACATAAACGACCATAACTTGATGATAATACAAACCATTTATTATCTTTAAGGTCAGTTCATTTTAACAGTTTTCTTTTTTCCTTCTCCATTATGTAGTTCACATGCTCATGATACACAATTTCCTCTTGCTTAGTTGTTATTTGGTCATGCACCTCATCTTACTATTTCTCGGTTACCAAGCAATTAAAAAGGTGAAACGTAGTATGACGCTCCTCTTCGTTGAGGTTGAAAACCAAGTGTACTCGTTGTGTCATTGAATACTTCTACCTAGTTTTCACGTCATCCAAATATCTGGAAATTCTTAGTGGCTCGACACGATCCCTACCATAGAGGTAGTACAACTTGCCTTCCAATACGGTTTACCACATTCATCATTGTATGTTTTCTTCACTTAAACAGAGGGTTTTTTCAAATACTCATCCTTGAGATTGGTCCACACAAACATATTTTTTTTATATGTTGTGAGTTTTCAAAGTTTAGCTTTTACAAGAGTGTAACATCTATTCATTAAGCTTAATATATGAATAACGTAATCCATATAAAGCTATAAACACTGGACACGTGTAACTTGTGGATACTACAATCATCTTAGCCAATAGGTTTGGGATACGTATTGGATAAGACTAACTCAAATCCAGATGTATGTTAGGATCAACCCACGTGACAAGTAACAACTAAATCCGAAGGTCGAGATAAAAAAATGGGTTTAGATATAGCATTTCCCTAAATTTTAGTAGATAAGAAAATCCAAATAACCCTATGAATATCTGACATGTGTAATTTATGGATAACCTAATAAGCTAAACCAATCATGTTGGTGATACCAATTAGATAGACATATCAACATCCGACACATGTAAATTAAACTCGTACATACATAACAAAACGTAAAAAAATATACATAATAAAATGGTACGTAACATCAAAATAGAGTCGTAACATAACCAAATAAAACATTAAAAAATGGTACGTAACACAATGTTATATAAAAAAATGTATGTAACATAAACTCGTGACATAACAAAACATAAACATCAAACTTTACATAAAAATGGTATCGTAACAAAACTAAATAAAATATACGCCAAATCATTCTTGATAATAGTACACTACTCAGATCACACACGTAAACAATTGCCAATCAATTCGATACTCAACTTAGGGGAAATAAAATTCAACTCGACAAGACATTATGTGAAGGCTTATAACCTCGTCTGATAAATGGTCATGGAGGGGTTATCCCAACATATGCTTCGACAGGGCGATAATTAGGATCAATCAATATGTACCATAAGTTGTTCTAAACTCATACAAGGTATAACAAAGAGTAGTAGGTTGATCGAGCCGATATTGAGTAACTCACATCATATGATCAATAATATGAGACTGTTATGCATTCCAAATAGATGCATCCCAAAGATATCACATGTTTTCACACCTTTCTTGAACGCTACCCCCTAAAACAAGTCTTAGTGGACCAGGTAACTCATGAACATAATCCAATTATCGAACAACACGCAGGGGATAGTAAGCCTCGACGAAGTCTCATGACATAAATATGGTATATATCCAGGATACCTCACAGAAAGGTCTAATGCCACGTACATATTCATATGGTATGAACCACGTATACAATTTTAAAATTAATGTATGTATAGAATAACTTCATACTAAAATAAAGAGAAATATAGTAAAAAAGTTAAACTAGAAAGAAACCTTGTATTATGCTCTCTGAAAATAGCTAAAGCATGCAAAATATTATCTAGAGTATTTTAGTTTGCACGCAATGAATGAGGTGTATATCTACACATGGTCGGCTGCGTAATAGAATACGAACTGAACTACGTAGATGCAAGGGCGAAAAAATGGTTGTAGATCTATGTCTCTAATAATCCGAGAAAATTGGTAAACCCTGACGTGGCCTGCAAACAAATCATACCAAGTTGGTAATATAACTAAGATATAATTAATTGACCCTAGTTGTAACTACGCGAGTTGTTATAGTTATCAATGAACTGTCGATAGTAAAAAAGTACTGTTACCCGTCTTGTTTACAAGAATACAACAACCAATCATATAGAGAAAATACCTCATTTTCGCGTGAATAACCATCTCATCAGTAATTTGATCATAATAATGTTCACAACCTGTATAATATAAGAACACAAAACTAAGACAAACGTGTCTTCTACTACCACAACAATTCTGATCAAGCTCAATACTAAGGTTTCCAAGATATATACCAAGTAATCGTGCAAATGCAGCAACTCGTTGATATTTAGTAGGAATGGTAACAAGCCCAAAACTCTGACCTACGACGGATAGACCTGTACTGGTGTGTACATCATAAAGTGTAATGGTAATCTCATTGTAGAAGAAATGGAAAGAATTGGTATTTGGATACCACTGCTCTAAGAATGCCTCTAATATATGAATTTTGGTAGACCAACGCAAAAGATAATCAAGAAACGAACCTAAACATGTCCCTATAACCTGATCGTGAATCCTACTCTAACGAGTAAGATCCCACGAGCAATGGGTAGCGTACATAGTAAAACATCTCATAGAATCTCTAGCTTACAAAATATAAAAACAAATTATCAATAAGATGCGATATCGTTAAGTACTAGATAAACAACCAAAAAAGTATATTAAACACTAACACTAAATAACTTTTGTACAAACTGACATTGTTATCGAAGACGTTGCACGCCTCATAAGTCTTGTAGTTGCTGAGCTGAGAATAAAAATTCGGAACATGAGTGTTCACTCAACAAAAGAATTGGTCAAGAATAATACGACGCTCAACAATAGGCATATGACTAAGCCTATGTAATCTAGCGCTAGAAGTCTCAGGTGATGCATTTTGTTCGTGATGGCTACTCTCATCATCCGACTCAGATATTGATCGTGTCATGAAATTACAATCATTGGTTAGACTTAAGAAAAAACTAAAACCTAAAATAGTCTCAAGCAATTGATAAACACAAAAATATGTCGCAAAACGATAAATAAACTCAGAAAAAATATAATACAATATAAATTGTAGTGTCTTGAAGTTAAAACAAAAAATTCTCCCTAAGAAATATATTTTGCGCACAAAATGTGCAACATGTGGTGCACGATTTCACATAATTGGACTAGGTCGTTTATGCAAATTTCGGACTGAATGTGCAACGAACAACCGGTTTCGCATGCTCTGGGTGCGCGAAACGGCTGTTCGTAGCGTGGTGAGTGCGTGAATTTGCGCGAACAACCAGGACCGTTCTAAAAACTCCAAATCCTTCTAGACTCGACCATTTTCCCAACAAATAAACATCGAAAGCGAAAATATACAACTAACATAAACAATAAAACTAACTAAACCTCAAACAAACAACTACAAATATATACAAATCAGATTTCTAAAAAATAATTTTTTAACTATAATATCTTTAGATATATAGATTGAAATTGAAAAAAAATCATTAGACTAATAATACTTACTTAATAATTTTATGAGGCATATTTTGAAAATATTAAATTTTTAAAATGAATAATTTGAGATGTTTTAGGTTAAAAAAATTATGTTACTTTTAAACATGAATTCAAAAATTAATTTTATACGAAAGATAAAAATTAAAACGAAATACAATAGGATTTGAATGGATCACCGTATATCAAATTAAAATCTGTAAATATATCGTATCTTTTAGATTAGTTGTTGATTTTTTTTTTAATGAAAAGTAGGTATCATAGTTGTCACGTGGCGGTCGTGGCGAGGCGAGGCGATATCGTCTTAGGGCGTGGCGTGGCGAGGTCCTTAGCGTGGCGCTCGCCGTGGCGACTGTGGAGGATGTGGCGCTCGCCGTGGCGGCCGAGGCGATTGTGGCGGATGTGCCGCTCGCCGTGGCGGTCGTGGCGAGGCGCTAAGCCTGGTATTTTTTTTCGAACTAAAAAAACAAAAACCTAAAACTAAGTTTTGGAAAGATGAAGATGTTTTGAAATGAGTTGATGTTGGAGCTGTTGAGGTTGATAAAGTAGACTACAATCTTCGATCTAAGAATATATCATCTTCAACGGCTCGAATAAGAGATCAAAGGCTTGTTGAAGAAGACTTTGAAGAATAAGATACTCCATTATGGGATATAAATGGAGAACATGGTGGAGATGAGAGGTGTGAAGATATTATATCGGACGATGATATATTTTAGTCTATGTTTGTTTTTTTAATGAGATGGTTTAAGAATTATGTGATTTGATGTTTTATAATCTGATCTTTTAGTCTATTTGTTTTTTATTTGATTAGGATCTTCTAAGAATTATGTAATTTGATATTTAAGTTATTATTGTAAGTTTAAATGTCTAAACAGTAATACAGTTATGTCTTAAAAAATGTTATTCAGGTAATGGATCGCCGCATCTCATGGGGCCATCATTTCGCCGCCCGCCTCGACACTGTAGATTTTTTAGCCCTCTTCACCACAAACCGCCACACTCCACAAATAACTATGGTAGATATATTTATTTTTAACTGTGGAATAAAAAATCTGATGGAGCTGTTAATAGTTGAACTGTGTGTTGGCTTATCCAGAAGCTGCTGCTGCGAGCCTGGGACTCAAAAACTCGAAGTTTTATAAGAACCTTCTCGTGGTTTATTTACATTTGATTTGATGGTTTTTATATAATAAAGCAATTCAGTCTCAGTCAAATAAATAAAGTATATAGAGTAAAATAATAATCTACCCTTCATACAAAATTGAAAGTTTCTACTTTCTACTTTCTACTAGGCCACCTAATTCCAACAGAACCTTCCTATTCGAACAAAAATTAAACTTCAATTTTTTATCTTTCCAAACCAACCCCCACCCCACCTATTCAATTGCAGAAACAAATACTAATCATAATCAACTCTCTCGCACTTCGTCTTTCTCTTCTCTCTCTCCCAAAACCATGTCTCCTCTTTTTCTCTTCTCTCTCTTCACCATCGCCTCTGGTCTCTGCTCAGTTCTAGCACTCAACCAAGATCACATCACCTGCGGCAACCCCTTCTCTTGCGCGAACAAACGCGACTTATATTACCCATTTTGGGGACTCAGCCGACCCGGATATTGCGGCCCACCCAGTTTCGAGCTTAACTGCACCGGAGACGTACCGGAAATCACAATCATGGCGGTAACTTACCGTGTTCTCGACATCGACTTTGGAACACTGACTCTCACTCTCTCAAGAAAAGACTACACAGACACACTCTGTTCCGATCGTCGAGAGTACAAAAACTCCACTTTTGATTCCAAACAGTTTAAATTAGCCTCGGACGCTCGGAACATAACGATCTATTACGATTGTTCTAATTCGATTTCGGATCGAACGTTAGGACAATTCAGTTGCGTAAACCTCGATGACACGAGTTATTTTGGCTTGAGTTCGTCGTTTGGTGAATTGGGGTCTTGTCATGATGTTGTTACAACTCCAATTTCTGAATTGGGATTACAATCTGTTGAGAGAAACCCGAGCCAGGGGAATCTGGTTGGAGCTATGAGGGATGGTTTCGGTTTGCAATGGTATGCGAATAAGGAGTTGTGTGATAAGTGTAGACAAACGGCTGGTGTTTGTGGCTATGACGATCGGACGAGGTCCTTTGCTTGTCACTGTCCAAATGAAAGTACTCCTTCCACTTGCGGTACGTTAGTTTTATCAATTCTTTGCAATTTCGATTTCATTGAATCGGTTTTATTATCATATGTTTAAGTTGATATAACACATATCGGAACTCTTTGTTAATATTATTGATAATTATTAGATGGGTAGGGCTATTTTTATTATATAAATTCAAAAAATGATTATTTTTCAAATTTCAAATATATTAAAAAAATTGATTTCTCCATCTGATTACTAAATATATTCAAAAAGATTATTTTTCAATCTAATTACTAGATAAAAAAGGAATTCTTTATTTTCAAAACTATGTTTTTGCTTTCGAATGTTTTTTATAAATATTGATTTTTCAGGTAGATACTACCTTAGTGTTGTTAGAACTCGATTTGGGATATAAATCTTGTTTTTCAAAACAAATTAAAGAAGCTTTTTAATTTGGACGACGCAAGCAGATCAGATGAAATTGACGTTGACTTGGTAAATTTTTAACCCTTCCAAAGATACTTTGCAAGGCCTAAAAAGGGGGTTACTGATGAGTTCGGATCTTACAATCACAACTAACCCGTTAATCCGAACAGGGGTAATTCAGACCATATCACACCACTATAAATCCGAACATGACAAACGTAAATAACTTTTGACTAAGCTATTTGCTAATCTACTTAAAAACTAATGGGTCTTTGAATTCGACACGGTTTCACAGCCTGACCTGGGAAGCCCATGGGTCAATAATTAAGGTATAAATACCCCAACCACTCTCATTAATGAGGGTGATCAGAATTTTATACTAGCAGCCTGCTTAATTATCTTACTACTCCTCACACTAAACACAAAACACCCCAAACTGATTAAAATATTTTACAAAACTATCCTCATCCCAAAATAAACCAAACCACCAACAATCAAGCCAAAAATCACAATTCCCTTAACCTATAGACAAATGTATAAATTCGTCAGCTATAGTTCTAATTTTTACCAGTCATTTCCATATATGTGATTTTTTGCTGATTATTTGAACTTGCATTGGATGTCCATTGTAGCAGTAAATAGCATGTATCACATTAGACCAAAAACTTTTATTTTCCCTGAATTTCAGCCATAACTTGCATGAATAAGTTAGTTAAATTTCTTCGAATGTTCTAACGTTTAAACCTCATTTCATGTAAGGCAGACTAAATTTATTCCAGCTAGCCCAAGCAATAGAGTTGTGATGATCAGAGGAACCCCAAAGGTAGCTGCTACATATAACTTCCAATATTTTGAGAATGAAACTTGTGATTCTTGAGTGTTGAAGTTGATATAAGGGAATAATTATCAGCATAGATTGAAAGAGAATAAGCATGCCACCAAAAGAGAGCAAGGTATGATCCTAATGATGGATTCTATTTCTCAACTTGGTGATAATATTCTCATAATAAATTATTGTATTCCTGTTACAAATAGTTTCTCCAAGGTACTTCATAGGGAATTTTGTTTTCTTGAAACCTGTTGAGTGCTGAATATATGTAGCTCTATTTATAGGATAATAAATAGGAAAAATAAGGAAAAAACTTATTTGTCTTGATTAGCTATCCAGTTTGATCTTGATACTTTGTTAGAAATCTGTGTAATAAATCAACATTAGCTTTAGCAGCATTAGAGAAAAGAATATGAACATCAGCATAAGATAGACAAAAGATAGTAATGTTGCTAGGAATATCATGTTAGTATGTTCTTACATTAGTTTCTTTAATCCTCTTATAATAAACTCTAGGGATAGGATAAAATGACTTGGAGAGATGGGATCTCCTTGTCTAATTCCATTTGAGGATTTAAAATAACCGTTTGCTTTACCATCAATGATAATAGAGAAGTGAACATTGTTGATTGAATTCATTACTAGCTCAATGAACCTGCAGTTAAAATCAGACAATTAGGATTTTTATAAAGGAAAAAGAGACTCTATCAAAAGATTTAGATATATCTACTTTGAGTTTGAGGTTTCCTCCTCTACTACTTTTGTTAATATTAAAAGCCATCTCTTTAGAGAGTGAAATACTCTCTTAAATGCTTATTCCTTTAACGAAACTATTTCAGCAGAGATTAGTTTACGAAGGAGATAATAAACTCTATCATTAATGATTCTTGACATTATTTTATTAAAAACATTACAGAGACTTATAGGGTGTATAATCATTCCTTCTTTTAAGATCTATCTTTTTAGGAATTAGGTAAATTAGAGTGGCATATATCCCACTAGGAGCTAATTCACCATTGAAATAAGCCCTAATAGCAAAGTATAGATCACTGTCGATGATATGACAATATTATGATATAAATTTATATTAAAACCATCCATACCAGAAGCACTAGTGGGATGAAAAGCTGTAATAGAGTTAAAAATGTCCTAATCAGGAGGAGGCATCATTAATTTGATGTTATCCTCTGTTGTGACTAGACTTGAAATAATGTCTTGTATAGATTCATAGTCTACTCAGATGTGATTTCAGTAAGAAGATTGCTAAAGTGGTTTAGTGCTGAGATTTTCAGGTCTTTAGTTTCATAGATCCAATTTTTGTTAGTACCTTGAATGCCATAAACTCTATTTTTTTCCATTTATTTTTAACATAATTGTGAAAAACCTTTGTATTTCTGTCTCAATTCTTTGTCCATTTGATGTGCACTTCTACTCCGAATACATTTCTTCCCTAACTAGTAGATTAAGATAAGATGCATTACACAAACCTGATTTTATTTTCTTGCGTAGGTGATTCTGTGTAGCAAGCCTCATGATACTTAACTTCTTCTTCAGTTTGTGCAAATGAGTTAAATAGGTTACCAAATGTAAGTTTATTCCATATTATGAGCTTAGCTTTAAGTCTTTTCGACTTTTGCCAGAACATTTGAATAGGATTACCATAGGTAGGAATCTTCCAGCTTTCTTTAGTTGTTGTATCTAGATCAAGGTGGTCAAATCACATGTTTAGAAATTTAAATGTAGATTTTAACTAAGGGCTAAAGCTAAATACTTTAACACATAATGGGCAGTGATCTGACTCGATTCTAGTCGTATGCTTAACCGTTGTAGAAGTGATTTAGTTTGACCATTGAGAGTTGTACAAAACTCTATCTAAACGCTTTCATTTGTGGGAGTTTGACCAGGTCTTGGTAAAACCTAAAAAACCAATATCAGTTCAATTACAATATGAGATTTATGTGTTAAAATTATCCATGCTTTTCAAGCATAATGATGAGCAAGATAGTTGTTTAGCTGGGTCAGTGATAGAATTAAAATCTCACATTAGGATCCAAGATTTGTTAGATTCAGTAACTTATCTAATAGATTCCCATAAAGATAGTCTCAATTCCCTGTTACATTTTGCATATATAACAGTAGTTAGAAAATCTTTATTGAGAGAGGAATGGTTGACCTTCACATGCAGCAGTTGGTCTTGATCTAGAAGTAGATTGATACCATATGAGTGATTCCAAAACAACCATATTTTTCTAGTAGAAATTGACATTGAGTATTAAAATCCCAATAGATTAGCGTTTTTGGATAACTTATCTATAGGTAACACTGGCTCTTGAATTGCTAGAAAATTGATCTTTTCAACCCTAATAATTGATTCTATCCTTCTTCTTGTAGGTTTGTTGTCTATCCTTCTTACGTCCCAACAAAGAATGGTAAGAGTCATTTGTGAGAGCCAGTTAAAGGTCTGGAAGACCTTCTAAGGTGAGATACTTTGGTAGATTCAGTTCCAGAGTTACTGTTAGATTCAGTTCTAAAGTGGTAATGTTTATGTTGAGTAAATTACTAGTATTGATTCTGAAAAGGGCTCAATTGATGGGATTTTTTGAGTTATAGTAGCAGTTTCTATTATGGAATTAAGACTAGAGGACCAATTTTTTAAGATTTGAAGGGTTATATGAATATAAGGTAAAATATTAGTCTCCAGAATTATTGAGTTGTCTTTCGGTAGCCAAACTTCAAAGGTTTTTACATGAGGTTAAAGAATAGCAGGATTAGGTATTTATCCAAGAGTAGTATGATTTTTAAGGCCTTAAGAGAGTTTTCTGTAAGATTTAGAGCTGTAACCAATGTGATAGCAGACTGAATGATAATGAGGCTTATCTGTATAGGAAATGTAAACCTAAAATCTATCCTTGTTTCCAAAGGTTACCCAAACTCTGTCCTGAAGAGGTTGAGATAAATCCACCTCCATCCATGCCTTACAACAGTTATACATAGCTTAGTTCTTTAAAGAAACCCATATATCCAAGGGAGAACCAATAGTCTTGACAATATTTCTGATGGTATCTTGATTGTAAAGATAGTTTGGTATATTGTTTAAAGTAATCTAGACAGGAGAGATTGAAGATTCTCTTCTTGGGTGGTAATTTGGATACCATTTTAATATACGCATGGTATATTTGTTTACTGTCCAAACTAATATTTTCCAAATTCTTTTGATATCTTAATGCAGATCTAATTCTGTAAAGAGATGGCGAGGATCCCAGAATGCCAAATAGACTTTTCCTTTGAGTTTTAAAGAATCAAAGTATTTATGAAGCTCAATCGTGGTTGGTCTGCCATTGGAAAATTTTCGAATTAAGGTATGTTTGGCTAAATATTCCATAGGAGACTTATCTGATTGTTAGAAATCTGTCGAAAGGGAATCATCTTGATTCTAAATGGTAACTTGTTCACAAATCAGTATCTTTGTGTTGTTTCCATCAATATAAACATAGCTTTTCTGATGTGTTGATTACTTTGGAAATGTAGGATTAAATCTGATGGTGAAAGGAATAGGTATGCTATTTGATTAGCGAGATGGTAGAGAGGACTAGAGCAAATGAAATTTTTGATTTAACTCTTTATTTGTATCTATTGCAGGCATAGGTAGTAGTTGAACACTTGAAAGAAGCAACATTGAGAGGATGTTGAAGGATTCTTAGTCAAGGTAATACTTGGAGATCTATCAAGAAATCAAGAAGAGCAATCTTGGAGAGAAGCTTTCATATTTTTGTCGTGGTTCTTGGTTGCACAATTTTCTTTCAAATTCTAAGCATCGAGTTTTTGGGAACCTTTGCTGATACCACACCTCTTTCGTGCCTGTTCAGTGGTTTCAAGTAAATGCACTTTGCCAATTGATAAAGCATTAGAAATATTATTAAGTTTCAAAGTGTATGGTTTCACGGTCCTTAGATATATACTCTATAAAAAGTCTTTAAGTTGACCACTATTACGATACCTCAGAGCAGATGAGTTATAACTGATGTTATCTGAATTGCACGATGGGGGAGGGATATACCCATTGTGGCTATAAGATACTAACAATGAGGATTTTATTGGCTGGGTATTATTGGCCTTCTTTCATGGCAAATGCTAAAGAATTAGGCCAATGATGTGATTTATGTCAATGATTTGAGAATACAGTACATCTACTAACTATACCACTTGAGTCAATATCCGAAGCATTTCCTTTTGATAGATGGGTACTATACTTGGTTGGACCTTTACCTATGGTATTCGGAGACCGTGTCAGACCATTATTGTGGTTGTTAAGTTCATCTTATCTACTATATGTTGCAGGTTTAGAATCCCACGAACGATTACAATAGATAATGACCTTCAGTTTGAAACCAAGTACATGGAAGAATTTTGTTCATTCAAGGGAATTCAATTTTTTTTCATCACATTTTCATCCTCAGGATAAAGGGAAAGTAGAAGTGAAAAAACAGAACTATCCTTGATGGCTTAGGGAAAAAATTAGAAGGGTCAGTATGAAAATAGCCAAATTATCTACAAGAGGTATTATGGGATTACCGAACTATACCCCGAACGAAAACTCCAGAATCTTCTTTTGCAGGTTTATAGGATCGATGCGATAACACCAGCTGAATTTAATCTCCTAACCTTTCGAATAACAAGTTACTTTGAAGAGGGTATGATATGGGGGAAGAGCTGAGCTATATTTAATTAAAGAAAGAATAAAAATGGCACATTGGGAAACAAGTATGTTTCCTGGATCAGACCCTGATAAGAAACAGGTATGCTTCCTGAATTAGAATGAGAGAATTTAAAGTGGGGAAAAAGTTTTGAAATTTTTTTTCATACACACTAAAAATTAAAAGATGAGGAAGTTAACACCAAATTGGGAATGACCTTATTTGGTTACTTGAAGGGTTAAGCTTGGAACTTATCGACTAACATATAAAGAAGATAGTCCTCTTCGACACTCATGTAATAATGAGAACTTAAGACTCTATCTGGAATAATTTTAAAAAATAACAATGTACATTTTTTAGTTTCTTAATGTAATTTCTAAAGACATACTCTTTCCTACCCCGGTGGAGCGATGAAGTTTTGATGAGGTGTTCGAATACCTTAACTGTTATAAATCATTTTTCTTTTTTATATTCTTATATTTATATTAAGAGATTCAAATATTTTAATTCATAATTGAAAGGTTCCAACATTAGTTAGTTAGGTTTAAAGGTTCCAGCATTAGTTGGTCATAATTAAAAGGTTCCAACATTAGTTGGTCAAATGTAAAGGTTTCAACCTTTGCTGGTCACTATAAAAAGGTTCCAACATTTGTTGCTCAAATATTAAGATCCAACATTAGCTTGTCACAGTTAAAAGTTTCCAGCATTAGTTGGTCAGGTGTAAAGGTTACAACATTAGCTGGTCACAATTAAAAGGTTCCAACATTAGTTAGTTAGGTGTAAAGGATCCAACATTTGTTGGTCACAATTAAAAGGTTCGAATATTAGTTGGTAAAGTGTAACGGCTTCAACATTATTCGGTCACAATTAAAAGGTTCCAGCATTAGTCGGTCAGGTCTAAGTGTACCAATATTAGTTGGACACAATTAAAATGTTCCAACATTAGTTGGTCATGTTTGAATGACCGATTGACTGGCTGAATGTTTATTTTTTAATAATTGGGGGTTGATTACCTTCAACTAAGAAGAACTCAATTACATTATTCTATGAGTAATTTTTTTTTGAAAACGAGGAATAAAATAGGAGTGATTCATTCATATATTCCGAATACGACTACAAAATGCCATGGTCACACCAAGGACTTACACACAAGATCCAAATATTATTACAAAATACATTGGCCGTACCAAAGACTTACAAAACATGATAATGATGCAAAAAACTTGTGAATTAAAAATAAATTCAACTGTCTCCAGACTCATTCTCTTCAATATTGGTAATCCTCTTTGAATTTCTTGCACTCAGAGTTTTCATCTTTATTCTTAGAGGCACTATCATCACCCTCCATATCTAGATTAATGCCCAACTTATTTGCAAATTCCATATCAGTAGGCCTTACCTATTTAGGTACCATGTCTAAAAAAGATATGAGGTTCAGATTTGGAAACACTTTGTAAAAGTCCATAACCGTGTCAGATTTGATCGAAGTGTCTCGCTTATCTAAATATTTTAGACACTTCTCAGCATAGGCATCAACCGCATCCTCTTAGTCCTTTGCAGCTTAAATTTTAGATGAAGATAACTCATTGTTGGCGTTCTTAGTAGACGATTAATGCCTGCAGATCTATAATCTTGGTTTCATGAGTGGTTTTTTTAAGCTCTTTGTTAGCCTCCACGACTTGGTCTTTTTAACTTTCAGCATACTTATTTTGTTGTTCAAAAGATTTTTTATGAAGCTCACATTCTTCTTAGAGGAGGACGATGGTTTCTTTGTATTTTTCTACCTCCCTTTCCAGATTAAAAATATGTTTCATAAAGCCGAGAATAGTATGAGCAAGGGATCCCCATTCTCAAGATGAAAGGGCGTGGCCTATGTAGAATTATCCAGATTTGGGGACAACTGTGTAAAACTCTCAATACCCAGCCTCTCTGTACTACCTGACAAACTCTAAATGTCTCCATCTTGTTCATTTTCATCAAGAACGGAGGAGGTATGCTTCTCAAGTATCGAAGGAATTGTAGCTTGAGCCGTGTTATGGTCAATTTCTGAGCTAGTACGTGTGTTCTTCTTTTTCTTCTCACCATTGTGTTTTCCTCCTTGTGTACTTATTATGCACTAGATGTTTTCTTTCTTTTTAGGGTTAGAGGCTCTTCAAGTATTTTTTAACTTCAACGTCAGCCTCAATACTCTCTTTTAATCGCCCATCAAACTTATTCACTTCTACAACATCATCAATTAATTTCTTTAGACCCGAGCCACTAGTGTCATCCTTCTCTACCCTGTGGTTTGGAGACATCCTTATTATTGGAAGGTATACTTTTCCATCAGTAGATTATATTTGGTTAAGGATTACCATTTCGCGTGGTGGGGTAGTAAATTTCTCCCATGACAAGTTTAGTTTCCGTTGAGTTCACCAGAGGTAACTCTGAAACAGGTTGCTCGGAGTGAAGCAATTTTGAAATACGTTTGACCAATTCTCTACGACCAAGTGGTTTAATTTTTTAAAGGTCACTTTAGAAGATTTGAAGTTCTGCTAAGTGAGACTTCAGTATATCTGCAAAACGAATAAAAGTAAGTTGCAAATGTCGAAGAATAAAGTAAGTTTAAGTTAGAAATAACTCTAAAGAATTTACGTGAGTTTCGCATTGCTTTTTAGGGAGATATCTTTACCATTCTCCTATAAACCATTAATGAAGAAGAATTGCATCTTCCCCATTTTATCAGCCTCTAAAAATAAATAACCATCATATACGCAATCCCAAGAGTAAGAAAGTAAAACGGGATCAGAGGATTCCTCGCAGATGACCAATTTTTTTATACACAATTCAATGATGTCCATCTGGTTTTTGGTAACCTTATGTCCACTCCCTCTAGGTTCCCCACTTGGCCCTCGGTGCGCCTACTTTATTCACTAAATAATAACTATGAGAGATTTTGTGAAAATAAATCAAGTATTTTTAATTAACATCTTGAAAATTGGGACTACGAAAGGGGTAACTCCACATCTACTTTTTTTGCTACCTTTGGATTTTAGAGCTTTCCTCTCTTTCTCTTTTAGGATTTCGGAATCACCTCCGGATTTCCATACTACCCGCACTACTAACCTTATGTTAGTACGGTCTTCGGGTTCGTCAACCAACTGTATTAGATTAGATCTGAAGGATAGCGGTTAATTGTGAGATTTTTTTATTCTAAAGGACAAACGACTTATCGATGACATAAATGCGGCCCATAGCCGACT
The DNA here is from genome assembly GCA_036936605.1 of Limnanthes douglasii subsp. nivea. Classification (NCBI taxonomy): domain Eukaryota; kingdom Viridiplantae; phylum Streptophyta; class Magnoliopsida; order Brassicales; family Limnanthaceae; genus Limnanthes; species Limnanthes douglasii. The sequence goes on from JAUPFV010000005.1 coordinate 77,005,321, forward strand.
TCTTCGAGGGTACACCTAGAGATGCTAGAACATGGTTGGCATATTACCTATTCTTTACGTTATGGTTGGAAACTTGTTGGCCCTTTGTAACCATAACGATGGTAGCTTTCTTCACATGTGATTTATCCTCAATCTCTTATCTGATTGCTATAAATCTTGATCGGTGTTTGTTGCTAATTTTTTCCTAGGACCGTGTTGGCCTCGAAGAATGAGTTCTCGAAGCAAAATACTGATCAGTAGAGGATGAGAGATCAATTAAAAGGAAGTGTCTGTTGTAAAAGAATGTGCCTCCGTAGTCAAATGTTTTAGTAATGACCGTTGACCCTTCAGTTTTTAAAAGCACAACGAGTTTTCCAAGATTCTTTCTTTGCTTCGACTTTATCTGACAAGCACAACCAATCTGTTAAAGTGGTGGCAGTTATAAAAATGCAAATCTAAAAATATCATCGAAAAAGTGTTTTGTGTTGACCACCAGACTAAAAACTGGAAGATGTGGTGGTAGAAGTTCAGAGCTTCTCTCGATATCTCTAGAATTTTCTAAAAGAGTGACATGATGATAAATGGAGAGGGAGATAAGTATTTATAGAGAAATATAAGGAGGACCAGTAACCTTTTCTTGATAAACCTAATAGGTATAAGATTCACAAAGTTGAAAAGCCTCCCAAAAAAATTATTTTTTTAGTTAAGTCGAAACATTTCAAAATGTTATCACGCTTCACCATTTAGAAGAGAATATAGTGGGTCAAATATTTCTATTACACGTGTAACTAGAGTAGAGTTCGAAATAACCATCTCTGAAGCATACTTCAAGGCAAGTTCAGATCAACCCAAACTGATGAAAAACGTTAAGTATTTGTGTGACTTGATCTGAAGTGCCAAGTTTCTGCATGGTTTAATCCGAAGTGGCCCCAAGTTTATGTCCTCTAGAAGGATCTTCGCAGTGACTATGTGGGCTATTGATAATGACCGAATTCTCTAAAGGGCAAGTCGGACCAATGAGTTATCAAACCAAAGTGTATTCTATAATGTTAATGTAATAATGTGTAATAATTTGAGGTATTTTATATAATAATTGGCTTGTGTTACCGAAATGGGCCCATTGACCATGTAAGCCTAATTGAGTTATTTTACTATATATAGCCTTGTATGGATTAATGAAAGTTAAATATGTATTTATTGCCTAATTACTTTTTCAAGAACTTTCTCTCTATATTTACTAAACTGCTCAATTGTCTCTCTAAGATTTACCCAAAACTTAATTATTTTCATACCTTGTTATGAAAATACGCTCCAAAAATCTTTGAGAGCAAACATGAGATAGTAAACTAAGCTGGTGCTACCGCATCCATCCCATAAACCAATACACAAGGAGATTCTTGAGTTGTTGTTCAGGGTGTACTTTGGGCCCATAACCCTTCTTATATATAATTTGGCTTTGCGAGATGCCCCCTTCAAATATTTTGTCAAGCCATCGAGAATGGTTTAGCTTGTTACTTCTTCTTTCCCGTTAGCTTGATGGTGAAAATGTTATGATAAATAATGCTTAATTCCCCTGAAGGAGAAAAATGCTTACATGTCATTTTTCTCAAATTGGGGGCCATTATCTGTCGTAATGGTTCTTGGGATTCCAAAGCTGCAACATATATTAGATAAGATGAAATTAATAACAAATTTTGATCTATTTTTGGATAGAGACTCTGCTTTCACTCACTTAAAAAAATAATCAACAACCACAATAATGGTCTAACAGCCTCCAGATGTCATAGGTAAAGGTCCACCCAGGTCCAACACCATCTGCCGAAAGGAAACGCCTCAAATATTGACTCAAGTGGTACAACTAGTACATGTGTTATACTTGCAAATCATTGACATAGATCGGATTATCAGACTAATATTTTGGCATCTACCACAATAGAAGGCCAATAATATCCAGCCAACAAAGCCCTTCTTGTTAATGTTTAATAATAACAATGGGAAGATCCCTCCCTGTCGTGCAATTCAGATAACATCATTTGTGACTCATTAGTTCGGAGGCACTATAATAATGGTTGACTTAAAGACTTCTTATAGAGGATATCCCCGAGTACAATAAAGCCATGTGCTTTGAACCTTAGTCTTTTTGTTAATGCTTTATAAACTAGCAGAGTCCCTTTATTTTTAAATGCTTTAATCTCACACCTCCAGTTTTTCTCTGCGATGGTCAAAACTTGACTTCTCTCTATGGTTCCTAACTTGCGCTCAGAACTTGTCACTTTCAAAGTTTGTTCTTTTACCAATATTCATGGATATTCTTCAGTATATGCAATAGTGTTTAAGGAATCGACCATAAAATTTTGGCCCGACGAAAGTGTTTGTACTCGGTGTGTTCAAAAAAAGCTGCTATCTCTCTCAATTCCTTTAGGTATTTTATCAACTGATATTTTCTTGCTTCAGATTTACCCGAAGCATGATCAATAGGTGTCAAGTATTTTTGAAGGTATTTTCATAATAGATGAAATAAATTAAGCTTTAGATAGTGGATATAAAGATAGTTAAGTTTCATGGTTACTAATTAGTAGAGAGATAAGTTGTGACAGAAGTAATTAGAAGTAAATATTCTATTGAATTCTCTAAAAAACCTAAACAAGGCTACATATAAGCGTTTGGGCCCAATGGGCTTAGTGTTAGTCCTTTTCTCACGCAAGTATACGCGGTCAAATAGTAGCGATCGTTCCCACGAAGACCAGGTGTATATGACAAGAATTCACTTATGCAACAACGTATGATTATTAGACTAATGCTTGAATGAGTAATAAAGTTTGGATGAATGATTATAACTAGGTAAATTAACTAACGAGATTAACTAACGAGTTTACTTATGCGAGAGAAAACTTGGAACCCCAACTTTATTGTTTATTTTACTCGGAGTATAACGATACTTAATATAAATGTGATAACGACGATTACTAATCAGATAACACAAAATCAGTATACGCTACCTTTTAGTATACGTAAACCAAACCACTTAAACAGCCACAAAAGAGATAGCAGTTAAGCAGACACCGCTTGCATGACAATCCTATATGTCTATACGAATTGAGGTACAATTGGTTTTAAGCACAAGTCATCTATTTCGATTACACAGGGTAATATGATATGGTTAGTGGCATATTACGAATCATGAACAATCACAAAACGAATCATTCAAGAACCTATGCAATATATATATATATATATGAATTTTTTAGCAAACAAAATAAAATAACACATCGATCTAAATTTAAAAATCTAAAATTAATTTTCTTAAAACTAATAATAATTGTTAAAAAAATCTATATTCTTCTATCTATTTTGATATTACAGACCAATACAAATCCACTTTAAATTTATAAAATAAAGATTATAAATTGAGAATTTTTTAAACAATTTTAGTCAATTTAGTTGATTAATTACAATAACTAAATGTTTAAAGAAAAAATTATTGAGAAATAAAATTCACAAATTCTGCTTTTTCTAGCAAAATAAACAAATAATTTATACATATTTCTTAAACAATTTAGATATAAATGAGCTAAATACGATACCGGTTCACCAATCAGTTCACCATTTGTGTGACCAAGAGAAAAAGAAAAAAGCCCGCTGTCAGATCACGTGACAAAAGTTAAATAAAATAACAAAAAGTGAATTCCTCGATCATTAGAATATTTGGTGAACTGTTTCAATGTACCTTATAATAGAAGTCATTTTGGTCTTTATAAATTAATAGAACATGTAATTAGAAATTTTAAATTCACCGATGCACTTAATAAAAAATACTGAAACTAAAACCCACCAAACGATTTTTTTTTAAAATTTCAGAATATCTAATACGAAATAACCCTATATTTAATGAGAAGAAAACATGAGAAAAAAGGAAGGTGGACAAATAAAAAACATCAGTGGGGAAATATACCATGATAACCGATCTTCGAGGTTAACCTGTAAAACAAAATAGAGTCAACTCTCCGGTTGTTCGTGTTTCTCTATATATTTATTTTTTCTCTCTCTTCACAATACACTAAGAAACATGTCTCTTCCTTTTTTCTTCGCTCTCTACACCATCACCTCCAGTCTCTTCTCAGTTTTAGCACTTAACCAAAACCAAATCACCTGCGGCAACCCATTCTCTTGCGCGGACAAACACGACTTATATTACCCATTTTGGGGATCAAACCGACCCGGATATTGCGGGCCACCCGGTTTCGAGCTTAACTGCACTGGAGACGTACCGCAAATCACAATTATGACGGTAGCTTACCGTGTTCTCGACATCGACTTCGGAACACTGACTCTCACTCTCTCAAGAAAAGACTACACAGACACACTCTGTTCCAAATCCAATCCTCCAGAGTACAAAAACTCCACTTTCGATTCCAAACAATTTAAATTAGCCTCGAACGCTCGGAACATAACGATCTATTACGATTGTTCTAATTCGATTTCGGACCGAACGTTAGGACAATTCAGTTGCGTAAACCTCGATGACCCGAGTTATTTTGGCTTGAGTTCGTCGTTTGGTGAATTGGGGTCTTGTCATGATGTTGTTACAACTCCAATTTCTGAATTGGGATTACAATCTGTTGAGAGAAACCCGAGTCAGGGGAATCTGGTTGGAGCTATGAGGGATGGTTTCGGTTTGCAATGGTATGCGAATAAGGAGTTGTGTGATAAGTGTAGACAAACGGCTGGTGCTTGTGGCTATGACGATCGGACGAGGTCTTTTGCTTGTTACTGTCCAAATGAGAGTACTCAGTCCACTTGCGGTACGTCATATCTATTTTTTTTTTAATAATATAAGCTGTATTTTAATATTTCTATAGAAACAGTTAAGGCTCGGTTTTCTAGAACCGAAAAAATAATCCGACCCTGAGCTGATAAAATCGGTTACTAACGAAATCAATAAAATCAATAGGGTGTTCAACCGAGAAAACTGATAACACCTAAAATAAGATCGAATCACTAAAATTGATAGATCCTGTAATTCATCGTAAAATTTTATATTTATTTTTGAAAACAAATTTTTATTTTTGTACTCAGTTTAGACTGACAATTTAAAAATCAAATTATAGACTTTTCAAATTATTAAAAATTATATATCCTAGATGACATATTTGACCGAGGAAATTAGACTTTTCAAATGTCCAACTACCAAGTAAGAATCACATATCCCCTTAGATGACATATTTGACCGGTTTGTTACAAAATGAGCTTGGCAAACATAAAAGACTAATGGAAGATTAGTTATGATGTTTAGCGGACGGCAAATTATTTAGTTTAATTTCTTCCCTTCTTTTTATTTTTTACTTGTCCAATCATTGTGGATGCCCTGGTTTTGAGCACGAATGCAACCATTACACAAATGCAGGATCTCTAGTGTGGATTCCGCTGGTCCAAATACAAATTTCATGTCACAACCAAGATAGTCTTCAGTTTTGAACATTCTATTTGAAGCTAACTTCTTAAGGATATTGTATGTTTTTCTTTTGCTCACTTGTTTAATGATGTTTCAGGACAAGGAGCAGTCCTTCCGACGGGAATTATAGTACTGATAGGTTACCTTCTTGTACATAAATTTCCTTTAGGGGACTCTGATTTTATTTTTATTTTACTATTTTAATCGAATTAACTCAATTTCCAAAATGCTGTTACATTGACAGTCGTGGTGGGTGGGTTGATGATACTAGTATGTATTTCTCTATTTATCTACAGACGCAAACGAGCAATATTATCTCGAAACACTAACAACATTGAAGTATTTCTAACCCCGCAACGTTATACTTATGCACAACTCAAGAAAATAACAAACTCATTTAGCGATGTGGTCGGGAGAGGAGGCTTTGGCACTGTCTACGAAGGAAAATTACCCGATGGTGATCTGGTGGCAGTAAAGGTGTTAAAGGAATCCAAAAGCGACGGCCAAGATTTCATCAACGAAGTAGTTAGCATGAGTAGAACCTCTCATGTTAATGTAGTTAAACTAGTAGGATTCTGCTACGAAAAGACCAAGAGATGCATTATCTATGAATACGTGTCTAATGGATCGCTGGATGATTTTGCATCCACACAAGACTTGACGAACCTCCAATGCAAAGCGTTTTACGAGATTGCGGTTGGAATTGCCCGAGGGCTAGAGTACTTACACCGTGGCTGCAACACAAGAATGATTCATTTCGACATAAAACCACAAAACATACTTTTAGACGAAGATCTCTGTCCAAAAATTTCAGATTTTGGACTTGCTAAACTCTTGAAAAAGACAGAAAATTTTCTATCGATGGTTGATGCAAGAGGAACTGTAGGGTACGTAGCACCAGAAGTATTCAACAGGAACTATGGAGGAGCGTCGCATAAATCTGATGTGTATAGTTATGGGATGTTGGTTCTTGAAATGCTAGGAGCAAGGAAGAATGATTATAAAGTCGAAGCCTTTGCATCCAACACCGGTAGCACGATGTATTTTCCAGATTGGATTTATAAGGATCTTGAACGAGAAAGTGATTTAAAAATCCTCATCGATGATAGTATTGGAGAAGAACAAGAGACAGAGAGAAAGATGATACTAGTGAGTCTGTGGTGTATTCAGACTAACCCACTAGATCGACCCTCCATGAGCAAAGTTGTTGAAATGTTGGAGGGAAACTTGGAGGCATTACAGATTCCTCCTAAGCCTTTTTTGTCTTCTCCAGGCAGATCAACGCAAGAGTCTTCTTATCAAACTCATGGCACTAGTGTAAGCTCTACCTATCAATCGAATAAAAGCAGTTCAAGGCTTTCTAGCCCTTGATATGAAGTTGTAAATATTTCAAACTTTGTTAGTCGATTCCCTTTGTATCACAAATCCTATACAGATAGAATGTTATATATTATCTAAGTTAATTCCATTAGAGGCTTTATTTATTATTGGATATAATGATCTACCGAACTAGGCTTGTCCTGTGTACCATGAGAATCGTGTACAATAATCATAGTATTCAATAGATTCACAATTTTCAACGTGAAAAGTATTTAATATTTTTAAATCAAATAAACTGACAATATTAGGTTTATCAATAAAAATTGAATATATTAATGGAATATCTATAAATATCCCACTAAATATTTTATGGTCATTTAATATCTAAAAATTGTAAAAAAAAGATAGATACTTTGGCTATAAAAATAGATAAATTTTTTGCTATTAATATAGCAACATGTTACAATCCTTTTTAAACTTTATGGAAACAATCGAAATCGAAATCAACGATGAAATCCGACCAAACATAAGACGAAATCCGACAAAAGTTAAAAGAATGTGCGATTCGTCGTCCGTAAATAATGATTTTGAACCAAAATATGTGTTGGACCTCCATTAGAAGCAAAAGACAATATTTTTTTTGAAATCACAGGTAAGAACTAGGTACCAATTATACGTATTTTTTATATTCTAATGGTTTTGGTTTAGTTACTTAAGTCTTGAACTATTGAATTAACATGAACTAAGTTCTTAGTTAAACTTAGGGTATGGTTGATCAAAACTCACCTTCGTACTATATTTTTGGGTAAACAGATGGTTTCAAAGTATAGATCTTCCCGATCTTCATGACCATGTGTGTTGTTCTCTTTTTTAAACCTTGAATCAGAATAATCAGGCTTTAGAAACATGCTTCCCCATAGCAGGAATTGAGGCTCTGATATCAAACTGATGACGCGTCGGAAATTGAAGAAGAATCAACGATAGATGAAACCATACTCTAAGGGTAACATGATGAAACCCTAATCTAAGGGTAACAAAGATTGAAATTTTCAGAGATAAAAGATATATTATTCCAAAAACTTCAAATAACTTAACGCATATGAGGCTTTATATAAGAGATTCTCAAAACCCTAAGTTATAATGCAAGGAAATAAAATAAATATTTTTAAACAAAACAAAACAAAATAAAATCTTAATATAATTAGATTTGATTTAAATACATAAGATATTTGAATAAAATAAAATAAAATTAAAAAAAAAACTTTTGTTTGGACTTTCTGGCTACATCACGATGAGTCTCTTAACGGTTAGCCGAAAGACATATTGTAGGATTTTTGTAATAATATTTACACTTTCATTACCGTTCTTCTTGGGTTCTTTGTAATAGCTCTATATGTGTCCCATCTGCCACAGTTTTAACATCCTTGTGGATCCCGTGAACCTTTAGATTGGCTCGTAGTTTTCATATTCTTGATTTAGATCTTCATCTGTTATGATTTTTCTGAGATGATCTGCCTCTTGATTCGACGTTAAAGACAAATTTTTCCCAGTCTCTCTCTTTCACGTCAAAAGCCTGAATCTTAGCTTTGACGGTGTCAGCTCGTTGGTTGGAAAGATCAACTAACTCTTGTGATTCTTTGGCTTTAGACGAAATGCTTCTTTTGAGCTCAACAAGTTCTCTCTGAAGTTTCAATACTTCTCTTTCCTTTTGGGCTATAGGGGCGAGCATATTCTGTAGAGAGTTGGCTATGACATCTGAATCTTGAAGGAAGAAAGAGTTCGAAATCTGGGCGCAAACATGCAAGAATATAGGGTCGGGATGCGTTGAATTTCCTTGACAAGAGGTATGATTGTCCTTGGCCAATACGGAAAGATCACCCGAGTGGTCCGATGCTTTGACATTCCCTGCGGAATGTATTTCCTCCGATCATTTTCCTCCTATACAAGCTTCGATGGGTGTAGATAACTTCGCACCACTAAATTGTTCGAACATTGTGGGAATGGTGATCTGTTCTGCGGTTAGTTCGACATGCACTTCATCTACAAAAGTTTTCCCTTTGGATTCCTTGTTTAAAGTAGGGTTCCCTTCTTCAGCTGCGGCGTTCTTTTTCTTTTTGTAACCGCGTTATTTTTGTCCCCCTTTGCAGCAGCAGGAGATTTATCCCCACTTACAACTGGGTCAGTAAGAATGACAGTGGTTTCTGGTTCTGAGGGTGGTACTTCAATAGGTTTGTCTACGACATCACCCTGCTCGTTTTCCGGATCAGACAACTCCTCCGATTTCACACGTTTGCTGGGCTCCCAATCTCTTTTGGGCAAAAATACTTCAAAGTATGGGGCCTCAAGTCTCTTCACAAAGTCGACAACATCAGAAGGAATCCGTAGTTCTTCAATGCTTAGAATATAGTTGGAGCAGCGCCAAAGGTTGTTGTTGATAAGATTGGTGGAAAATACTGGCCCCCATTCTTCGTGGAAAATACTCGAAGTTTGGCAAAAATCGTCGAAGCTTCCTCGGAGTGGGATTTCCTCAACTCTTGAATGGCTACCTTTCAAGTTTAAGAAGGAAGCCGTTTAAAAAAAATGTATAAGTACATACCTTCAGGAGTCCATTTGTATGGAAGACGCATAGGTATTATTTGCTGTAGGGTCAGCCGTTTTCCCAAGCGCCGCTGAAATAGACAAATCGGTATTTCCATGATGTATCAGCCTCCAGTAAGTTTTTTACTATCTTTTTCGGATTAGCAAGGAAAGAGTACAAAAAGGGAAGCTTCGGAGATTTCGACAGCCCAAATATTCCTTTGTATTCATCCATGGAGATCGGGATCCCAGACAGTCAAGAGGCCATAATGGTAGACATCAAAATATACCAAGCATTAGAAGTTAATTGGGTCGGACAGATTTCGAGGATCTCGAAGTATCTGACAATTTCGGGATCAAAGGGGAAGTCATAGACCCCAGTTGAAAAGCTCTGTGAAAAACACTACTTCTCGAGCATTTATGGATAAGGGAGTCTTACCAGGTTTTGGAAAGCGGACGTTGACACAATCAGGAATTCCCTAGATTTTCTTCAAACTGGTTTCCACGTCGAGAGAGTAGTAGAGGTTTTCCCCATTGAAAAGAGACAGAATATGCTCGTTGGTCAGGCGAATATGGTAGCCTGTCACAGCACCAACAGTTCCGGGAGGCAACGAGTCTCTTTCAGCGTCACCAGCTGCAGGAGTGTTTTGAGTTTCTAGATTTGTTGGATCTTCTAGTTTAGTATTTTTGTCTCCAACTCTTGTCGGCACATGCGCATGGATAAGTGTATCTTCGACTTTCGCCGATGCAGATGCCTTGGAAGGGTTTTGGCTAGTCTTGTCGGTGTTTTTTCCTTTGACCTCCGTCGATATAGAAGCCTTGGTGGAAGGCTTATGAGTGACTTGTCAGTAGCTTTGTCATCAACTATTGTCGACGCGGATAACTTGGATGAAGGTTTATGTGTAGCTTTTTCAATGGGCTTATCCTCGATCTTTGTCGATGCAGCTACCTTGGTGGAAGATTTATGGGTAGTCTTCTCAGCAGGCTTATCATCAACTGTTGTCGATGCAGATGCTTTGGAGGATTTTGGAGTTGGTTTCTCAGCCTCGGCATTTTTCACTCCCTTGGGCAAGGGTTTATCAGCAGACGTCAATCCGTGGGAAGAAGTAGTTGCGAGAACTACACTTGAGCTGTTGTTAACTCGAGCGTGGCCATGCGCTGGGACCCCTATCTTTTTGGAAAAAGCTTCTTCGTATTTTCTTCTTTCCTCATCTTGTTGGACCACCCACTTAGGAGTAGTAGCAGTATTATGGCTGGTTCGACGTCCTACAATAGTTGGAGACAGTTGGACATATTCTTGAGGTGTAGATGAAGAGTTAGAGTCACCCATAGTCAAAAACGGAGTTTTGGGTCCGTCAATGGTATCCCGAGGCCTTAAAGGAGCAGGATGGTATTTAACGTCAGACGTTTTGGCTGATAAAGGAGAAGAACGGGCAGCAACGTTGGGCTTTTTTGACGAAGAAGCCATTGGGATGGTCGGATGGTTCGCGTCGAGTGAGGATGTTGATGGGCCCGAATTTCTGGGTTTTGGGAAGATCAACGGTTCCAAGCTCAGTGGTGATATATGACCCTTATGAATTAACTCGGTAGCTCTGTACTCTTCTGCTCTGTCGGTGATACTGAGGTAGTCGATGAAACCAAAGACTGGCTTCTCAAGAGGATCGGTTTTCTTTTTGGGCTTCTTACGAGATGAAGGTTTTCTCATAAACCAAATCAAACTTTCTCTCTCTAGGAAGTGGGGAGTAGCAAGAGTTTATTTTTCTAAAACTTAGATAAAATGTGAGAATGAAGGACTGGAACTATTTACAGGCAAGTATTCATGGCAAAGGTCTTCTTCGTGGAGAAGCGCAATCGAAAAGAGGTGTTGGGAATATCAAGAGTCGCTTGACCAAAATGTTAGTGAAAAGATAACCTAGTTATCGCAAGACACGTGTCCATCCTGGTGGCTAAAACATAACTAGGGGGATATGCTTATGATGCGCACGTGAGGTAGCTCATAGGTTAGAGCTACAAATATAAGCGATGAATTGACAAGTGACACGTGGGCAAGCTGAAGTAGGACACGTGGACGAATCAGTGAACATGTTCCATAGAAGAATTTAATAGGCCTTTGGAAAATTAGCTTGACCCAAGGCTCAAAAGAGATGGGCCAAAGAAGTCGAATTCAACCCCGGTTACATCTAACACACCATAGCATAATAGACCAATGGGCCGGCTCTTAGCAGATAACTCATGAAAGATCAATGTTCCGAACCAATAACGAGGGGTCGACAAATAACACATGAATCACAGTGTCAGTACTGAGGGGGTCAACAGAGAGGCCAATGCAGAATCTCGACCAGATGGTTCAGCATTCAAGTAGTTTTTACTCGACTCTCCGCAAAACTAGGGGGCTACTAATGAGGGCATAAAATGATAAGATTATTAAGGGGCTCATTGATAATGTAAAGACCTATAGGGACCTATTTGTAAAGATAGGAAATGTAAAACATAAGTATGAATACGAGGGCTAATATGTAATTAGAATAAATATAGCATGTGACAGTGGAGCCCACCACTGGCACTATATAAGGAAATATCCCTTTTTGGGAAAATGGTACTTTTTAATCATCGGTACTTTATTTTGACTACTTTCTCTCTCTAAAAATTTGTATTTACTCACCTGACACCCCTCCACCATACACATTACACGATAATCTATCCTGAATATTCTAAGACATATCATTGGCGCCGTCTGTGGGAAAGAGTGATACCCGGAGATCAGGTTCTCCAAAATCTCGACCCTAGTAAAACTTAAAATTCGAGGAATGAATACAGTGGCTAGAAAGGGATAGGCAAAGGAGAGAGACTCTGACAAGGAAATATCTTATTCAGAGGATCGGTATTCTGACGAGCGGTTTGGTGATGCTGACCAGGGTAATCAGGGCCGAAGCAAATGGTCGACCCTAATCATGACCAGGCAACAGTTGTTGGACCACGTTGATAGGCTAAACGCTTAGAAAAAAGTGGCTTTGACTGAAAAGAAGTGTCGGCTTGATGGCCGAGGCGAACGATCGTGCGAAGACGGAAAAGAGGCCAATCGCACTGTCGATCTGGAGGAAGTTGATTTCTACAAAGGCAGAACTCGAGTGCGGAAGCTCGACGAGGTTGCAAGGAAGAAGTTTGGATCCCGAGCCAAGCATGAATATGAATATTCAATTGAGAAAAATATGTATGAGTCTTCTTCCCCGGGATCTCCGATGCTTCAAGAAGAATAAAAGAATGTTCAGGGAGCGAGAACTTCGAAGGAGTAAGTCACAACGAGCAAAGATAACCAAACCCCAAGGAGATAGCGTTGACAAAATGACTCCCACGTTTGCGAAAAAAGAGGGTATAATCACAGTTAATAGGGAACAACAAAATGGTCTACAGTTTTAATTCCCATCAGGGAGTCAATCTTATGGCTACAGGGTCGGAAGCCAATTTGCAAACCCACTTGAAGAAGGGCTATTTGCGAATCATGCAGAAGGATTAAGAGGAAAAGTTTTTGGCCTTAGACATAATTAAAGTTCGTCCCCTTTTCGAATGAAATCTTGTCGGGACACCTCCCGAAGCGCTCTGATATCTCAAAGCTGGAAAAATACGATGGAAAGAAAGACCCTGACAACCACCTGGAAGCATTTAGGAACTTTGTGTTAAGCTTCGAAAATGATGACAAGTTGATATGTCGAGCATTTTTGATGACATTTAAAGACCGAGAATCAAAGTGGTACAATTGATTACGCAGGGATACATTAAAAACATCGGTATATTCTGGATGATGTTTAGACAACAATTCGTAGGACGTAAGAACTTCCGAGCCAATGGAGATACAATTGTGAATTATCGACAAAAGGTCGGAGAAAGTCTGAGGGACTATACTTGACGGTTTATAAATGAAAATACTGATCTTGACTATTGTGATGAGAGTGTGGCACTGACTAGTTATAGATTGGGTTTGTTGCCTGATCCGATGAAAGAAACGGTAACGAAAAAGCAGGCTTTTAATTTTTCTGCCTTGTTAGCTCAGGTAGAAAAGCAGATCCTGATTGAAGAAACTGAAGCGTTGGAATTAGCAGCGCAAATCCAGGAAACTGCGCAAGCTTCGGTGGTAACATATCAGAAGATTCCGCAAAAGACAGCTACGGTTCCTCGGCCACAACCAATAACTACCGTGGCACTAACAACACAACAGTCAAACATAAAAGGGTCGGGGAATCAGACACAGAGAGTACAAAATAATTACCAGGTAAATTCATATCGACCCATATCGAATAAATGGGTTTGACCTGCTCACTACGCTCATTTGACCAAATGTGTTGCGACTATCTTCGACAAGTCAAGGAAAAGTGTACACTTCCGGAAGCCGTTTCCGATCGGAACTACCCGTGATAGCCGAAACAATCGGTACTTTATGTATCACGAGGATGTAGGCTATGACACCAAAGATTTCATTGCGCTCAAGAAAGAAGTGCATACGTAAATCGACAATGGAAAATTGCTTGAATATGTGAAGAAACAAGCTAAGCAAAGCGGAGCGGCCAAACGGATAGTAGCAGTGTCGAAGCAGGAAATTTCTTTGGTGATCTTTGAGGTCACTGTCTCATTTGATGTGTCTATTGAGTATCTGGACCCGGACAAAAATAGCAATGTGATCGGAGTAATTAAGGAAGTAATACCTGTAGCACGAGAAAAGGTGAGCGACTTGTGTAAGTTCTTTGAGTCTCTAACTATTTTTGAGGGTGACTCAATGATATGTACCACTAATTATTCTTGGAAAAGGCATGTGGTTAATCTGGCTACACAGTTAGAGGCAAGAACTTTGCTACACTTATATCACAACCCATTTTCCATCCTATGTTTCGATGATGATAACATGAGAGATATTGCCGGTCCTCATAAAGACGCGATCTTAATTGTAGCGGCGATTGCTAGTGAGGAGGTTCGGCGGATATTGGTGGATACTGGGAGTTTGGCAAACATTACTTTCTTATCAACTTTCTTAGGATTTAGGAACAAACCTGTGATTGTAAAGTCGGATCAGACTATTATTGGTTTTACAGGAGCATCAGTAGAGGTAGTCAACGAGTTTGAAGGCGTGGTCTAGCTTGGACAAGGACCTTTAAAAAAGAAAGTAACATTCCCGTTTATTGGTTATCAAAGATACATGTCGTGACCTCTACGGTTCATCTGTGCTTGAAATATGTGATCGGGAACAATTTTGTCGTTGTTAGAAGCAGCCAAAAAACAGCAAGGAAATGTTACCGAGCAACTTTGGCAACCAAATCGGATAAGGAGATGGTTAATGCAAGGGATTAGCAATTAGTGGGGCCGGTCCCTAGATTGGAGCTTACGGACAATCCTAGGGAGATCCTAGGGTTATTGCTTACCGACGAGAATTGTGAAAGCTACAAATTTTCCAAAGGCAAGGCTTTGAAGATTGGTGTAAATCTATCCCCTTTCTTTCATAGAAAATTGATTGATTTTCTTAGGCAGAAGCTACATTTGTTTGCCTGGTGCTCAAAGGATGTTACAGGGGTTCCTGAGAACGTTTTCAACCATCAGTTGTCCATAAATCCAAGTGTTCGACCTATAACTCAAAAACGCTGCGCTTTCTCCCAAGCAAAGGCAGAGTCAATTATTTCATAGGTTGAAAGGTTAACAAGGGTAGGACATATCAGAGATTTCTAATATCGGCACTGGACAACAAATCCAGTTTTAGTAAAAAAGAAGAGCGGAAAATGAAGATTGTGCGTGGACTTTACGGACCTTAACATAGCGTGTCCTAAGGATCCGTTTCCCATGCCAAGGATTGATCAGCTGGTAGATTCAATGTTAGGGAACAAATTGTTATCGTTTATGGACACCTACGCATGGTATAAACAGATAAAATTGGATCCAAGAGATCAGGAAAGCACCACATTCATCACATGGAAAGGTTTATACTGTTATAAGGTTATGCCATTCAGTCTGAAGAATGCAGGGGCCACTTATCAGAGGCGGGTGAATAAAGGTTTCGAGGAACAGATCGGGAAAAATATTGAGTTCTATATTGATGATATGTTGGTCAAGAGTGTCACTGATGTAAACTATTTTTCCGACCTTGAGGAAACTTTCAAGAACCTCGGAAAAGTGAAGCTCAAATTGAATCCAGAGAAGTTCTCTTTCGGAGTTCGGTCTGGAAAATTCCTAGGGTTCATGATCAACGAGAAAGGGATAGAAGCATATCTGATCCAGTTAGACGCTCTGAATAGTATGACACCCCAAGGAAAATTAAAGAGGTACAGATTTTAACCGAACGGCTTACAGCACTAAACAGATTTATCTCGCGATCTTCAGACAAATGCGCATCTTTATTTCAAGTGTTGAGGAATGCTAAGAATTTTAGCTGGACGCCTGAATGCATCGAAGCTTTTCTCAACATAAAAAATTACTTATCATCCCCAACGCTACTGACAAAATCACTACCTCGAGAAATTGTGTTTCTATATATAACGGTTCCCGAGCATGCAGTAAGTGCGGCTTTAGTTCAGGAAGAGGATAGGGTCCCTAAACCTGTCTACTATGTGAGTAAAAGTTTAATGGATGCTGAAAAATGGTATTTGAAGCTCAAAACGTTAGCCATGGCTCTTGTAACAACTGCGAGGAAAATACGACCATATTTTCAAGGTAATTTTATTATGGTTCGAACTACATTTCCCCTAAAAGGTGTATTACAACGACCCGATATATCCGGCCGTATGTCAAAATGGTCGGTAGAATTGGGGGCCTTTGTTATTGATTTCGAACCAATAAAGGCTATTAAAGGGAAAGCTCAAGAATATTTTCTAGTGGAGTTCCACTCCAGTAGGCCAGGGGAAGTAGCAACCAAACCAGAGGCAAATTCGGATGAGTGGATAGTCAGAACCAATAGTGGTTCAAGTATCAACGGATGCAGGGGCGGTGTCCAGGTTTCTACACCATCAGGGATTGCGATGCATCAAACAATTTTTTTTGGTTTCAAGGCTTCAAGCAACGAGGCCGAATATGAGGCAGCGCTGGCAGGCCCAAGGTTGGCGCAGATTTGCGGAGCCAGGAACGTTCGGTTGGTAAACAATTCGCAGCTACTTATTAATCACGCAATGAGACAGTCCGAGGTAAGAAAAGAGCAGCTAGTGCAATATTTAGCGGCCTTAAGAATTTTGGCTTCATCCTTTTAAAATATTACTTTTGAGCATGTCCGAAGGGAAGATAATATAATTGTTGACTCATTTGCAACCACAACATATGTTGGAGAATACCCCGGGATTCTGACTCAATAGTATCCATCTATTTTGAAGCGGAAAGACCTAGAAAGCCAACCAGACATTGCTTGTCAAATCTCAACATCTTCGGATGCGGACTGGAGGAGAAACATTATAAAGTTTTTGGCTGAGGAAGTACTAAACGATGATAAGAATTTGGCAAAACGGTTCAGTACAAGGCGTACGGTTTTGCCTTACTGGGAAACGTTCTTTATAAAACGTCCGCGAGCAGACCTTCGTTAAGGTGCTTCGGGCGTGAAGAATTACAGATAACGATGTCTGAGCTACAGGATGGTGAAGGTCGACGCATTGTGGCTTCAAGACACTAATTATGAGAGTTCTGTTGGCAGGTTTCTACTGGCCTATGCTATCGGCAGACGCCAATGAGTTGGTCTAAAGACGTGATACATGTTAGAGGTTTCCCAATTCAATCCACACCCCAGCAGTCCCCCTCGAGTACATCTATGAAGGTCTACCATTTGACAGGTGGGGGTAGATCTAGTAGGTCCGCTTTCGTTAGCAACCGGAGGAAGACAAACAATCATGGCTGCAGTGAATTATTTCTCAAAATGGGTCAAAGTGGATCCATTATTAGGAACCAGAGCTAAAGATATTGTAAAATTTGTATGGTCGAACATTTGTTGTCGATACGAGGTCCCTCAGAAGATAACCATGGACAAAGGCCCCGAGTTTGACAGCAATGAAATGAAGGTATTTTGTGCAAACCACAATATACAGCAGTGTTTCTCGACCCCATTTCATCCTCAAGCTAATGTATAGGTTGAAGTGACAAACAGAACAATTATCAACGGACTTAAGAGGATTTTGGAAGGAAAGGCCGGAAAGTGGGCGGATTTTTACAAGAGGTATTGTGGGCATACCAAAACATCCCTCGAACTGCGACACAAGAATCACCTTACGCTTTGGTATATGGCGTGGATGCGGTAATCCCCGCAGAGACAATGTTCCCCTCTTTCAGAATCAACCATTATGAGGAAAGTTCTAATGATGAAAATCGGGCGTTGGTTTTGGATATAATAGAGGAAAAACGAGCTAAGGCTCACTTAAGATACTTGCATTATCAGAACCTGATGAGAAGCGGGTACGCTTCAAAAGTTTGAAAAAGAGACTTCAAGGTTGGAGAAAACGTCTTACGGAAACTATTCCTTCACACAAAAGACAAGTTTACTTTTGTTATATATTCGAACATATTAAAGGGTTTTTCAACATTAAAGTTGATCAACAACGTTGAACCTATTAAACGGTTTTTCAACATTAAAGTTGATCAACAATGTCGAACCTATTAAATGGTTTTTCAACGTTAAAGTTGATGAACAATGTCGAACATATTAAACGGATTTTCAACATTAACGTGGATCAACAATATCAAACCTATTAAAGGGTTTTTCGACATTAAAGTTGATCAACACATTCGAACCTATTAAAGGGTTTTTCAACATTAAAGTTGATCAACAATGTCGAACCTAATAAGGTTTTTTCAACTTCAATGTTGATCAACAAAGTCGAACCTAATAAGGTTTTTTTCAGCTAAAAGTTGATCTACAAATTTAAGCATAGTAAAACCCATTAACTTTGAGGTCGAAAATTGATCACTTTTGATTACAAAAAAAGGGTAGGATGTCGAAAAGAGTACAAAAACGGATACAAATGAAAATTCACAAAAAACAACCAAGTCAAGTCTTAACGGTTAAACAATAAAAAACAAACAAATAGATCTGAGCTGTAGAGTTCAAGCATTAGAGAAATTTTCAGATGGTTCAGTATATTCAAGTTTAGGGTCGGTATAATCAACGCTTTCGGGATGATCTTATTCGGGGACGTCTAACCATATTGACCCAAACGATATTTGAGTCCATTGAGCATAAAGATTCAGAACATAGCCGGCATTTG
The DNA here is from genome assembly GCA_036936605.1 of Limnanthes douglasii subsp. nivea. NCBI lineage: Eukaryota > Viridiplantae > Streptophyta > Magnoliopsida > Brassicales > Limnanthaceae > Limnanthes > Limnanthes douglasii. The sequence continues at coordinate 77,023,861 of JAUPFV010000005.1, forward strand.
CGTCGGCAACTTCCTTTTCCATAACATTTTTTAACTTGGCGGAAAAGAGATGGTTTTCTTCCTTACTTATGTCGATGTTCATTTGGAGCTCGTGAATTTCCTTAGCCATTTTCGTTGATCGCCAACGATGGTAACCATTTTGAAGCTTCTGGGCAGCAAATTCTTTAACAGCTTTGTTGTGGTCTTCATTGTCTCGGGAGACAATTTGTTCCGAGTCCCTCTCTTTCACGTAAAAAACCTGAATCTTAGCTTCAGCAGTGTCAGCTCGTGGGTTGACAAGATCAACTAAGTCTTGTGATTCTTTGGCTTTGGACGAAATTTCTTCTTTTGAGCTCGGCAAGTTCTCTCTGATTTTTAATACTTCCCTTTCCTTTTGGGCTATGGGGGCAAGCATATTCTGCAGAGAGTTGGCCAGGACATCTGAATCTTGAAAGGAATAAAAAGAGCGAACTCTATGCGCAAACAGGCAAGAATGTAGGGTCGGGATGCATTGAATTTCCTTGACAAACGGTATGATCGTGCTGGGCCAATACAGCAAGATCACCCGAGTGGACCGATGCTTTGACTTTCCCTGCGGAATGCATTTCCTCTGATCCTTTTCTTCATACACAAGCTTCGATAAGTGTAGACAACTTTGCCCCACCAAATTTTTCGAACATGGTGAGAATGGTGATCTGTTCTGCTGTTAGGTCAACATGCACTTTATCTAAAACAGTTTTCCATTTGGATTTCTTGTTTAAAGTAGGCTTCCCTTCTCCAGCTTCGGCGCTCTTTTTCTTTTTTTCACCGCGTTCTTTCTCTCCCCTTTTAATAGCTGTAAGATATTTATCCCCACTTACAACCGAGTCACTAAGAATGACAATGGTTTCTCGTTCTGAGGGTGGTACTTCAATAGGTTTATCTACGACATTGCCTTGGTCGTTTTCCGGATCGGATAACTCTTTCGATTTCACACGTTTGCTGGGCGCCCGATCTGTTTTGGGCAAAAATACTTTAAAGTTTGGGGCCTCAAGTCTATTCACGAAGTCGACGACATCAGGAGGAGTCTGTAGTTCTTAGATGCTTAGAATATCGTTGGAGCAGCGCCAAAGGTTGTTGTTGATAAGATTAGTGTTCTTAAAGCATCGACGAAATTGCTGGCCCCAATTCTTCATGGCAAATGCTCGAAGTTTGGAAAAAATTATTGAGGCTTCCTTGTAGTGGGATTTCCTAAACTCTTGAATGACCAACTTGCAAGTTTAAGGAGGAAGGCTGTTTAAAAAAGAGTGTATAAGTACATAATTTCAGGAGTCCATTTGTTTACTATCTTCTTCGGATTAGCAAGGGAAGAGTAAAAAAAGGGCAGCTTCGGAAATTTTGAGAGCCCATATATTCCTATGTATTCCTCTATGGAGATCGGGATCCCAGATAGTCGAGAGGCAATAATGGTAGACATTAAAGTATACCAAGCATTAGGAGTTAATTGGGTCGGGCAGATTTCGAGGATCTCGAAGTATCTGACGATTTTGGGATCAAAGGGGAAGTTATAGACCCCAGTTGAAAATCTCGGTGAAAAACACTACTTCTCGAGCTTGTATGGATAAATGAGTCTCACCATGTTTTGGAAAGCGGACGTTGACACAATCAGGAATTCCCCAAATTTTTTCTTCAAACCGGCTTCCTCGCCGAGAGAGTAGTACATGTATTTCCCATTGAAAAGATATATAATATGCTCGTTGGTCAGGCGAATACGGTAGCCTGTCATAGCACCGACAATTTCATGAGGCAATGGCTGTCTTTCAGCGTCACCCGCTGCAGGAGTTTTTTGAGTTTCTAGATTTGTTGGAGCGTCTAGTTCAGTATTTTTGTCTCCAACTCTTGTCGGCACAAAAACAGGGATAAGTGTATCTTCGACTTTCGCCGATGCAGATGCCCTGGAAGGGTTTTGGCTAGCTTTCTCGACGTTTTTACCTTCGACCTTCGTCGATATAGAAGCCTTGGTGGAAGACTAATGAGTAAATGTTTCAATAGCTTTGTCATCAACCCTTGTCGACGTGGATACCTTGGATGAATGTCTATGTGTAGCTTTTTCAGTGGGCTTATCCTCCATCTTTGTCGATTCAGCTACCTTGATGGAAACTTTATGGGTAGTCGTCTCACCACGCTTATCTTCAACTCTTGCCGATGCAGATGCTTTGGAGGATTTAGGAGTTGGTTTCTCAGCCTCGTTATTTTTCACTCCCTTGGGTAGGGGTTTATCAGTAGACGTCAATCCGTGGGAAGAAGGAGTTGCAGAACTACACTTGAGCTGCTGTTAACTCGAGCGTAGCCAGGCGCTGGGAACCCTGTCTTTTTGGAAGCAACTTCTTTGCGTTTTCTTCTTTCCTCATCTTGTTGGACCACCCACTTAGGAGTAGTAGCAGTATTATGGCTGGTTCGATGTCCTACAATAGTTGGAGTCAGTTGGACATATTCTGGAGAGGTATATGAAGAGCTAGAGTCACCCATAGTAAAAACAAAGTTTTGGGTCGGCCAATGGTATCCCGAGGCCTTGAAGGAGCATGATGGTTTTTTTATTGTCGGAATTTCTAGCTGATAAAGGAGAAGAACGGGCAGCAACATTAGGCTTTTTTGACGAAGAATCCCCTTGGGATGGTCGGATGGTCCGCGTCGAATGAGGGTGTTAATGGGCCCAGATTTCTGGGTTTTGGGAAGATAAACGGTTCCGAGCTTAGTGATGATATAGGACCCTTATGAATTAACCCGGCGGCTCGGTACGTTTCTGCTCTGTCGGTGATACTGAGGTAGTCGATGAAACCAAAGACTGGCTTCTCAAGAAGATCGATTTTCTTCTTGGGCTTTTTACGAGATAGAGGTTTTCTCATAAACCAAATAAAACTTTCTCTCTCTAGGAAGTGGATAGTAGTAAGAGTTTATCTCTCTAAAACTTAGATAAAATGTGAGAATGAAGGAATGAAACTATTTATAGGCAAGCAAGTGTGGCAAAGGTCTGCTCCATAGAGACGCGCAATCGAAAAGAGCGTTAGAAATATCAAGAGTCGCTTAACCAAAATGCTAGTTAAAAGATAACCTAGTTATCGCAAGACACGTGTCCATCCGTGCGGCTACAACAGACCTAGGGGATAGGCTTATGATGCGCTCCTGATGCAGCTCAACAGGTTAGAGCTACGAATAAAAACGATGAATTGACGAGTGACACGTGGGCAATGTGAAGAGGGGCGCGTGAACGGATCAATGAACAAGTTCTATAGGAGAATGTAATGGGCCTTTGGAAAATTCACTTGACCCTAGGCCCGCAAAAGATGGGCCAAAGTCGAATTCAACCCCGGTTACATCTAACACACCATAGCATAATAGATCAATAGGTCGGCTCTTAGTAGATCAGTCATGAAGGATCAACCTTCCGAACTAGTAACGAGGGTTCGGCAAATAACGCATGAATCATAGTGTCGGTACTGAGGGGGTCGACATAGAGGCCAACGCAGAATCTCGACCAGAGGGTTCAGCATTCAAGTAGTTTTTGCTCGACTCTCCGCAAAACTAGGTGGCTACTGATAAGGGCATAAAATGCCAAGACTATTAAGGGGCTCAATTGATAATGTAACGACCTATAGGGACCTACTTGTAAAGATAGAAAATGTAAGACATAAGTATAAATATGGGGGCTAATTTGTAATTAGTATAAACATAGCATGTGACAGTGGAGCCCACCATTGGCACTATATAAAGAAATATTTTTTTTGGGAAAAGGATACTTTTTAATCATTGGTAATTTATTTTGACTGCTTTCTCTCTCTAAAACTTTTTACTTACTCACCTGACACCCCTCCACCATACACATTACCCGATAATCCATTTTAATTATTCTAAGACTTATCAGAAATCACATGGTCAGTACCAGTAGACCCGTATGACCATCAATAGTAGAACCGTATGGTCAGTAATAATCGCATGGTCAAGATCCTCAAAATTGAATTTTCAGATATATTAATCTCCTATATTTCCTTGAACTAGTGGGAACGACTGAAAGAATAATATTTGATGGGGATGAAGCTAGTTGAGCCTAGATCCCAAACTAGATTAAAGGCTTAAGAAGACAAAAACACCTATTTAAACTAAATAATAGAAAAAATAAGCATTTTATCTATATTCAAAATATAAGGCATATGTCTAAATAATCTAAAATTTATATATAGTTAGAATTGATCTAATATGAAATATAATAATAATAATAATAATAATAACAAATCAAAAAATGGTTACCTTTTTTTTCATATTTAGAAATCCCATAAAGCGAAATTGATCCACATTAATTAATTTCTAGCTTGAGTTTAGCAACTTCTTTTTACAATTTATAGTTAGAATATTTAAGAGTATTTTTCGTACAAACTTCGACTTCAAGTGTCGTCTTCTTCTTTATTAATTCTTCTCCTTCTATTCTCTTTTTATTTATCAAGAGCTTTCTCTCGCAAAGAGACTTTATTTTCTAATAATATTGACCATTCCCTAAATTTGATGGTTGTGATTGGATTTTTATTTTGATAGATGACATCATCAGTTGAGAAGATTATGTTGGTTAGTATGATAGAGTTAAAAGAGCTATGAATTAGAAAAAAAATGATAGGTTTATTAATTCATATGAAAATATATTTTGAGTAAGTATGTTTCGATATTTTTCACCATATTTTATGTTCCATTTGACGTTAAATGAGTTTGATATTGAAGAGCAGTGATGAGTACAGTTTCGATATTTTTCACCATTTTTTATGTTCCATTTGACGTTAAAGGAGTTTGATATTGGAGAGCAGTGATGAGTACAAACCATGACATTGAAGTAAAAAGTGTGCGATAATTGACTTGAAATAAATGTTTGATAATATCCGTATAAAAGTAGTTGATTAAGTTGGAGGTGATTGTTTTCAATATTACCAATTAAAATTTGTATTTGTTGTGTCTAAAAGGAAAAATACTTAAATCGGACAACTGTGATGTTGGTATGAATAATTTTATTTTGATGTTTTTTCGATAATTTTATTCTTTTTATAAGAATATTTTTTATTTTTGTTAGTAGGACTGTTGGTAGTAGTATCACGACACTTTTTTATGTTTTTTCTTGAGGTTCTTTGGATCCTTGTTTTTTGGGAACATTAATATACATGCTTCATTTATGTTCTACTTTGAGACAACAATTCAAAGTATTTGTAAAATTTCTCTTTCATTTGAGCATTGGTGTAGTATCCATTACTTCGTAATTTTTGCTAAGAAACACCCATTCTAACGACCAAAATAAGGAACATAGCAGATTTTCTTTGGTAAAAATGTTAAGGTATTTGTCTGTTCAGATTGGTTTAGAAACTATTGAAATTCGATTAAAAATATTGTGATGGGGAGCTTCAAGTTTCCATGCTTTAGAAAATACCTTAACCTCTGAAAGTTTAAACAATTTATGATACCAGTTACATATGAAAATATATATAAAAAAAATCTAAATTAAATGTAAAAGTAAACACACTTTTTGTTATCAAGCATCTTTCAACTTTACTAACGTATTCAGTTGATTTGGATTCCGAGTTGTGGCTCACACTGGTAAGGTCAATTATCTTTGGATGATTATTAGGTAATAGGGCAGGAGATAGTTAATTTTTGGTGGAAGGTAGAGAGATATTTGAGATGTTTAAGTAAATATTTAGAAAGAGAAAATGACAAGAGAAGTAAATGTTTTATCCCTTTTATAAATTCCTCCAAAATATTTTTTATAGGCTGATTAGTTCTATTGGGGCTAATGGGCCAAAAACGGTACATGTGCCAATTCTTTATTTACCCAAGTCCAAGGTCTAAAACCCATTAAAAATAAATAAATAAAGTCTAATTATAAATATAAAATTTAATACAATGTAAAATAAATGTTGGTCCTATAACTTCTCGGTCTCAGTTACCCTTCGGATAATTTTGACCTTATTATACATAATTGTTTTTATTTTCAATGATGGTCACGTGACATATGGTAACTGAGCTATAAATTTTTTGAGCGGTAAAATAGTAGAAGGGAGATTTATGAACTTTGTTAAATTGACATCCAAATAAAGTTTAAGGAATCTCAAATGACATTTTGAGAAAAATATATGTAACTTTACACTTGTTAGTTATGAAAACTATTGGGTGTAAGTTGAGTATGACACAATTTGCACCATTGGAACCTAACATCCCATTCTAGCGTTCTATAGAATACCCACATTTCATTCGAGACAACATATTTAAGGTAATCTCTTTTTGATAAGATGTGAATATTGATTCTTCAGTAATACCCGACTTGAATTCAATAATTTCTCTTCTTCAACTTTACTATCGGGATATGTACAAGTTTGTTTTAAGAACTATTGGTAAAAACTTAACTTCTTTGGTGTCAGCTTGATTAGAGGATGATGCGATCCCGAGGGTAATAATTTTAGCTAGATATTTATCATCATCGTCGTCGTTTGTAATTAAAGTTACATAGGATTTTTTTATGAAACATTATGCTCTTTTTTTAATTTCAGGTGTGGTATTTTGTAAATGTAGTTGTTCAATCTTCAACGAGTCAATATCATCTTCACCGCTAGATGGAAAAAAAGATGAGGAAGTTTCAAAACCACTAACATATGATGATCTATCATATTCTTCCCATTGACCATTTAGCCTGTCATTTTGAGAATATGATGGTTCATTTTTCACAATTGGATTCTTTTGTCATTGACATTTGACTTGGTGGATGAAGAATGAAAGTAAAATATTAGACAATGGAAATAGAGAAATTGTTTTCCATGAGCATATGAAAAATAAAAGTTTAATACTGGACGATAAATTGGGAAGTCATTTTTGCAAAAACGAAATATAAAAAAGGTTAAAGAGAGAAACTTTGGAAAGCGAAAGTGTAAAAAATTGAAATTAAAAAATAATAATTAATTTATATACTATATATAGATGAAATGTAAAAAACTATCAGAAACAAGACAGCATAAACAGTATGGTGAAAGATAAAAAAAATTAAAACATCATTATTCCATCAATTAAAAATTAACATATATAAATAATGAAATTTGATGATATAAATTTTAAACTTAAAAGCAATATGAATTTTACCTTTCTTTTTTTCCGATAGTTATTCGACATATAAATACATTTAAGGACTAAGGCTCTTGATAAAGCTATATATCGATGTGAAATCATTATTCTTATTTGGAAAATGTAAAGATTCATTAAGATAAGAGTATCAACTATATCCACCATTTAAAGTGTCGATTGTAATAAATTTCAAAGTATTAAATACAATGAACATTTACTGCGATAGTTAAAAAACAGAAGCGTCGATAAAATAATTAAGATAAAATGTAGGCTAAAGGGAGATATCTTGTAGCCAACACTTTGAATATAATAAACATATGAAGATGAAGGTAGAAAATGTTTGAGGTGAAAATTAAATAAAGATGACAAGAAAGAAGTAACTTCAAGGATATATAAATGATAAAAAGTACTTAAAGTTGATACATGGACTGAAGAAGATGGTAGAAGATTCAAAATAAATAGTTTTTTTTTACGAATTTACCTACAACAGTTTGAGGGTAAAATTATAATTATTGTAACATATGGCTGACTCGTGTCATAAGATACAAGTGTCACCCATCCCGAATAATTAAACTCTAGTACTATAAATATATGTTGTAATCATTACAAAAGATGTTGAATAATTAATTGAAACTCTTGATTTTACTAGTATAAATCACTTGGCATTATTTGACGACGGTTTTTCTTCATGAACTGCCTTAAGTATCCTAATGCTTCTTTTAAAAGTGGAAACTGGAGTATTAATATTTGGAGAAACTATATTATCGAGCTCTATCACATGCACTTTATTTTTCTAGTTATGGACAACATTGTCATGTATATTAATTTTCGGAATTTTACCCAAATTAACATAATATTTTACATTTGGGCCTCTCGTTCTTCAACTACATTTATATTTTTCTTGTACATAACCATCTTATTAAATATCACATTCTTGCTTTTTATAATTTTTCGATTTTCTGCATCACAAAATCTATAGCCAAAAACATCATATTCGGGATCAAGTTTATTTATAATATTAAAATTAATGTCTACATATGACAAACAAACAATTACTTTCAAGAAATAAAGATTTACCTCCTTAACACTCCATACTTCGTCTAGAAATTTTAAATTCAATGGGACGGATGTTCCTAAATTGAGCAGATAAGTTGTAGTGATGACTGAATCAACCCAAAAAACATTTGGCAAACTAGTATGCAACCACATGCTTCTACCACACTCATTTAAAGTATCATTCATGTACTCAACTATACAATTATGTTGTGGTTTTCCGGAACGATTATTTTCATTCCGATTCTATTTGTAGCACAAAACTCTATGAAACTGCCATCAACATATTCACCCACGTTATTTGGTCTTAGACACTTCAATTTGAAATCTATCTCATTCTCTATCATGGCTTTCCATTTCTTAAATACTTCAAATACATCAATTTTATTTTTTCAAAAAATAAACCTATATATTTCTAGTCGAGTCATAAATGTGATGTAGTATAATAAGTCACCAAATGATGGAACTGGAGATAGTTCCAATAAAACAATATACACCTGCTCAATTTTTTTTTGTTTTAGAGCTCTATCGTGTTTTACGAAGATGACTTTCTTCTACTTCCTCAGTATGCAACTTTCACACATACTAATATTAATGGTCTTCAATTTTGGTAGTTGTCCGTTTGATATAGTACCTTCATGACATTCTCACTCATATTCCCAAGTCTTTGGTGTCATGAAGTATCAGTATAGTCAACAGCTGTAACTGTATTTACTGTACATGTGTCTACTACTTTCATGCAAATAGTAGACAAGTATATTAAAATGGAATAAATATAAAGAGTACATATCATGTAACCACTAACCATTGTCATTTCTCCTTTAATCACCTTCCATCTACCACTACTAAAATAAATATTATGCCATTTGTCATCAAGTTTCGGAATATAAATAAAATTTCTCTTTAACTATGGAACAATTATAACTTATCAAATGTCCTGTTTAAGCTTGATATTTTAAATACCTACTCCATGAAATGGTTTATTATCATCTAAACAAACAATTTTAATATTACATGTAGTATAATTTACAAGGAGTTCTCGGTTTGAAGTGTTATACCAAGAAGCTCAAGAGTCGAGAACCCAAGAGTCGATGAGCCTCTCAACGGTTAGCAGTAAGACATAGGATTTTTGTAATAATATTTGCACTTTCATTACCATTCTTTTTAGGTTCTTTGTAATACCTCTATATGTGTCCCATTTGGCCACATTTCAAACATCCTTGTGGATCCCGTGAACCTTTAGATTGGCTCGTAGTTTTCATATTCTTGATTTAGATCTTCATCTGTTATGATTTTTCTGAGATGATCTGCCTCTTGATTCGACGTTAAAGGTGGCATAAATATTTGAATACTCACCAAAATCATTCCTTTAAATTTCTTCACCGAGAATCAGACCGCGTATGTCATTATAATTTACTTTTCCTTACTAGCGAAATTGCTTACCACAGTTCTCATAACTTCCAAACTGTTGGGTAGAAGTATTATAACACATATTTCTTCTTCAAATTTAATTGTGATTGATGATAGATCACTCACGATTTAACTGAACACATTCAAGTTCTTAGTAACTAAAATATTTTATGTCATGTTCAATATGAAAAGTTTGTTCATCAGATGCACCTTGTTGTTCATACATACTTATCAAGACCACCGTCAAACCAACAACCGACTTTTATTTCATAACATTGTATGTAACTGACTTGCCTAGGGTCAATCCAACAACCCCTAAAGCCTTACGATCCAGAAGTTTCCAATCTACCTCAGACGTCCCATATGGCTTCGTTGAATCTAGAAGAGGGCTGCAAATTTATCCAATATAGATAATTTTCCATCAATTTTTTTCCAGATGTTTCAAAAATTAATTCACAAGCATTGCTTTAATACTAATTGTTACAAATCAATGCTAAAAATAATAAAACAAAAGAATAAAAACAAAATATTTTTACTTTATTCACTTAAAATATATTCAATCCAAAAATTATTGCAGTTTTTCCCTCTATCATTATAAAAAAACGTTCGCAGTGATCCACGACCGGAATAATATATACATAAATATATATGAGAACATAAAACACCAAGAGAGAAAAAAAAGTAAGATAAACAGTTCTATCAAAACAAAAGATCATAATATAACAAAAGCATATATAGCAGTGGGGTGGATTTAGAGGGGATATGGGTATGCCCGGGACAACCCTAAATCAATTAAATAATTGAGTATATTGGTAAAAATGTCTTCTAAAATATTAGAGGATTGAGTTCAAATCTTACTAGATACCAAAGATATATTTTTTACTTTCATTCTCTTTCCTAACTTCTCTCAAACATTTATATTTAACATTCTTTTATTTTTCTTCTTTTAGTTTAGTAATCACATCTAACATTCTTTTATTTTTCTTCTTTTACTTTAGTGATTACATTTAAAATTCTTTTATTTTTCTTCTTTTAGTTTAGTAATTACATTTAACATTCTTTTATTTTTCTTCTTTTACTTTAGTGATTACATTTAACATTCTTTTATTTTTCTTCTTTTACTTTAGTGATTACATTTAACATTCTTTTATTTTTCTTCTTTTACTTTAGTAAGTCTCTTCAGTTTCGTGTCTCTTTGTCCGTCTCGTTGCTAACTACTCTTAAAGAAAAGCAACATCGACCTAGCAAAGGAAAACTGTAAGTCGATTCGGCTAATGATTTTTCATTGGAGTTTCTTTCGATTTTCATTCAATAAGATAGTATAAGATATATTGGGTTTTATTTCAGGTCTGGTTTCTGTATCTGATTCAACAAAACACTAAAAAATTAGGAACTTTTCTGAGCCTAAGGAATACTGTAAGTCGATTCAACTAATGATTTTTCATTAGATTTTCCTTCGATTTCCATTCAATAAAGTAGTATAAGATTTATTAGATTTTACTTCAATTCTGATTTTTGTCTCTCATTCAAGAAAACACTTAAAAATTAGGGACTTTTCTCAGCAATACTATTTAAATGATTTGATTGAGAAAATTACTATTATTAGACTATTTTAGGATGTTTTGTGTCAATTTATTTCTAATATTTTGTATGGAAATAATATTTTGTATTTAAAAAAAATATTTTATTGATTTTTTTAAAACAAAATGTTTTTCAATGAATATTTTGACAAAATTTATAAATTTTTAACATATTTTATATGGATAATTGATGGATTTGCAAATTACGAATGGATGAATTAGTAATATTTTCTATTTTCTATTTTATATTAATTGATTTTTTATTCAGTATCATATTTTGTAATCTTTTATATGGAAACTATATTTTTTATTTAAGAAATTATTGTACTCATTCTTTTTAAGCAATTTAATGTCTCAAATGTATTTAATCAAATTATTATATAAATATATTTTTTCCAATGAATATTTTCTACAGTCAATGATTTACATATTATTGTTTTAAATGAATATTTAAAGATACAAGAGGAGAATAATTTAACGTTTGGATTGACTATATTTTTATTTTGAGTTATAATCGAAATATTTACATATTTTTTATATGCGATATTAAGATATTTATTTTTTATGGATTTTTTTCAATAATATTTTTTAGACAAATTTTGGATCCGCCTTATAGCACATGAAATATTAAACAATTTGATCTATTTTTTTCTCATAATATTTTAAAAATGTGAAACAAACTGCACACAAACCTAACGTAAACAATTTATCTCGCTCAAAACAATCTAAACATAGTCGAAGACTTTCTATCACATTAATTAGGTCCTTTTAAACATGCATTCATGTTAAACCAAGTCTAAATAATAAAAATAAAGATTGTGTTATGACGTTTATCTATTTACCTCTTTTATTTTATATAATTTATAAATTTAATGTATTTGCTTTTATATTTAGTAGGGGTGTTGTGCTTAAATAAGATATACATTATCTATGTAGCTCAAACAAGTCCACGACTAAACCGACTAATATATTTTGTGCATGTTCAAATTACATTCACCGTTTTTCTTTTAAACGTGAATTGAAGTGGTCATGTTACCCTGTTATTGCGCCATTTGTTTTAATTCTGCATGTATAGATATTCCATAATTCTATTTAAGAACAGTATTTTTATTTTATTTTCATTTTCATCTTTATCTTTCTCTTTCATTCATCTTCTATTTTTCATTCGTTTTATATTTCCGTCTTTAAATGAGAAATGAGAAAATTATGCTAGGTAGATTCATAAATTTTCACTTTCTTTATACATTCATCTTCTCTTCTTATCTTTTTAGATATGTCGGTTTTTACTTTTTATGGTCAGTTTGTTTTCAATATTATTGATATACTATTTTTTTCTATCTCAGAGATATATATGACAGGGTTTGATAGGCATCATCAAATGTAATCTTTTTATATAATGCTATAATTTTAGTAAATCTTTTTTATCTATTTTTTAAGCAAATAAAAGATCTATTACTAAATCAAAAAGTTTTACAAATTTTAAGGACTAAATTGAGACAAAGACTAAAACAGAGCCTTAGAAAGGAAAATAGACAAATTGATACACTTTCCCAAATTAGAACCCTAAATCGGACCACTCTCTTCTTCTTCACAGACAACCTTTTCGACTTCCTCCATGCAACACCATAACCACACCCAAAAAACACAATCCTTCAAATCGACTGGTTCAAATCGATTCACCACTCTCTTCTTCTTCACAGGCAGCCAAACAACTTCATCGATGCAGCATCATAGCCACACCCAGAAAAAACACAAACCTTCAACGAAATCGACTCATTCAAGATCGACGCTCACTTACAGGACCCTTTCTCTATTGACTTGTAGAGATCGGTTAAGAACTGGGTGATGTGCACCATGGAATGAGTCGATTCAAACCCAAACAGCCCCCCACCAAGCCGTCAAACCAAACAAAATCAGCACTGCTTCAACCAATAACCACAAAATAATCTTTTGAAACACCACCCGATACCCATATCAAAGCGATCCCGAAATCGGACAACAAAAATCGAAAACCCTAGATCTAACTTGGGTCTATATAGCCAACCCCAAGACTTTCTAGAGTAACGATTGCTAACAAAGAATTAGGGGCGTCAATGTTGGTGAAAGATCGGTTCGAGCGCTCCAAGAGAATCCATTTGGAGATCCAGTCAGCAGCGACATTCTGGGAGCAAGAGACATGACGAAGACACATTGCTGGTTGAATCAGACGTCTGCAAATAGCAACCATCGAATTACCAGCAGAAGCACCAGTATCCATGTTGTTGATAAGAGTCAAACAATCTGACTCTATATCAACAGCATGCCATCCCCTCATTCTACAAAGAATCAAAGCCTCCAGAAGAGTTTCCGTCTCAACTTGAAGAGGGTTAAGCTTCCCGAATAAGAACCCAGCACCAACAACGATGTTACCCAGCTCATCTCTAATGAGCAAACCACCAGAAGCCTCGCCAACGAAGATGCTGGCCCCATCCACATTAAGCTTGAGTCTTCCAGCAACAGAAGCACGCCATACAAGGTACTTTGTTTTAACTTTATTAATAGATAGGCATCCAATAGAAGTACCTGCATCTACCACACCAGACCAATGCTTAGACTTAAGGGAATTCTTAGAGTCAATAGCTAAAATAACCTTGTTAATACGATAAACAGCACTTGAAAAAGAATCCGTTGTATTTTTAAACTTGCTGTGATTTCTATTTAACCACACTGCCCAACAAATGATCTGAGGGACACTGTGAGTTATGTGGAAATTACAGCAAGAAGACCAAAACCAGCAATAAATCATGTGACTCAAGGACATATATCGTCTCACAGGGACTCTAAACATCAGACCATAATAATTCCACAGAGACCAAGCAAACCTACAGTTTACAAACAAATGGTTTTTGTCTTCACAATTGAAGCAAAACTGACATTTCGAGACCAGAACAAAGTGTCTTTTGGAGAGAATATGTTCAATAGGAGCAAAATTATTTAATAATTTCCATGTTAAAAATGAAAACTTAGAGGGGATGAAGTTATGCCAAATTTTCTTGAAAATTGAAAGTTTTGTGTTTTTGAATCTAATGTTATCTCAAGTAGTTTTAGTGTGAAAATCATTGTTTTTAGAAAATCTCCACTCAATTTTATCATCCTTACTCTGATATATGTTAACACAAGAAATACGAGCAATTCTGTCATGAGAAAGAAAAGCAGACATAGAGTCAGTATCCCAGGTATTAATTTTCCAAAAAGACTTAACCTTAGCAGGCAAGAACCAACTATTAGAGTTAGAATCATTAGCAATAAGACCCATCCCATGCCAAGAGTCTCTCCAAAAGTCGATTTCACCCTTACCAAGACTCCAACTAATATACTGATCACCACGATCTTTCACAGAGAACAACCTTTTCCAAACAATGGAATCAGTCACCTTGCACTTAGAAATTATAGGATGAGTATTAGCACAGTAGCTCCTAAGCACGAGGTGAGACCAAAGCGATTCACCTTTTCTTAAGAGAAACCATAATTTAAAAGAAAAGGTGAGTTGAATGTCAAGTAAATGCTTGTAGTTTATTGAGTTTTCCTTTTCAAAATTTGTAGTTTATTGATGGTTTTGTTGGTAGGTTATTAAATTTTCAAAAATAGTTTCAAATTTTTTGTTTTTGATTTTTTAATCAACTAAAAGAAACAAATAATAGAGACAATTTATATACAATTAAATAATTTAATTTAAATTTTTTGATAAAATATATTTTTTATTATCAAAACAATTAAAAAAATATATTTTATCTTAATTTACTTATTATTTTTGAAATTTTGATATATTTTTAATAAGTTAATTTTGAAAATTTATTTGTCTTACGCTTGAAAGCCTTGACGTTGGCTACATCGATCCTGGCTGATGTGATTACGTTTGGTTGTGTGTGGATGCTCGGTGGGGGAACTCGGGCTAGGTTTTCGATTTGGGAATGACTGTTCTCCGACTCTCTGGTGCACTGCACCCATTTCCGTCCTTCCTCCTCTTAGTATCGGAAGAGAAAGGGTACTTCGGGTGAGCGTCGACCAAGAAGAAGTAGATGATGTATGAGTCTTCTGTTCTTTGGTGCACTGCACCCGGTTCCAGACCTTTCTCTTCTTCTAATCAGAAGAGAAAGGGTACTTTGGGTGAGCGTCGACCAAGAAGAAGCAGAAGATGGTTGGGGAGATGTCTCGGGCTAGATGGCTAATGGAGTGGCTGTGGCTGGAGAAAAGGCTTGTGCGAGTATGAAGGTTGAAAGTATCAATCATGGAGTCTGTTAGATGGAGAAGATGAAGAGGCGCCCTTTTCAGATTTGTTTTAGGGTTGATTTGTTTCGATTTTATACTTTACCAAATCGACGATCGAACCTTATAGTTAATTGGAATCTATTGTATTCTTTTGGTCTAATCTCTTTCGGAGCCTTGTATTTTGTATAACTTTCAATTTGGTCCTTAAATAAAATATAATATTTTTGCTTAAAAAAAAAAGTTCCTTCTTTATATTTATTTTACCATATTTTTCATATACTATTGTTTTTATTCGAACATTTTCTTTTTTTTTCCTTTTTTTTTTACAAGAAACCTCAACTAAAATTAAAACTAACAACATCTTGATACCCATGGCCAGTACCTTGTATAATGTACAAAAATTATACTATGATATTCATACTATCTAACCGTACTACATCTCAAGCCAAGAACGAATCGAAAAATCAGTCATCCTTAGGCTCTTCTTCTGTGACTGAATTCTGATTGATTTGGTAGCCGAAGTCATTCCCAATAGGGTTGTTCAGCGTTTGAAGTGTAAATGGTCCGGCGATCGCTTCCTGAAAAGGGTTTGAGTAACTGGATTGACCAGAAACAGGTGCAGGCCTAATCGGCATTTGAGGAGCAAATGGTCCGGCGGTCGCTCCCTGAAAAGGGTTTGAGTAACTGGAGTAACCAGAAACAGGTGCAGGGCTAATCAGCATTTGAGGGGCAAATGGTCCGGCGGTCGCTTCCTGAAAAGGGTTTGAGTAACTGGAGTGACCAGAAACAGGTGCAGGCCTAATCAGCATTTGAAGGGCAAATGGTCCGGCGGTCGCTCCCTGAAAAGGGTTTGAGTAACTGGAGTGACCAGAAACAGGTGCAGGCCTAATCGGCAATGGTCCGGCCGTCGCACCCGGAAAAGGGTTTGAGTAGCTGTAGTGACCAGAAACAGGTGCAGGCCTAATCAGCATTTGAGGAGCAAATGGTCCGGCTGTCGCTTCCCCAAAAAGGTTTGAGTAACTGGAGTGACCAGAAACAGGTGCAGGCCTAATCAATGGTCCGGCCGTCGCACCCTGAAAAGAGTTTGAGTAACTGTAGTGACCAGAAACAGGTGCAGGCCTAATCGGCAATGGTCTGGCCGTCGCACCCTGAAAAGGGTTTAAGTAACTGGAGTGACCAGAAACAGGTGCAGGCCAAATTGGCATTTGCGTAGAGTCGGCTGCTGTTTCGTTGAGCGCGTAACTACAACTTCTTGGACATGCTCCAGCAGTTCCAGGTACATCATGGGTATGTTTACCTTCATAAGTTGTGATCACATCCTTCATGTCATCTGATGCTCTTACGACGTGTTTTCTGTTTCCCATACTTATATATTCATTCTCTCCCTTCCATCTTTTCCCTAGAGGTTCGTTCTCATAGTTCTCAAAGTTATTATCCTCCTGAACTAAATAAGAATCAATCTCCCCCGATTGATCATCAGAACTAGAACGAGGTAATGGATGATTATGACTTCCTTTGTAAAAAATATCGATAACTAGACCATCTAAAGATGTCTCAACTGTCTTTTTCATCGGACAATCTTCAAAAGTGCACTCGTAATCAGTGGCGGAACCAGGAATTCAGGTTTGGAGGGGCTGAAGTATTACTTAAACTAGACATGTTTTAAAAAAAATTCACTCACCTCGTACTGTTAATTGATTTTTTAATAATTTGTCAGGAAATGTTAAAAAAAATTAATTCTGATATTTTTATTGGTTAAAAAAATCATGAATATTTATTGAAATTAAATATATATAAAAAAGTTCTACATTTGATTTATGGGCATATGTCTAAATAATCTTAAGTTTATATATGAGTTAGTACCAGTTATAACATTTATGTATAAAATCAAAAGGATTCATACTCGTTGAGATATGTTCTTACTTATTTGTCATTGATCCTTCTCATACCTATCCGATGTGGAAATTTGGTCGCACATAACAAATTCTACCACTTTTACCTCCCCTCAGTTGACTAACTTAATGCTCACTCTAATTAGGTTGTTTCATGATTCATATCTAAGTCATAAAGTTTTACAATGGATATATTTGTTCACTCTTATTAGATCATCTTAGAAGTTCATTAGCGTCACTTCAATTAATCAAGTCATATTATCTTTATACACTCTAATAAACACTCTAATAAAGTCACTCTTTTGATGAGCATGACTGATTGTTCATCATCTTCGACATCCAAGAATTTCATCTCTATCACGTTTTCGCCTGGGTATGGAGCTCTAATACCAACTATTAGACCCAAATAATAGTATATCAACCACACGCGAGATTAACTTCAAAACAACCAACCAAATAATAAAACAACCGATTTATTAACAAAATAAAACCACAAACCTAATCACTGAAAAATAATCAACGATAAAATAAACCAAAAACCAAAACATTTATATGAAAAGACCCCTTCGTTGTGAATAGTAAAAGACCACGAGACTTATCAAGATTCCACCAAAAACACTTCTACTATTATGATAAGTCGAAGGTAAAAGTATATCCAATTCAATATAATATATAACTACAACCCACCAACAATTTTAAACATAATAAACTAACAAAAAAAAGAAACAAAAATGAATAATATTACAAAAACTACTCCACTATTCCAAAAATGATTTCTCCCAAATGGTAGCATCAAATAACAATCCAACCGAACATATTGAAGCTTTATATGTCTCAAACATGCTGTCCAAATTTCAGCCAAAACCGACACCGTTTGACCATTGATCAAACATTTTAAACATGACTTCTTTAAAAATTTCAAAATAAAAATTTCCCCAATACTAATCTCCCTCGAGGCTAGGGGGGGCTCGCGCCCCCCTAGCCCCATAGTAAATCCGCCACTGCTCGTAATAACTTCTTGGGTTTTCATTTCCTTCATTTACTCTCTGTCCGTATTTTCTCCAGTTGTATCCATCTTCTCCTTTTTTTCGTCCTCTTTCGTATTCACACGACTGGCTTTGGCTTTGCATTTGGATCTTATTACTATAATCTGTGTTCGGCGGAGGGAAGTCCTTATCCTTAGCTAACGCGTCTTGTGTCTCAAGACTAAATGTTGAAGACGTGTGAGATTCGTTACTTCTATTAGGAGCCAAGATTGGTTGATCGTTTCTTTCGATGTGTGCAGAGATTGGCGAGGGATGAAGAGGAGGCTTCGGGTGGTCATGTTTGAGCTTGTGCCTCGGGGAGGTTGCCGGCGCCGGCAAACTTTTGACCATTGGAAGTGATGTTTGTAGGATCAAGATTGTAGTTATTGGAGATTCAAGATTGTAGTTCTTCTATTCATGGCCTTCAATTCCGTCTGAAACCACTTATCAGTCGTTTCGTAATTTATGAGTTCTTTTTTTTTCCTTTATAGTTGCTTGAAAAACAGTTATTAAGGACGTGAGCCGTAAGGGCTATAAATGAATTCATAGTGGTAAATAATCATTTAATTATATTTATTATCAATTTATATACAATTTTCAAACTATAATTTTTTTAATTATGAATGTTTTCATGTTTCTTTTCTCAAATTATTAAAGTTTATTCGAAACATTTATTTGAAAAATTTATTGTTTGAAAGAAAATATAAAAAATCTTGTTTTTAATATTACCTTAAAAATATTCTATTCTTTTGTTGAAGTAACTATTTCAACCACAGTTGTTGGGATAGATTAGCTATTTTGGACTACTAACATCAATATGGATTATTTCTCAAACAGTTATTTATTTGTATATAACTTTCCATTAGATATTATTGCCCGCCTATTTTAAAATTGGTAAGGTTTTGATTTTACGGGTCAAATCATACCAAAAAAGCAAAATAAGACCAAAAAGATGATTGATAAATAAAGATGGATTCAATTAAAAAAACATATAAATCCAACTCGAGAGTAGATTATATTTCGACCCCAACAACGAAGTAATAGATTCAACTTGGAAAACATGGATATCAGGAAATAAGAATCAATAACTTAATTACTTACCTTCAAAAGATTTCTAAGATATCTTCTAAAGCGAATCTTTGATCCTATAGGTAATATAGAGACTTAGTGGAATAAAGTTTTGGTATCATAAAATTAGATGAGTGGAATAAAGTTTTGGCTAGAACAAATTTTAAATTCCAATCTTTTGAAACATTAACAAAGTGTAATATTTTTCAAAAGTTAATAATAATTACTATTTGATATTGTTTTTTCATGTTCATATAAATAATAAGAATATATTTCTTTTTATTTTAATGTATTGGTTTTTGTTGGACCGATACAAATAAAACTTTCGTCAACAGAGAACCAAAATAAACTCACTTTCGCAAATCAAAATTTTGAAAAAATATATGTATTTTATAAAAAATTATTATACTATGACATGATTTTATTATACAATGGAACACATCTCATGATTTTATTCAGAGAATGAAACACTCCATGAACAGAGTCGCTTCAAACCCTAATAACTACCGATGATTAACTCTATCACCGGAACCCAATCGATGGAAGAATTTCTTGTTCTTCGTACTGAGAATCAACAACAACAATCAAGGAAGCAGTTTGTAGACTTATTCAAAACTGAGGAAGTTTTGCCGTCGTTAAACCCAAATTCATCAAGAAAACAGAGCATCACTACTCTGTTCAGTACACTGAAAAGGTTAAAGAAACTCTAATCATGAAATCTAGAATAAATTTGATAGGAAAGTTTAGTAATGGAGTTCCTAAGAAACTGAAACTCGATAGTTTCTTGGAAAATCTGAAAAATTCAGGGGTCCATTCAACTATGAGGTCTGGGACTCTCACCACATTTTCTTCAAATTTGAATTAAAGGAAGATGTTTCAAAGATTTTGTCAAAAAATGTATGGAGATTTGACGATTCGGTTATGAGAATCTTGAGATGGAATCAAGATTTCAATAAAAAGTACGAAAACCCTACGGTCTTAACGTGGGTTCGTTTTGAAAACTTGCCGGAAAGTCTATATGATACTGGTTTGGTGAATGATATTGCTGCAGCTATAGGGCCAACCTATAGAGTTGCTGTTCCTCATAAAAATCATGCCCATGCCGATGCCTGTTATGCACAAATATAGGTAGACATCTCTAAAGATTTGAAAAGAAAATTGTGGATCGGGTTTGGGAACAATGATGGATATTGGATTTCGATCAGCTATAAAAATGTGCCATCATACTGTAACTGCTGTTATCATATAGGGCACAATTCGTTCGAATGTAAAAAAGCTCCTAAGAAAGTTGAAAAAACTACTATAATGGAAGAAAACAGCAAAACTGATGAAGTTAAAGAAGATAAAGAAGATAAGGAAAAACCATCTGTAGATACTAAGGAAACAAGAAATATGCAAGTTTTTAAAGTTTATAGAAGAAAACTTAAATCAATCATTACTCAAAAGGAACAAGCAGATGAAAAGAATGAAAGTAGCGAAGATATTAATCAAGATGTTCATACTAAGTCTACACAAGTTCAATTGAACAAATCTATACAACAGCAGATTGGAAGTAACAAATCGAATTCGCCTGGCAGTAGCAAAGAAGTTATTGAAGCTATAAAAAAGATTGTTGAAGATCATTTTAAAGATCATTCTCCTGATCCTAACATTGGCAGCTATTCTCCCTCTCCAACGTACTCTCCACAACAAAGCTTTAATAAAATCATATCCTCCAAACTGAAAACTGCGTAAAGAAGAAGGTCAACTGGAAAGTTATCTATCAAGTCTCTAAGTTCAAGAGGCAGAATCTACAAATCCTATTCTGATAATTATTAGAGCTATTAGTTGGAATGCAAGGGGTATGAATAACAAGCCTACCTTGAGAATACTCAAGTATATGATAAGATCTGAGTGTATTAAGGTGCTTGCTATTCAAGAGCCTATGTCCAAGAATGATAAAATTAAAGAAGTTGCTGAAAATCTTGGTTTTGGTGACTGTTTTGCTAATATTTCTAACAAGCTTTGGAGTTTCTGGATGGATAATGTGAATATTAATATTGTTCTTAACATGGAGCAATGTGTTCATATGGAGATTGAGTACCCTGGAGTTACTGAAAGAATCTATCTAACGTCTGTCTATGTTAAGTGCAACCGTATTCAGAGATTGGATCTTTGGGAGAACCTTATGGTTGTTGCTGATAATGATAAGGCTTAGATGTGTGTTGGTGACTTTAACATTATTTCTTCTCATGATGAGCAGCTGGGTTGCATATCTACCTATCAAGCCAGTATGGATAATTTTAATGAAACTATAAGGACTTGCAACCTAAATGATGCTGGTTATAGTGGTCCTAAGTTTACTTGGTCAAGAAGCAATAAATGGAGAAGACTAGATCGTGCTCTTGTCAATGATAAGTGGATGTTTACGTTTAGAGAAACGCAGGTTTTTCACATGGCCAGAACATGTTCTGGCCATGCCCCCTTACTCATCTCTGCTAACTTACTTGATGCTAATGATTCTATCTGTAAAAAAAGAATTTTAAGTTTCTAAACACTTGGTCAAATGATGTTTCTTTCCTTAGTATTGTTGAGCATGATTGGAATCAGCTAATGGTTAGCCATCCTAGCAACATTTTTGGTACAAACTAAGAAGACTCAAAAGCTGTCTCAAGATTTGGAATAAGGAAAAGTTCGGGAATGTGTTTGACAGTGTTAAAGAAACTGAAAGAAATGTCAAAACTATGGAAATTCTTCATTATACTGCTAATAATAAGCAATCTGTTGCTAGTTTAGCTATGGATAATAGTCTGCACTTAAAAGCTCTAAGAAATGAGGACTCTTACTAGGGACAGGAATGCTTCAATAACTGGTTACAAGAAGGTGATGGTAGCTCTAAACTATTCTATAGTTATGTATGTAAGAAAAGAAGAAAAAATGAAATCAAGAGTGTTAAAGATGGAGATACCTAGATTATGGAAAATAAGGAGATAGGAAAGTCTGCTGCTAATTATTTCAAAAACATCCTCATGTTTGACCCCTACAAAAGCAAAGATGAAGAAAATGAGTTGCTGAATAACAAGAGTTTTGATTGCATCCCCTCTATAGTTACTGCTGAGGACAATAATAAGCCGCTTGCTAGAACTTCCGAAGATGAGATTTGGGGAATAATCTGTAGCATGAAGAGTGATAGTGCCCCTGGTATTGATGGTTTCAATCTTTAATTCTTTAAACATTATTGGCTTATTATTAAAAGTGACTTGTGCAATGCCTTCAATGCTTTTATTCAGGGTAGGTTTATCCCAACTGGGTTATTTGCTACTGGCATTTGCCTAGTCTCTAAGACCATTAACCCTATTTGGTGGAATAGCTACAGACCTATTCGTTTGTGTACTCTTATCAACAGAATTTTTTATGTTCTTATCAATCAATGGCTGGCAAATGTCTTACCTAAGATTGTATCTTCTGCTCAATCTGCTTTTGTCAAGGGCAGACTTATCCATGACAATATATTATTGGCTAAAGAATTGTTTTATGATATCAATAAAAAGCCTAAAAAGGGTAATACTGTGATTCAATTAGATATTTCGAAAGCATTCGACAGAATCTCTCACTCATTCATTTTTAAAATTCTTCATTCTTTTGGTTTCAATAACACATTTGTTAGTCTTATTAGAAAGATGAAGAGAGGGTTAAGGCAAGGGGATCCTATCTCTCCTAGCCTTTTTTATCCTAGGTGAGGAATTTCTCAGCAGAGGCCTGAACATTCTCTTTCATACTCACCCTAAAATGTGTTATGCTTCTAGAACAAAATACATTATCCCTTGCATCATGTTTGCTGATGAAATATTAGTGTTCACTAATAGTATCCTTAATTCTATTGATATTTTAAGCTGTTTTCTAGAGTTGCATCAACAAATTTCAGGCGAGGCCATAAACAAAAGTAAAACAAAGCTGATTGTTTCATCAAAGTCCAATTATTCAAGGATGCAAAGTCTCAAGCTTCAAACTGGTTTTGATGTAGACTTTCTACCTATTTCTCACGTGAGGATTACTGTCTCAAACAACAACAAAGTAAAGGTCTTCAATCCTATCATAAACAAGATCAATGACAGAATCACTAAATGGGACAGTAAGTTGCTCTCATATGGTGGAAAGTTATCTCTCATTACAAATGTTCTATTACCTATTACATATCATTGGTTACAATGATGTGAAATTCCTAAAGCAATCATTTGCAAGATTGAAACTACTTTGAATAGATTTATCTGGAGAACTAAATATAATAAAAAACCTATCCACTGGTCTACCCGGTCTTACATTTGCAAACCTTTTGGAGAATTATGGTTCATCAAAATCCTTTTCTAAAAAATTATGGTTCAAGTTTCGAAAAATAGTTGTCTTTGGTCAAACGTTATGAATGATATATACTGAAAAAATGTTCACCCTTTATATATTAACAACATAAAAGGTTCTTCAGTCTGGAACAAGTTATGTAATATAAGAGAACAAGCTAACAGTAATATTACCTGGATCCTTGGCAGAGGAAATATTGACCTCTGGAAAGATTCTTGGCACAATCTTCCTGCAATAGCCACTGAAAACAACATTAATTGGTATATTGATGTTAAGGTTAACTCATTTTGGCAGAATAACTCTTGAAATCTGAATGAAATGCAGGATAGTATTGCCAATAATAGAATTCAGATGATCAATAAGCTTCAAATCACTGATAATGAAGATATAATTTGTTGGAAGCTTTCTAAGGACATACAATTCAACTTGAAGCATACCTGGGATAGCATAAGAGCAAAGCACAACTTTTCTAACTTATATATAAGATTTGGAACTCGAAAATCCCCAGTAAGTTCTCTTTTATAACCTGGAAACTTATGCATAACTTTATTGCCTTAGACTTTATTATGATGAAGACGCATATTAGTATGGCTTCTAAATGTGTGTTCTGTGATAATTGTGAGGAAAAGAATAACTTGTTTGTTAACTGTACATTTGCATGGCAGATTTGGAATTGGTTTGCTTGCATTTTTAACATCAAAATCAGAAGATTTATGGTCCTTTCTCACTTATTAAGATGTTGGTTTTGGTTTTCAAAGGAAAAATTTCATATCACTCACCTTGTTCCCCAAGTTATTTGCTGGGTGATTTGGAAGGCTAGAAACGCAATACAGCATAAAGGAGTACATTTCAATGTTAACAAAGCCATTGGCCTTATCATAAGCATAATCAAAGGTGTTGAAATCTCTGGTAAACTTAATCACAAGCACTGGTTGAAGAATTTTAATGCACGTATTGTGATTAGTTGCAGTTCAATTGAAAAGAAAGATAAACCATTGTACCTGAGATGGACTCCTCATATTCAAACCCGACTTAAGATGAATGTTGATGGTTCTTGTGCCTCCAATAGTGAAGCTTGAATTAGTGTTCTCTTCAGGAATAGCAATGGAGATATTATTCAAGCCAGTGGTAATCTGTTGGGAAAATCTACTCCCCTTCAAGCTGAAACCATGGCTATGCTTCAAGGCTTAACAACTTGTTACAAAAACAACTGGACTCATGTGGACATTGAGTCCGATTCATTGATTCTTATCAAGCAGCTCACAAATAATCTAAACTCAGACTTTGAAGACCCTAATGTAAGCTACTGCCGTAAATTTCTTAACAAGAATATGTGCTTAAAGCACATCTCTAGGGTCCAGAACCAAGCAGCCGATTGGCTCGCAAAATGGACCCTAAAGTGTAAGCTTAAGCTTAATTTTCAGCAACCCAATGCTCCTCCGAGACTCCTTGCAATCTCATTTCTTGAAAGCATTGGGCTGGGATACATTCAAAATGATTAAAATTTCACTTGAGCTATGGATACTGCTAGGGTTTCTATTTGGTAGGATAGCAAGGAGATGTTTGAAGCTCAAGAAATGAAGTCTCTGGATGATTACTGAAGAAGAGTTTGCTAAATATGAAGGGTGCTTGATTTCTTTGCTGGTTCTTTGAGTATTGCTGGAGAAGAAGGAAGAAGAATTCTTTCTTTCCTTTCAAAATATTATTACATTGATTTTGGAGAGAAATATTGGCTCCAAATTCATTTTCACTTTAAACTTTGGGAAAATTAACTATTGATCCCTTGATTTTGTAATTTTTCAATTAGTTAATAATAATGTTCCTTTGATGAAAAAAAATAAAAAAATTATTATACTATATCTAATATTTAATATTTTTATTTTTTATAATGTAATCTACTATTTAATAAATTTCATTTTATTTTTAAAATTATTAATTTTACATTTTCCGAAATCTAGTTAAAACTATTATACATATAATGCTCTCCAATAAACTCTCCAACAATCATCGCCTGAAGTCTCGCCAAAGACCTGCCGTTTCTTTTTTTATTGCTATGGATTCCTCTTCTTCCTTCTTATCATAGTCCTCATTAGGAATTCTCTAGAAGAATACCAACAACATTGATTTTCCTAATGAAGAATACATTGCTCTTCATCCTGGAAAACAAAGACTTTTCAAAAAAGTCTTATGCTGAAATTGTTAACTCTAAGAAGGATCATAGCACCTGTAACTAAAAAGCTAAAGAAATTACTCAAAAATTTAACCATGTTTCGATCCAATATAGTCAAAGTGTTAAGGATTTATTGGTTCAAGATTCTAAAACAACTCTTATCGGTAAATTTTCTGGTGGCCTGCCAAAACGATCCGTGCTTAATCAATTTATATAATCTTTAAAATTCAAAAGCGATTACAACGTTCAAACATGGGACTCTCGAAATCTTCTAATTGAATTTGAATAGAAAGAAGACATTGTCCTTCTATGGTCTAAAAGTAACTGGACATAAGGTAATTCAACAAAGAGGATTCTTCGATGGACTCCGGCTTTTAACGTTAGATATGAAAATCCTTTATCTTTAGTTTGGGTCAGAATATGGAACATCCTATAATCCTTATATAACAACTTGGTGATGAATCACATAGCCTCTGTAATTGGTGTTCCTTACAAAATAATAATTCAAAGTAAAAGGAGAGCATACACAAATGCTTGTTTCACTCTGGTGGAGTTAGATGTATCTAAGATTATTCAGTACAATGCTTGGATCGGTTTCACAAACAACGATGGATGTTTCCTTTCTCTTAGTTATAAGAACTTGCCAGATTATTGCAGGTTTTTCTTTCATTTGGGCCAAAACAAGAAGATTGCAAGAAAGGCTTCAGAAATGATAAAGAAACTAAAAAGATGGGGGAATTGGATACTACACTGAGCAATGCAGTTATTATTGATAACAATGAACATCATAGAAAATCTGTCCAGAAAAGATTAAATCAATCATTATTCAACCAGTCCAGAAAGATACTGAAAAATCCAATACTTTACAAGCTTCTCCAGAATTTTTTAGAGAAAAGCATTCTAGTAATACTTCCTCAAAGAACAAGGAAGACAATACTCTTGGAGACAAAAAATTAATTGAAGCCATACATAAATTAGAAAACGGGCTTAAACATTGCAACAGTCAGGAGACTGAAGTCCATAGATATTCAAGAACCTCTCCTAAGTGTTGATAAACTGGAAACCACTGCTAAAAATCTGAGGTTTACTAACTGGATTTCTAATCTATCTAACAAGATATGGTTTTTTAGATGGATGATATCAGTGTCACTTCAGTCATTGACCTTGATCAATGCCTTACCTTAGACATTTTATATCCTGTTTTGGATTTCAAGTTCCTCCTTACTATCATATATGCTAAATTCTAGAGACTTAATAGGTTGGATTTATGGGATTAGCTCAAAACAATATCATCCACTTAGAGGGCTTGGATTACAGTAGGTGACTTCAACGTGATTTCTTCTGCTCATGAGCAAATAGGTTGCTCTACTTTATGTCAAAACAACATACAAGACTTTAATGATACATTGAGAGACTGTCACCTTGAGGATGTGGGATATGCAGGTTCTATGTTTACTTGGAATAGGAAAACTAGGTGGAAGAGGCTGGATAAGGCTCTAATCAACAATATATGGTCTTAGAAATTTAAAGACACTCAGGTTCTTCACATGACCAGAACTTTCTTTGACCACACCCCCTTTCTCATTAAAATCTCTCTTAACAATAACTCTTTCAAAAGAGCTTTAAATTTATGAACATGTGTACTCTTGATAACTCTTTTGTTAGTACTGTTAAGCAAAATTGGTCTCTTCAGATGGGGGGTAATCCTATCCATATCTTCTGGTAAAAGTTTAGAAGGCTAAAGAAATGTATTAAAGTATGGAACTCAGATTATTTAGAAATGTTTTTAAAAAATTTGTGCATATTGAAGAAGAGTTTAAAAGGCTAGAAATTCTCTATCAATTAGCTAATAACAATGGCATCAAAATCAGTCTCAACAAGGCCACTAGTTTATACATTCAAGCTCTACGTATGGAAGAAGACTTTTGGAAGCAGAAGTGTTACAACAACTGGTTGAAGGACGGAGATAGAAATACTAAATTATTCCATTCCTATGTTGCTAAAAAAAGAAGAAGGAATATTATCAGAAGCATAAATGATGGCAACAACTGGATAACAATCTGCATAAATTTATTTTAAAGGTATTCTAACCAGCTATCCTTATGACATTGTAGATGATGAGGCTTTGATGATAGAGAATAGAATATTTAACAACATTCCCAATATCGTATTTTTGGATGAGAATAACATATTTGCTTAATCCTACATATGAGAATGAGGTGTTTGATATCATCAATTCTTTGAATCGTGATACTGCTGCTGGTATTAATGGTTATAACATTTTTTTTACAAATTATGTTGGAACATCATTAAGTCTGATTTTTGTAATGCCCTAAATTTATTCATTAGTGGCCATAATATTCCTAACGGTGTGTTTGCTACTAGATTATGTTTGATACCTAAAACTATCAACCTTATAAGCTTGACAATCTACAGACCTATAGGATTATGCACTATGTTTAACAGGCTAATGTCCAAGTTTATTAACACTATGCTTGCTAACATTCTGCCCAATATTATATCTAATTCTCAGGGGACTTGTGTTAAGAATAAATCCACCCATGAGAATATTCTCATAGCCAAATAACTAATTCACGATTCTGATAAAAAACCCCAAGGCTGGTAACATTTTGGTGCAGCTAGACATGTTAAAGGCTTTTGACAGAATATTTCACCTTTTCATCTCTAAAGTCATATTATTTTTTGGTTTTTCAACAGATTTTGTAAACCTTATTAATACCCTTATTAGTAATGTTAATGTTTCAATGCTTATTAATGGTAGTGTAAATGGCTATTTTAAAACAAACAGAGGCTAGAGTCAAGGTGATCCCTTGTCTCAAAGCTTGTTTATTATTGGCAAAACAGTTTTGACTAGAGGCCTTCATAATCTCTTTAGTCTTAACAAGTAAATGCAGCGTGTCTAGAATTTGCTGATGAAACTTTAATCTTCACGAACAATAGACATCAAACTATTGATATTCTAAGCAAATTTCTAGAATGTTATCAGGCAGTTTCAGGACAATCAATCAATAAAAGTAAAACAAAGATTGTGGTATCCACTAGATTTCAACGTAGTAGATAGAGTCTCTTATTGGTCTTACTGGATGCTCTGTGGATCACTTACCTCCTAACTACCTTGGTGTGACCCTAAACAATAACAACAAATCAAGCAATTTTGGAACCATCATTGACAAAGTTAACTTTAAGATTTCTGAATGGGAAGATAAAAATATTTCATATGGTGGCAGCTAGCCTTAATCTCTTATGTTCTCATGTCAATTCCTGTTTATTGGATGCAAAACACTATCCTTTCTAATTGCATATCAAGAAGCTAGAAACTACTTTTGACAAATTTCTTTGGAGGTCTACCTTTTTCCGAAAGTTCTATTCATTGGTCCAAATGGACTAACTTATGCAGGACTTTTGAGGAAGGAGGACCATATATTAGAAGACTTTCTGATATTCAGAACTCTTTCTCTCAAAATCTTTGGTACACCTTTAGAAAAAAGAAAACATTTTGGGCTAATATCATGCATAGCACTTACTGTGATAACTCTCATTCTCTTTGTGCTTATAATAACAACTCAGGATCCTCACTTGGAAAAGATTATCAAGCATCAAAGGTGTTATTGAGCCTAACATAACCTGGTGGCTTGAAAAAGGGGACTTAGATATTTAGTTAGATAATTGGCACAACCAGTCTCCTATCATCTCTCTGAATGGCAATGAAAGGAACAACTGGTTTCTGCCCACTAAGGTTAATAGTTTATGGCTCGATGATTCTTGGGATACTTCTAATATGAAATCCTTTCTTTCTACATATTGATTAAATAAAATTAGGGACTTTTCCATCAATCTTAATAAGGAGGACAACATTAAATGGATGCTCTCAAAGGACTTGAAATTCAGCATTAAAAGCGTTCGGGCCAATACTAGAAAGCACTACAATAGGTCCAGTCTGTTTCAGAAAATGTGGAACAATGCTACTCTTAGGAAGTTGTCCTTCATTTTATGGAAGCTGGTAAAATACTACATACTTTTGGATACTATTCTTCAGAAAAAACATATTCATATGGCATCAAAATTCCAACTCTGCAATCACATTGAATATACTAATAATTTGTTTATTAGTTGTGAATACTTTTGGCAAATTTGGAAGCACTTTGCTGAGTTGTTCAACATATTATTGAGAAGTATATGTATGTAACTCATATTATAAGGAAATGGTTCTGGTTTTCATCAAAAAAGGTTCACATTACACATGTTATACCAGCGGCCGTTTGTTGAGAAATTTGGAAATATAAGAACAGAGATAAGTTCAAGACTAATCACTTATCTTCTACTAATTTTATTCATCAAATTACCAGAATAATATATGGTCTTAACATCTCTAAGGCATTAACTATTAAACATTGGACTAACGCTTTAAGTGCATGATATACTCTTGGCTGCACACTCTCTAATCTTAAAAGAGACAATACAAGTTACCTCCATAATGGATTACGCCTTAAAACGAAAGAATTAAAATGAACAATGATACAGCTTGTTCAAACAACGGAAAATCTATTGGAGGAATAATCTTCAGAAAAACCTGGGTGAGATTATTCTTGGCTCTTGCAATTCCTACGGAAAGTTGATGCTTGAAGATGCTTTAAATAAATATATGGATTTCTATAACTTTGTTGTCGAAGAAAACACGGTAGAAGCTTATGACCGAAGTCTAACATCATTGTATCAATTATTTATAGGTTACCCAAATGTATAAATATGTTATGACATCATTGATAAAAAAATAAGGTGATAAATTTCTTAATGAGTGAATAAACAATATCAAACATTATGACAATAGAACATCCAACCGGTAAACCCGAACTTCGTTATAAATGTTACCATTTTTATTATAAAAATTCAATAATGTAAAAATAGTTTATTTTGTAGGTGTGAGAGTGCTCACACGGCCCTAAAACATACTTTGGTACCAACCAATGAATTTTAAAAAAATTTATGACAAAGTTTACAAGCCCCTACTTTAGCAACATTCGTCGATTCTAGAATATTTCAAGTGAATTAAGTTTTGTATTGTACCAGGTAATAGACATACATTAAACTCGCAACTATTAAGATATGTATTCTATGGGAGCCTAAATTTTTTATGCTATTAGATGTGCTGGAGAAATAAGCGTAGATCAGGTAGCATGTGGATGTATCCTTAGAAAAACACACAGATTACCTTACACATATGAAATAGTTGCAAGAGAAAATGAAGGTGGATTCATTCCTAAGAAAATATGTGGATATATTTTGGAAATGACTAGAGATGTTACTATGCATGAATATGCTCTATTAAAAAAAGAACTATCAATCATAGATAGTACCAGACGTGGTTATAGGTCTGAACTTCAAGATTATATTATTAATAGGGTTATGCAGATCCTAAATCTCGAAACAATTCATATTGTAGAGCTTAAATAAACGATTGTTCCTAAAGGTAGACCAAAATCCAATATGGAACGATCGACTAAACGGGACCCCAGTTCGTGGGAATATGTCATTCATCAAATCGCAAGTACTAGCACGACCATGGACACGTTAGGTAGTACAAATTCGTCAAGAGTGGCTTTATTTGTAGTACCCAAACCTTCCACCGCCAAAAAGAAATTAGGTCGGCAAAAAAGTACTGACAATGGAAAATTAATTTTGTACTCGAAGTGCGTTCCAACCTTTATGTATCCTTGTATTAATATCTTGGTATACATTATTCCAGGAGAAAATTAGAGATGTCGGACTTTATCAAGAGCGATATACGGTTAAAATGATAATTAGAAATTAGTCAGACACGATTTGCTCTCATAATTATATGGAAACTGTGATTTATGGTTAGAAGTTTATGGTTCAGTCGATGCTTTATAGGACATATTATGTAGGTTAAATTATTTCAAAAGTCATATGGGTAGCCGTTGTTAGATTATATTTCCGATATAGGATTAATTCTAGCCCCTCGATATCAATGTCTTGTATACCATATATCTCTAAAAGTTAGTTTAAGGTATCTACCAATACGTGGTTGTCCACCTATTTATTTGACAACTATTCTAGAGTTTGGAATTTCTTTATGTTCATGAAAAGCACTCCGTACATGTGAGTATATCAACGATATTATGTGTTTTTATATTTTTTTAAGTTTGTATTTTCTCTTTAATTATTAAATTTAATTGTACAGATTACTACTCATCCTGATGGGTCATTACTGTCACTATACTCGGCATGAATTTGGTATTGTAGCGAAGAGTCTAGTCAATGGTCAATTTTGTACTACGGTAGATTCAAAATATTTACCTAAATCATACCGGCCACGAACCTGAGGTGTAATACAGATCCACTAAAAAATGATTTGACCAATGATGATGTTTAATTATGTTACTTTATGTTATCAGACTTTGTTTCGTCGTTATATTTTGTTAGCACACTCGCGTATTTAATTATGTAATTTTTGATTTCACGTGTTACATCTTATATTTGTATTCAGTTCACTTCAATTACCCGACAATACTTAAATTATCTTCTAATATAAATTCCCGCCTAATATGAATTACCCTGTATCGTTGATTTCCTGACTAATAAGATTTGCCGCCAAGTTTTATTTCACTTGAAGTTAGATTTCATGCCCCTTATTCTTCACTTCTCTTTATATATATTGAATCATGTTATTCTTATTCATCTACAAAATACCAATTTGTAATTAAACTTGAACTATATTGGGTATGGAATATATTTTACGAAGACAACCACTTGCTTCAAGTCATGAAGTTAATTTATAGAACAATAATTGATGAGACCACCAATGAGTTTTTCTTTTAACTTCTATATGGAATATACTACATGTACGATTATCTAGGATAATATTGGATGAGACCACCGATCCACATTTTATGAGATTCATAGTATTTGTTGTTTTTTGTTCATCCTATTTGGTTTCAATGTTATTCAGTTTATGATTTATCTTTCAATTCATGTGATATATACTTGTTGTTTATGATTAAAAGTTTATGCTAGTTTTAATTGTTTTTAGTGCGATGCTTTAAGTTGGTATTTAACAAGAAAACAAAATAATCATAAACACAAATAATAACTGTAAAAAAAAGTTGTACAATAGTAATCGTATAACACATGATGATCATAAACAAAACGTCAAGGAAGTGATAAAAACGAGAACTACGACCTAAGAACGATCTCGATCACGCTCGGCTATACGAAGACACTACTCTAATACATTAAACTTCTCATCCATTGTCATTGTATCAATATATGGTCAAAATGCAAGTATCTGATCTAAAGTATCCTTTGTGGTAGCATGAGTGCCTACCAAAGGGTTTTTCCTCCACACACACACACACACACACACACATATATATATATATATATATATATATATATATATATATATATATATATATATATATATATATATATCAGGACGTACTGAGTCCAGGTTGACCACTATATATCATAAGTTACTCCTAAGGAAAACATGGTGATAAAGATATACACTATCAAGGACTAAAATATAATAGTTAAAGTCTTGTACGAATAATTGTAAAATTATAGGATAGATTGTTGCCGAGATATGGGGTTAAGGTGCAATTAACCCAATCTTGTAACAATTTCAGTTATACAAATTATGTTCACCTATATATAAAGGCAAAGGCTAAATTGAATGACATGCGACTTTGTCTTGAGTGAACTATCTTCTTTACTTAATTTTCTCTCTCTAAAGTCAATTTCTCTCTTGACTTCTCTATAGAATCAGATTCATCCACACCAAATTGGCGACCACAGTGGGAGTTGAAGAATCGGTACCTTGATCTCTTGATCAGAAACCAAAAATATTTTATTTTTTTGTTTCATTTTTGTAGTTCTTGACCGATTCATAGAAGCTACTTTGGACCGATAATAGAGAAAAAGAATGGGAGCGATCCTTTAGTTCGAAAGGCGGTTGAGACGTTAAAATTTGATCTTCAAGGAAGAGTAAATAAGGAAGATGAGTCAGTTCCAGTTCGACAAACTCAATTATGATGAGTCCGGAAATTTTCACCACTTACTGTAAAAACCGGACAGGGGAAATTCGCACAAAAGCCACCCATTGAACCATCCGAACTGGACAAAAGTACTAAAAACTAATCATCTTTTGACTAAGCTAATTTCTAATATTCTTAATAAACTAATGGGTTTTGAAACTCGACTCGGTTTCATAAGTTTGACCCGAAAGCCATGTGGCCCATAATTAAGGGTATAAATACCCAACCACTTTCATTAATGAAAATAATAAACATTTAATACAACCATGCAGCTAAATCTCTCACTACAAAACACCCAAACATTAAATACCTTTGAAACACCACAAAATACCTGAATGAGTTACCCTCAGTCGAAAATAATCCACACCAAATTGGCGACCACAGTGGGAGGAGAAGGTGCCTGGATTTAGCATTCGAAACCATCAAGAAAAACCAGTTCGGATGAATCCGGACGAGCAGACAGTACCACCGACTTTGGCAGAAGTGGTGGGAGAAAATGATGAATACACGATTGAAGAGCGAGATAGATTGAAAACTGAGATAGAAGCCTTGAGGGCTGCTAAAAGGGTGGAGATGGGCTTAAAAGAAAAATCAAAAGTGTCAGCCGTTGACCACACTGACAATCCAAGGGAGCTTGACCCATCAGCAAAAACCCATGTAAGTACTAAAAAGACTCATGCTAGCTCAAAGACGTCTCACCGGTCTAAACCGCTGGAGAGCTTAGATTCAGATTCAGAATCTTCTAGTAGCTCCTCGAACGAAGATGGAGTTGAGGAGTCCATGTCATCCAGCAGTGATGAAGGTCGTTCTAAAAAGAAACAGAAGTTGGTAAAAAAGTATTCAAGAAAGAGGGACGGGCATGGAAGGTTAAAAATGCATCTACGAAAAGGGTATTCTCATGGTCACAGCCATGGCCGGAGACATGTAGACAGACTGTTGATGGATCCTTTCGCCTTTCATGATGAACCAGGTATCTTTGCAACTCTCAATGAAGATACTGTGTTTAGTCGTGGCCGGAATTGGAGACAATCTCCATTTTCTTCCAAGATACTGTCCGGAAACCTTCCTAAGAGGTTTGACAACAAAGATGGAAAAATACGACGGGAGTAAAGATCCAGATAATCATTTGGAGCAATTAAAAAACTTTATGATGAATTTTGACGATGATGATAAGTTGCTTTGTAGAGTGTTCTCCCAGTTTTTTACGGGAAGTGCTTTGAAATGGTACAATAGTCTGCCACAGGGCTGCATCAGAAATTTTGATACTTTTTGGGTGGCCTTCCAAAGGCAGTTCGTTGGAAGTAAGGAAGTGAAAGGCAATGGAGACACTACTATCCATTGTGCCCAAGAACCAAATGAATCCTTGAAAGAATATATAAGTCGCTTTGTGAACACCAAGAATGGATTAGTTGATTGCTTTGAACAAGTAGCAGTAGCTTCTCTAAGGCAGGGTTTGAACCCTGGTAATTTGACTGATTCAGTAACCAGAAAGAAGGCCATGATGTGGGGTGGTTTACTGAATCAAGTGGGGAAACAAATCAATGTAGATGAAACAAAGAAGACCAGGGTGCATAGGCATGTGAGATCGGCCCCAGCTGCACCTAACCAGAACCAGAATCAGTCCGGGTACAAGGCTAAGGAGGCCGGACAGTGCCCCAGCAGGGCCAAGGCTCAATCCCACCCAACACCAGCTCAGAGCCAACAATCCAGAAATAAGCGAAGGCCTTGGGTTCAACCGGAGTGGTTTTCCGAGTTGAAAGAGAATGTGGCAACCATGTATGACAAAACAAAAGACGAAGTACATTTCAGGAAGCCAGCTGCGCTTCAATCTCCCAGGGAAAGTCGTAATAATTGTTTCTGCCAATATCATCATGATATTGGTCATAATACAGAAGATTGTATCGCTTTGAAACAAGAGGTGCAAAATTTGATTGAAAGAGGAAAGTTGGGTGCTTATGTTAAAAGAAGAAGTGGAAATAGGCCTGATAATGCTCATCGGACTGGCCCAACAAACAATGCAGGGACATCGGCTCCGGATGGGGCTATAGTGATAATTTAAAGATTCAATGTGGAGTGAGAGTATTTGGATCTGATCCAAACCAGAGTAAGGTGGGTGTTATCACAGAACACAACAAGACGGTGTCCGGACTCATCAGCTTTTTTGAGTCACTTACCATATTTGGGGGGGACACCATGACTCCACCGACTGCTTCTTCGAGGAAGAGGCATGTTCATACCCTGGCTACTCAACTGTAAGGAGGCATGACTTCCTATCAATCGCAAATTCCTTTTCCCTCTATTGTTTTCGATGAAGATGATTTCAGGGACATAGCTGGTCCCTATGAAGATGCTGTGGTGATAGGAGCATCCATAGGGGGCAATACCATTAGACGAATTTTGGTGGACACCGGTAGTTTAGAAAATATCCTCTTCTTAACTTCCTATAAACAAATGAAGAATCCATTAGTGATTCAGTGTTCGAACAGGTCAATTGTGGGTTTCACTGGAAGCTCATCGGACGTGATCGGGGAGTTTGATGAGGAGGTTTTGTCGGGCAAGGGCCCTTTATGAAGATGGTCAGAGTACTTTTTATTGTGGTGGATTGTCCCACATGTTACAATGCCATTTTGGGAAGATATTGGCTCTCCAGGATGAATGATGTGGCTTCGAAAGTCCACCAATGTTTAAAATACGCTGTGCAAGGACAAGTGGGAGTTGTCCGAAGTAGTCAAAAGATAGCAAGGGAGTGTTATGCAACAGCACTGGCCCTTCGAACTTTGGGGGCAGTCCGGATCAGTGAGGATTAGCAGTTGGAGGGGCCCTCTGGGGGAGAGGGTGAAATTGATGACCCCAGAGAGACCCCTGGTGTTTTAATACCAATTGAAGAGGTTGAAACTCACTCTCTGGCTGAAGGAAGAAACGTCAAGATCGGATCTAAGATGACATCAGAACTGAAGAGTAAAATGCTGTCTTTTTTAACAGACCATCAGCATGTTTTTGCTTGGTGCAATGCTGATGTAACCGGAGTGCCAGCAGATATTATATCACACCAACTATCCATCCAAAGATATGTAACACCTGTTGTACAAAAGAGGAGAGCTTTTTCTAAGGAGAAAGCTAATGTCATAGTTCAAGAGGTTGACCGACTTACTAAGATATGGCACATAAAGGAATCCCAGTACCCTTTATGGACAGCCAATCTGGTATTAGTAAAAAAAATGGCAAGTGGCAAATGTGCATCGACTTTACAGACCTTAATAGGGCTTGCCCAAAAGACCTATATCTGGTCCCTCAGATCGATCAGTTAGTGGACTCCACATCTGGGAACAAGTTGTTGTCCTTTATGGATGCCTTCTCTGGGTATAATCAGATTCAAGTGGATCCGAAGGATCAAGAACACATTACTTTTGTTACTGATAGGGGCCTTCATTGTTATAAGGTGATGCCTTTTGGGTTAAAGAATGCTCGGGCTACTTATCAAAGGTTGGTGAACAAAGCTTTCGCTAATCAGATTTGAAGAAACATGGAAGTCTACATTGATGACATGATGGTAAAGAGTATGGAAGAAGAACTACACTTGGCAGATCTGCAAGAAACTTTTTTCAACTTGGTAAAAGTAAATTTAAAGTTAAATCCAGAGAAGTGTGTTTTCGGAGTGTAGTTCGAGGAGTTTTTGGGGTATGTAATAAGTGAGAAAGGGTTACAGCCTGATCCAGACCAACTTAGTGCTTTATTGCAGATGGAGCCACCTCGGAATATTAAAGAAGTACAAAGATTGACAGGGAGGTTAGCTGCTCTAAACCGTTTTATCTCAAGGTCTTCGGATAGGTGTACCCCGTTTTTTCAAACTTTAAAAGGTGCAAAAGAATTTAACTGGTCTCCACAGTGCGACCAGGATTTTGATAAAATTAAAAAACACTTATCCTCTCCTAAAACCTTGTTTAAACCTGTTGATGGAGAGACACTGTACATATATTTAGCAGTCTCTGATTGTGCCATAAGTGCAGTACTAGTAAGGGAGGTGGATAATTATCCTCGTCCGGTGTATTACATCAGCAAAAGCTTGATAGATGCTGAAAAAAGGTATTTACAACTTGAAAAATTAGCATTGGCTTTAGTAATTGCTGCTAGGAAAATGAGACCCTACTTTCAGTCTCATTCTATCATTGTCCGAACGTCTTTTCCCTTGAAAAATGATCTTCAGAAGGCAGACGTATCAAGCAGAATGACCAAATGGTCAATAGAGTTAGGAGACTATGATATTGATTTTTCCCCTCGAACTACAGTCAAGGCTCAGTCTGTTGCTGATTTCCTAGTTGAATTCCATTCGGACAGAGACACTAAGCAAGCATCAGGTGAAAAGACTAACAAATTATGGGTTGTCTGGACTGATGGTGGATCAAGTACCATGGGTTGTGGTGCTGGGATATGTTTAACCTCTCCGTATGGTGACAAAATGTACCAGGCTATATGTTTTGCTTTCAGGGCTTCTAATAATGAGTCCGAATATGAAGGTGCCATAGCCGGTTTAAAGTTAGCCCTATTTTGTTGAGCCAAAAGGGTCAGGTTAATGAGCGATTCTTAGTTTCTTATCCATCATGCACAAGGTCAATCCGAGGCCAAAAAAGAGCAGCTGATTAAATATTTGTTCATTATTAAAGAAGTGGCACTTAACTTCAAAGATATTACCTATGAGCACATACCCCGAACAAAAAATACGTTAGCAGACTCATTGGCAACCATAGTATATTTTGAGTCCTACCCGTGGATTCACGAGTAAGAGTTCCCATCCATTCAATTCAATCAGAGCAAGGAGGGGGAGGAAAGTTTAAACATACAAGTGAGTCAACCTCAAGACTGGAGGTATCCTTCTTTTTCAATACATCTCAAATGGCATCTTGCCTCCGGAAAAAGCAGTAACAAGGAAAGTGAAGTATAAGGCTCGTGGATTTCTAGTCCTCAGAGACGTTCTTTACAAGAAGTCTTTTAGTAGACCTCTCTTGCGATGTTTGGCGATTGAAGAGTCCCAAATAGTGCTGTCTGAACTACATGATGGTGAGGAATCAGCACACTGTGGTTATAGAGCTTTAACCAGAAGAGTCTTGTTGGCCGGATACTACTGACCCTCTATAATGAAAGATGCCAAGGAATTGGTGAAGAAGTGTGATCCATGCCAAAGATATGGTAATGAAATTCATATCCCAGCTGTCCCTTTAGAGTCAATTTATGAGCCAATACCTTTTGCTCATTGGGGGATGGATCTGGTGGGACCTCTACCTATGACGTCCGGAGGGAGCAAAACTATTATTGTTGCCATCGATTATTTCTCAAAGTGGATAGAAGCAACCCCATTGGCAGGAACTACTTCAAAACCTGTTATAAAATTTATCTTATCTAATATTTGCTGCAGATTTGGAGTTCCACAAAAGATAACAACAGACAACGGGCTACAATTCGAAAATAAGGATATGGAGAGTTTTTGTGCCTCTAGAGGCATTGAGCATTTCTTCTCTTCTCCTTTCCACCCACAGGCGAATGATCAGGTTGAAGTGGCGAACATGACCATCCTTTCAGGTTTTAATTTTTTTTTTAGAAGGGGCTGCTGGAAAGTGGCCAAGTTATCTACAAGAAGTACTATGGGCCTACCGGACTACTCCTGGGGCTGCTACACAGGAATCCCCATTTGCCTTGGTATATGGTATGGATGCAATAACTCCTATAGAGGCAACTCTTCCTTCATTTAGAGTCCATAATTTTTCCGAACAAGCTAATGAAGTGGCACTCAGAAATCAACTCGACTTGATAGAAGAAAAAAGAGTTAAGGCTCATCTCAGAGCCACACACTATCACGGTTTGATGAGAAGTAGGTTTGCTTCCAGAGTCAGAAGGAGGGATTTTCAACCAGTGGATAATGTGTTGAGAAAAGTCTTCATACATACTAAGGAGAAGCAGTTCGGCAAGCTAGCTCCAACTTGGTAAGGACCCTATGTGGTCAGTGAAAAGCTTAAACCTGGGATATACAGGCTTCAAGATAAAGATGGAAGGATCTTGAATCACCCCTGGAACGTTGAACACCTCCGGTTGTATCTAGAATGAAAAATATGTAAATATTTACTTGTTTAAAGTCCATGTAAATATTAGGGGGCATACTCTTTCCTACCCTGGTGGCGCGGGGAGGTTTTAATGAAGTATCCGATCTTTTTAATAAAATTTGATGCCTTCTTGAAAAATTTGGAGTGTTTCGGTTGATAGTTTCTTTGAAACTTTTTAAAGTATCACTGAAAGACCGGATTGATTTGGTGGAATGATGACCATTTAAAAATTTGTCATCGGAGAATTTAAAACTCCCACTTTAAAATACTTGTAAAATAACTAAGGGATATTTAAACATTAGCCATCGAAATCGGGTAACTATAAAACAATGCAAGAGTTGTGTAAGGTAAATTTTCCCGGCTAACACCAGGGAGTGATATTAAAATATGTAAAGTTCCTTGGCCATCCAAGGACTTTGAAGTTTTAAAAGAAAATTTTTATGCGGACAAGAGCCGAACACGGTTACAAAAATGCCTTGGCCATCCAAGGACTTTAGTCTAACACAAGAATTAAAGAAAAATAAAAAGATAGTTAAAAGTTTAAGGCTAAGCTTCCTTTGATGTTCCAGCCTCATCTGGTTTCTTCTTGGGGTCTTTGGGTTCCTTTTTGGGGCTCTCTCCGGTCCCTTCTTCTTCATCATTAGTATCATCCCAACCATTGGAATAGTTGTGCTTATCACCATCGGCCATAGTGTGGTGAGGTAGGTCTTCGTATTCCACAAATCGCCATAAATCTCCGAGTATCCTCTTGGAATGTTTTGATGAAAAAGTAAGACCATGTCTGATTTGACTTCAGCATACCTTTCCTTTTGGGAACCTATCACCTTGTTGTTGTATGCATCGATCTTGGCTTGGATTGTCCTCTCAAACTTCTTTATCAACTCATCTTTCTCCTGGTTAACTCCAGACACAACATCTTCAAGCGAAATTTTGTCATTGGTTAAGGTTTGGATGACATTCTCCTTAGCCTTCACCTCCTCTTTCGAAGTGGAGAGATCCTTCTTCAAGCTAGAACACTTAGTTTAAATTTCTTTGTTAACCCCCTCCGAAGTGTTCAGCTTGGTATCCAAGTCCTCTTTCCCCTAC
This sequence comes from Limnanthes douglasii subsp. nivea, assembly GCA_036936605.1. Lineage (NCBI taxonomy): Eukaryota > Viridiplantae > Streptophyta > Magnoliopsida > Brassicales > Limnanthaceae > Limnanthes > Limnanthes douglasii. The sequence goes on from JAUPFV010000005.1 coordinate 77,064,996, forward strand.
TTCAACTCCTCGATCTCTCTCCTTAATGCCTCAACATTTTGGTAGGCATTAATGAGATTGTTGGATAAGCTCTCTTTGTCTACGTTGAGTGTGTTGATGAGGGTAGATTGACTTCGTACTTGTCTCTCCAAGTTGAGCACCCGTTGAATATTGCTCAACAAGGAGTGGGTCACCATGTCATTCTCCCCAGAAATAGAAAAAGACTTATCATTGAAAGTAACAATATTCGAAGAGCTTGGAGGGAGGTAAGGGCCAGCAAAATCGTCTTTCTCGAGGTCTCCAAAGTAAATGCCAATCCCTTGAAGACCACTGATGTCTACTGCATCAATGTTAATATCCCCTCCGGTACCCTCTCCGGTGTGAAACTCACTTGGGATTTGCTCTGCCTGTGTTGGGTCTGTTGAGTCGACCGGAGGAAGAGACTTCGGAGGCCGAAAAGCTACTTCATCCCCCTTGGAGATTTTCTTCTTCTTGGCTTCCCTATCTCCACCATCTGCTCCGCGTTTTCGGTCTTTTTTTGGAGCTTTTGAGGGTTTCAGAAGTCCAACTGCCTCTTTCGTACTCTCATCTTCCACCACTTGAAGAAGAGCAGCATCAATTCCTCCTTGGTCATGCACCTCCAGGTTTGCTGGGATGATCTCCTCAACACCACCTTGATTGACCTCAGTTGCATCTAGCTTTATCTTGCCTTTCTTGCCCTTCATCTTACTTGGGGATTTAGCTCTGCCCGGAAGGGCCAACTTCTCATCCTTCTCATATGTCCTCTGTAGGATGACACCCGGAGGAGATGGTGTGGTCAGTTCTTCCCAAGACAAGTCTCTCCGGCCGGTTGTGATCCATAGGTGGGACCTCACCAGGTTGCCAGCGGTAAAATAATTGTGGAAGCGATTTCCCCATTTGTGAGCAGCCCAAGCATTCAGCTTGGCACAAGTTGTCTGCCCCTCCTCCAAGTATTCGGAAAACTCCTTCGGCAGCACTACCCAAAGAAGAAGAAAAGTATTTAAGTAAACAAACTTTTTATAAAGAAAGAAAAACAAACATTATGAAATATTTACCCGTGCTTTTCCATCTGCTGGTAAGCATGCTTGGGTTGACAGCATCTTTAATCTTCTTCCAATTTTCCCAAGCTCCACTAATGAACAAGGATTGGGTCTTCCAATTCTTCTCCGATTCGAGTAGATCATCCACCACTTTATAATTGTCACCCATATTGAAATGGTAGAAGGGTATGATGTGATTCTTGCAAAGGATGGCCACAGCAGCAAATTGCTCTGTCGGAAGCGGGATTCCGGAGAGCCTAGAGGCCATGATGCAAGCCATGGGGTGTACCAAGCATTGGGACTCAGTTGGCTTCGATAGAGCTTTATCAGATGAAAGTATCTGACGATCTCTTGGTCCAAGGGAAATCTGAGCCCCCACTTGAACAATTCTGTGTAGAAAACTATCTCACTCAGCTTGCAGTCCATTGGCGTCTCCGGATCGACTGGTATCCTCACTTTGACAGATTCTCGGATCCCCCACTTCGTCCGGATCCGGCCTAATTCAGCAGTATGAATGAAAGCGTAGTTAATGTTCTGTATGGCTAGCAGATACTTTACGCTCACCTTGTGGAAGCAAGGTCCCACTCTACCTTCAAGGGACTCCCGCAGGTCCGGAGACATCAGTCTAAAAAGGGTATTCTTCAATGCTGTCCTCCATCACTCTTCCATCACTATGGAAGGATTGTCAGTTGTCTTTGGTGGAGGAGTGCTTGTGGTTGGTTCAGTGAGCTGTCCGGATGGCTGAGCATCGCTTTCTCTTTGTGGTATGGTGTCCAGCTGGGGCTCAGATCCGGAGGGTTCATTTCGAAGGCTTGTTCCAGTAGCCTCCGGACCAGATAATTTATCCTTAGGGACTTTGATGGATGCCTCTGACCCTATAGCTTTGTCCTTGGCCCCAGACTTAGGGGGCCCTGATTTCGGAGACTTAGACTGTGGAACAACAGCCTAGCCTTTTACCAAGCGGCCTCTTCGATGAAGTGTCAGTTTTTCTGGGTAATTTTCAACATCTGATCCCATAGATATGAATGGAGAGGGTCTCTTGGTGCTTGTAACAGCTTTTTCCCGTTCCACAGTAGGCTGTGACTCCTTAACTGAGAAGCCTGATACGATGGGTGAAAGACTTGGTTGAAATAACCTCCTGGGTTTGGAGCTTCTGGCAGAAGATGAACCTCGATCCGGCTCTGAAGATGGCGTTTCAGACTTTTCGATTGGAGAAACTGGAAGACCTGTAGCAATTCGCCTTTCTCGCTCAACTCTTTGTGCTTTTTCTAACTCCAAGAGATTAAGCCACCCGCCTTTTACCAGTGTGTTTCTTGCTGTGAACATAAACTCACACCAAAAGGATTTTGAAAAGAGAGTTGAAAACTTTAAGATGAAAGAATGAGAGAGTAATGAAGATGGTAAAACAGTGATAAATGAAGTAATATATATTAATGAGACAAAAAAGATGCCAAAAACCTAAGAGAATACGAAAAGACAAAAGTAATGATTGAAGACGGCGCTGACGTCATGGGTATTAAATGAAGAGGTTACTTTTTAGGATTAGTGGAAGCGCCGTTCTAAGAGAAAAACGGGTGGTGAGGCAAATCAGAAGATGACACGTGTCCCACGATCCATGGCAAAACCTTTGAACTTCTGAAGAGTTTTTCAATCCGGATAAATCCTTCACTAAACACTAAATCCGTCCGGAAAGTGTTATAAGTGCCCAAAGACGATTTTTTAGGTCTTGGCAAAGGCCTTCGAACAAAACCTAAAAAATGGGCTACTGATAAGTCCGGAAATTTTCACCACTCACTGTAGAAACCGGATAGGGGCAGTTCGGACAAAAGCCACCCACTGAACCATCCGAACTGGACAAAAGTACTAAAAACTAATCACCTTTTGACTAAGCTAATTGCTAATCTGCTTAGTAAACTAATGGGTTTTTGAACTCGACCCGGTTTCATAAGTTTGACACGAAAGCCCATATGGCCCATAATTAAGGGTATAGATACCCAACCACTTTCATTAATGAGAATAATGAACATTTAATACAACCAGGCAGCTTAAATCTCTCACTATAAAACACCCAAACATTAAATACCTTTGAAACACCACAAAATACCTGACCGAGTTACCCTCAGTTGAAAATAATCCACACCAAATTAGATATTGAAATGCGAATGAATCAGCTACCGGATAAAATTACGGTCAAAGAGACCAAGATATTCAATCATCTTTGCTAAAATTAGAGGTAAGGAAAATGGATGATAAGAGTGATGTTGACAACTAGTCTGCTCGATCTTGTACAACTCGTCAGATTCGAAGTGAGCAGAAGAAAACACATTTTGAGTGTAATAAAGAGTGTCATAATTTACGTAAAGAGAAAAGCATAAGAAAAGGCATATTACGTCCAGTGATAATGAGTTGAAAAATTCAGGATGTGAGTTTAAGAGGTACAGAGGTTCTTCGAAATAAGAAAAAGGTTTCCCTCGAAAGTCACGAAAATAATACAAAGCAAGGAAGGGCAATGAACCTCGTCGTTTGAAGGAAGCAGAATTTTGTGAAGGGAATACGTTAAATTTATGCACAGGGATGGATGATCGAAACTTGTATGTTGTCATTGGAATAGGAAATGATAATCAATATGTGCAAGAAGTTGACTCGAGAAACTCTTCTTTGATAACTGAGATAAGGTCCATCACCCTTCCGAAGCGGTTCGATATCTCTAAGGTTGAAAATTTTGATGGGATGCAAGATCCTGATGACCATATCAAACAGTTTAAGAACTACATGATGAATTTCGAAGATGATAATAGGTTGGTATGCAGAGCTTTCTCTTAGATATTCAATTTTACATCTATGAAATGGTACAACAGGATTCTAAAAGGATCCATTTCTAATTTTAGAGATTTTTATACAACTTTTCGATGATAATTTGTGGGAAGTAAATAGGTGCGGGAAATTATAGATACAATAATGCAATGCAGGCACGTTGTGGGAGAAAAGATGGAGGATTATACTAAATGTTTTGTGTTAACAAAAGCTGGTTTAGATAATTGTAAAGAGCGGGTAGTTGTGGCTGCATTTTGACAATGTTTGGTACCAAAAGATTTAGAAAATGAAACAATAAAACGAAGAGCTTTGACTTTTGAAGTGCTGATGACTCAAGTAGAGGATCAAATTAAGGTTGGGAAAAGTCGACTAGATTTCGAGGAGTGGTTGGATCTAGTCAAAAGAGTTCCGGACATGTGTCAAATAGTCAAGGACACTCATCGAACTCAGCCCAACCATTGCGTTCGAGGAATAATAGTAATTTTCCTCCTCAAAATGGAGGGTATCTAACTCACGCTACATGCTATCAATTTCAGAGGCCGATGCCAAAATCAGTGGATAAGGCAAGAATATTATGTTGATTTAACTGAAAACGTTGCTACAATTTACGAAAAGGCAAAGGGGTATGCGAGTTTCAAAAATCCTACTCCGATAAATATAGAAAGGTAAGATCATAATAACATGTATTGTATATATCATAACAACATTGGACATGATACACCCGAATCTATAGATTTGTAGAAGAAGGTGCAAACTCTAATTGAAAATGGTAAGTTGTTAGCCTATGTTAAAGGGCAGAGCAGTGTATTAAAGGCTCTTGTTGCATCGAATTCACATGAGATGAATCCCAATTCACAAGCATAATATTTAATGTGGGGGTTTCCCGAAGTGATCATAAGGTAGCTAAAGAATGTTACGCCATAACTCTTCAGATCCGAGAATCGAGCAGTTGTGATAAAATGGATGAATAGAAATTAAGAGGGTTGACCTCAGAAGCATAATAGGGGGTTGATGATGGAATATGAGGACGAACATGAACATGAACATGAAAGAGACTCTTCCTCTAGAGTTTGAAAGTTTCCATTTTTAGTGTTTTTTGCTGTTTTATGGCACGGTAACATATTTAACCTTAAAATATTTTATTTTTGTTGTTAGGGTTGAACTTATGATCTTTTCATGTTTGAATTTCATAAATATAACAACTTCTTTTATATCATCTTGGGTTGTTTTGAATGTCCAATATGTCTAGTATGGTATAGTTCAAACGTTGCAAGTTTCAAAATACTTTCTTTTGTATTTGCTAAAGTCTCCAACTTTATAAAGAGACTTACATGTCCAATATGTCTTCTCTAGTGTAGTATGGCATGTCTAATATGTATGCTCTAGTGTAGTCTAACACACTAGAATCACTTGTTTAGTTTAAGTAGAATCGCATGTTTAATTGCAGTAAAGTCAAATGTTTAGTTCAAGTAGAATCGCATGTTTACTTTAAGTAGAATTGAATGTTTAGTTTAATATGTTTAGTTTAAGTGGAAACACAAGTTTGGCTTAAGAAGAATCGCGTGGAATAGAATCGCATGTTTGGTTTCAGTAACTATAATCACATGTTTAGTTTAACTAGAATCGTATATTAGGTTTCAGTAGAATCCAGTATTTACTTTTAAGTAGAATTGCATGTTTCTATAAATAGACAAAGAACTATTTTGTAACATGAAAATTTGCATTATGTCGAATCCCAAATAATTTAAGCAAGTTCTAGTAGAAATGCATGTTTAGTTGCAGTAAAATCGCATGTTTAGTTCTAGTAGACATGCATGTTTAGTTTAAGTAGAAAAACCTCATGTTATTTAACAGTAAGTGAAAGCTAGAAGAGTATACTTTCCCTGATATGAAGGTACTTCGAATAGGAACTTTATTGATCCCATCTTTTCGGTACTAGTTGTTACAATTTTTGTTTCACAATTTAGATGTTTTTCTTGGAAAACAAAAGACGTGGTAGGAGTCCCAATCGAGGTAATATGTCACAACTTTTTCATTAATCCGAAGATCAAGCCTGTTATCCAAAAAAGACGTCGTTTTTATTTTGAGAAATTAGAGGTTATTGTTACTAAGGTGGATCATTCACCAAGGTTCGAACATATATGGGAGTCACGATATTCCTTATGGACAGCAAACCCAATGGTGCTTAAAAAGAAGATTAAGAAATGGAGGATTTGTGTTGACTTCACAGATTTAAATCGAGCTTGTCCTGAAGATCAATTTCTTGTTCCTCGAATAAACCAGTTGATTGATTCCACTTTTGAAAATAAAATTTTGTCATTTATAGATGTTTTTGCAGGGTATAACCGAATTCAGATGGATCCAAAGGATCAAGAGAGCACCACCTTCATCACGGATCGAGGCTTACATTTTTATATGGTTATGCCCTTGAGGTTAAAGAACGCTGGGGAAAAATATCAGAGGTTAATGAATAATGATATCGCTTCTCAGATTGGAAGAGACATGGAGGTGTATATTGATGACATGTTGGTCAATAGTCTAGTAGGTGAGGTGCACTTGGAGGATTTAGAGGGAGACGTTTTTTGAATATAAGAGCTATCTTATTGAAGCTAAATCCTGAAAAGTGTACCTTTAAAGTTCGATCAGGAAAAATTCTTGGGGTATGGTATTAGTGAAAATGGTATAGAATATGATCCAGAGCAACTAAAGGTTTTGGTATCAATGACATCACATGAAACTATCAAAGAAGTACAGATCTTGAGAGGAAGGTTATCTGCTATTAACAGATTCATTTCCAGGTTTTCTGAAAAAAAATTTCTTTTTTTCCAAGTATTACGAAGACCAAAGAAGTTTGAGTGGACCTCAGAATATGAAACAAAATTATGAAGCATTAAACAGTTATTATCATCAACAGAGATACTGTCCAAGCCTTGAATTGGAGAGAAACTCTTTTTGTATGTTGCAGTGTCAGATTTTGTCGTGGGTGCTGTGTTAATAATTGCAGACTCATGAATTTTGAAGTCAGTCTATTATGCCAGTAAGAGTTTGGTGGCAGCAGAGAAAATATATTTGAAGCTTGAAAAGTTAGCCATGACTTTAGTGGTGCCTGTTAGGAAGATGCGTCCATATTTTCAAGCTTAAACTGTTGTGGTTCGAACTTTGTTCCCATTGAAAAATGTTTTACAATGCCCCGACATTTCTGGGAGGATGACCAAATGGCCAGTGGAGCTAGGAGACTTTGATATGATTTTTTCTCATCGAACAACTATCAAACCCCAAGCCTTAGCTGATTTTCTTGTTGAGGTTTGTTCAAGTAGAGCAGATGAAGAGATAGATATAAAGGTTTTTCTAAGAGGTTCGATGTGGATTGTACAAATTGATGGAGGTTATAGCACTCTAGGATTTAGTGCTTGAGTTCAATTGGTTGCTCCATCTAAAGAGGAAATGTTTCAGGCCATTAAATTTATTTTTCATGCATCGAATAATAAAGCTGAATATGAAGCTGCATTGGTTGGTTTAAGGCTTGCGAGCATTTGGGGTGCAACTTCAGTTCGTTTGAAAACAGATTCCCAATTTGTAGCGAATCAAGTGTCCGGTGTTTCCGAAGCTAAAAATGATCACTTAATTCTGTATCTTTGAGAGGTTTGAAACTTGACTCTTCTGTTTGACCACGTTATTGTAGAGCATATCAGCCAACGAGACAATACAGTTGTTGATTCTTTGCCAACCGTTGCTTACACAGAAGAATATCCATGGATTTTATTATAGTAGAGTCCTTCGATTCCAACCGGGTCAGAGCAATGTAAATATGCAGAAGAAGTTTTTGTCATGCTAGATGTAATACAAAGTGATTATAGAACCGATATCTTGAATTTATTGTTGAGAGGAACGCTACCTCAAGATGTGCAACTGGCTAAAAAATTGAAGTATAAAGCTCATGGCTATGTTGTACTGGATGAGGTGTTATACAAGAAATCTCTGAGTAGGCTATTGTTGCATTGCTTGAATAACATGATTTGTCAGAATTACATGATGGTGAGGGTTCAACACATTGTGGGTTCAAGGCATTGATACGTCGGGTTTTGTTAGCAGTTTATTATTGGCCTTTGATTTTGACTGATGCTAAAAGTCTGGTTCGAGGTTGTGATACTTGTTAACGATTTTCCAATTTTATTCACAAAACTGCAGTCCTACTCATGTTATTTAAGCTGAAACCATCCCTTTTGACAAATGAAGAATAGACTTGGTAGGACCATTGCCTATGGATTCTGGAGGACGCCAGATGAATATCGTGGCAGTGGACTATTCTTCAAAGTGGGCAAAGGCTGCACCATTTTATGAAACAAAAGCCAAGGATGCTATTAAGTTCACTGTGAACAATATTTGTTGCCGCTTTGGGGTACCTCGAAAAATCACCACAGATAATGATCCTAAAATTAACAATAGAGAAATGGCTTCTTTTTGTGGTTCAAGGGGTATTACACAGTATTTTTATACGCATTTTCATCCCCAAGAAAATATTCAGGTGGATGTGACAAATAGATCTATTTTAGAAGGTCTAAATAAGAATTTGACAGGGGTTGTAAGAAAATGGCCTAACTATTAGCAAGAGGTGTTATGGGCTTATCGAACAACTCCTAGAGCGGGGACTAAAGAAACTCATTTTTCCTTAGTATATGGCATGGATGCTATTAGTCCTGCGAAATCTACATTACCTTCTTATAAAGTACTTCAATATTCTGAGGACCTGAATGACGAAGCAAAAAGGGTAGATTTTGATTTGGTTGAGGAAAAAAGAGTTAGAGCACATCTGAACACAATTCATTATCAAACTCTGATGAAGAGTTGGTATCATTTGAAGGTAATATGGAAGGATTTCAAAGTCGGTGATAAAGTTATAAGGAAAGTATTCCTCCATACAAATGATATGCGCCTCTGAAAGATGACCCCAAATTGAGAAGGACCTTATATGGTTATGGAAAAAATAAAACATGGTTCGTATCGCCTTTGTGATGTTCAGGGGATGATGCTTCAACATATTTGGAATATATAACATTTAAAATTGTATTGGTAATAAAAGCACTGTAATTTTTTAAATGCTATGTTCTCTAGACGCACGATATTATTCGAAGTATCTTGTTTTATAAATGTATTATATGTATTTAATGTGTTAACAATATTTAAACACACCAATTTGTTCGAGGTTCTAGTATCTTCACTTCAAAAATTATAGGTTTAGTTATGATTGTCTTTATACAACTATAAGTTTGAAAGACATGGGAATATAGGAGAAACAAAATACTATTGCATTAAAGTTAATCCGATGACACACAAAATAAGTTTTTTAATTCTAAGTAAAAAATCATTCACTTACAACAAGTCATCTTACAACAATTCGATGACATGCATAAACAAAAAGGGAAAAACAAAGTTATTTATCCTCGGAGTTTCCATCAGACGACTCCCCCTACTCAGAAGCATTTTTATCTGACTCCACTACTTCGGAGGAGAAGCTAGGTAGAGGATTAAAAGCTTCACTAGGGCTATTTTCAATGGGAATCAATTCCTAGAAGTTTGTCAGGTTATCCTTTTACGAACTAGATTAATAGTATTCTTCTCTTCCGCATTCTTAATGGCAGCCAACATATATTTTCTACATTTGTCCTCGAAAGCCTTCACAACAATCGTTTTCTCATTCTATAATTGAGCTTTAAGAGCATCCATGTTTTGTGTCAGCTTTTTTTTTCATCCTCGTTCTTGTTTAAAGACTCTTGAAGTGTGGAAATTTTTTGTTTCTCCTCGGATAGCTCTCGAGCGTGTTTAGATTTGAGCTCTTCTGTCTCATTTTTGTGAGAAGTGTTGATCTCTTTCATCTCATGTTCGTGCACATATCTGAGATGAGTTTTGAGATAAATAATTCTCCTGAGAAATTTCGATCTTGCAGCTTGGAATCCGTGAAATTGGCCCCCCACGATGTTACCAAAGATTGATCTCATTTTGTTTTCACCTGCATCAATTTTCTTATGACAAACCATCTCTTTCGCCATAGTCTATAGGTGGCCTCATGCATATTCCACCTCTTTGCATAACCTTTTTGTTGCAGTTCCAAGATTGGTGAACGGTTGTAAAGCAAGTGTGACCTCTTCAGATTGCTCTTCAGTAGGTGAGAATCTTGGACTAATGTAGGGTATAAGAGCGGAGACTAAGGGTGTAAAAAATATTTATGTCCCAGCTAGTTCAAGAAGAACATGGGCAGTTTTTTTACCATAATATTGTAGTTGGTCTTGAATCTCTTGGATGTATGGATCCACATCTCTGTCAAGCTCTTGAGACTATTCGAGGTTGATAAAGTGATCATCTCCTCGGTCATTGTCTGCTGCAGCTTCTCTTTACTGATCCGTGATCATTGTCTCTTGCAGCTTCTCTTTATTGATCTTTCAGCACAATGACTTCATCAACCTTGGAAGGTAGCACTTCTTGAAGGGTCTGTGTAGCTTTCTTTTTTTTCTCTTCTTTGTGGTGATATCTTGGATATGCTATTCTTTTTCTTCGAAACAGTAGTTTTGTTTATTTCTGAAGTAGGCTCAAACTCCTCTCCCTCTTCAATATTATGAAGGATCTTTTATGTTTTCTTCCTCTTTCCTTTTGATTGTGGCGTCGGGGTCTATGAGGGGCTAGCGTCAAAAGTGCTAGCTGTTTGCTATTCTTTTTCTTTTTCTTTTTCGAGGAAAGGTGACTATCTGATCTGTTTTGAACTGGAAGATGCACCTTACCGTCAGGTGCCACTAACCTCTTCACAACCAATATTGGATTCAGGGGCTCTATCGGATTTTTGGGGAAGTCAGCAGTCAATGTATTTCACCATAAATGGTTGTTCATAAAGTTAATAGGCAGAAAGGCTGAGTGGAACCCATTACCCCACTCTTTTTCTGCCCAGGTTGCCAACTTGGAAAAAATATCTTTAGCAGCCTTGTGATGAAGTTTGTATCACCTTGAAATTTCTAGATACGGTACAAAAATAAAGAAAAGATAAAACCAAAATAACTAAAACAACGACAAAAAATAGAAGAGAAAAAAAAAAGCATATTGTTACTCCTCCAGGCGAGGTTAAATCGGGATAGGTTCTCCTTGAATATCTCCTTTCCATTCTCCCAGACCCCAAATATAAACATAAATTCTTATTTCCAAAACCTTTCAGCCTCGAGTAGATCACCAATAATTTTGAGTTCATCGTCAAGAGTATATAAGTAAAAGGGCAGAACAAGTTCCTTCAAAATTTTGGTCAAAGCGATGAAGTCTTGAATAGAAAGTAGAATTTTGGCAAGTCTGGAGGCCATGATTACATATAAGAGGGAGAACCACTGATTGGGTGTAGCTTGCGTGAGGAAAAGGTCGACGAGCTCGAAATATTCCACTATCATTGGGTCTAATGTAAATCGAAGACCCTAGTTGATAATTTCAGGATACACCATTAATCCATCCTTGCCACAGTCCAGTACTGTCTCACACTCCTTTGGAAACCAAAGCACGATATTTGGTATTACCCATTTCTTTTTCAAACAGGCAGTTTGGGACTCCGGATAGTAGATATATGATACATTTTTTAATGCTAGTATATACTCTGGGAGAAGTGGCTTTATATTTTCACCTACTGAAGCAGCAAGCTCTTTAGATAGTTCAATAAGAGTTTTTTTCCTATGCTTTTCTTTGGTTCTCTTGTTTTCTTCAAGGCGTCATTCTCTACATCATCTTCAGTATCTTTCAAAGAATCATCTTCAGTATCAACTTCAACATTGATTTGAGTAGCCTCAGAATCAACTTCTTCCTCGGATGTCTCATCTATAAGCAGAGGTAGGTTGGTATTAGAGGATGGTTCCCTTTGCTCTTCATTTAAGGGATTTTGTTGAGACTCTGTCGTTGTCTCAACAACTTCTCTTAAGGAAGGAGAAGATGGTGAAGGGTTTGTTGCAATGTTTTGGACATCAAAAGGTGAATATTTGTTAGCATCGTCTCTCATAGTTATAAAAGTTAATATTTTGGGAATGTGAGTTTTTAGATGAACTTGTGGGGTCTCTTTGCGCGGCTTCCGAGGCGGTTTAGAGTTGGAATAAGATGGTTTTTCTTCTACTTTTCTTGAAGAAGCTGTGGCTTGATTTACTTTACGGTGACTTCAAAGAATAGGTGTTGAAGAGAAAATTCGAGGAGATGATCTGGCTGGTGATGGTAAAGTTCGAAGCGATGTTGGTGTTTGAGTTTTTTATGATTGGATTTCTTCTAAGACAAATGAAGTTGAATATCTAGGAGGAGTTCAATTCGGATCGAAATTACCGTAATATATAATTTAGTGGAGAACCAAGGAGCATTGCTTATTAATCGAGTTACCCTATATTCTTATGCCCTTTCACTTAAATAGAAGTACTCGTATGCTCCAAAATAGGGTTTCTATTTATCTAGGGAGGATGCTTTTCTGGGTTTTTTTGCTCTTGGATCTTTCAGTTATGGATGCATTCTCATAACTGAATTGAAGGATGGGTGGTGGATTTGAAGGTATCCAGTAAAAGTAGCTTAGAGATTGAAGATTCAGATGAAGATAACCAATGAATCTTAGGTGAAAGCAGACTGTCTCTCTCCTGGAATATGTTTGTGAAACAAATTATGGAACTGATGAGTATTTATAGAAAGAACCAAGGAAAATATAAGTGGAAGACGTGAAGGATGCTATTAGACAAAATTCCAAGCGGTTAAGTAGAAAAGAAAATTTGACACCTGTCACATGACAGGTCTAGTGGCCGACCTAATGTTTAGGCATCATCATCCTCTTGATTTTCGGGTTGAACATTTATTAATCGTTGGGAGGAAATTTCTTCAGACGGAAATATTCGAAGTATTACAAAATTTTGTTTTGATTCAAATACAATCTGTGTTGTCAAAAGGATTGATTTCTATTGTCAAATATTTTCGAGGACAACTACTTCTCATTCATTAATCTTCATAAGAACTAGGAGGCTACTGATAAGGATATAAAATATGTAGGACTAAAATTTATTAATTAAAGTCTTGTACGAAAAATTATAAAGTTATAGGATATATTTCGGTCTAGTTGCAAAGATAGAGGGTTAAGGTGCAATTAACTTAATTGTGTAACAACTTCAGTTATACTAAGTATGCTCACCTATCTATAAAGGCAAATGCTGAATTGAATGGCATGAGACTTTCTCTTGAGTGAACTATCTTATATACTTAACTTTATCTCTTTACGATCGATTTCTCTCTAGAATAATAATTCATCCACACCACATGGTACATTAGGTCTATACTAACCGATCCTCCATCGTATATATCACCTGTAGTCGCGAAGAGATGATGTTGGGGACGTCGAGCGATCTCTCGCCTTCCTCGTTGTCGTCTTTGGCGTTACCATACATGGAAAACAAAATGGTATGTGAATGAATAAAAGAGACAAAACATAAATTTATCCATTATTACGCAAACCATACATTTTAAGCTATATGTGCATCGTATAAGTGTCGCAAACACATATACGATAGTAAACAAGGAAAATCAAGAAAGTCATATTACTTATGAAAAAATAATTAAAATTATCGTGTGAATCAAGCAATGAACACCTGCTAAATCACATGCATGTTTGCGACAAACATTGACTTTGTCGCTTGATATACGCGATGAATATAATCGTTGTCGCGCGACCAATGCGATGAAAACGTGTAACCAGAAACCCAAATCTAAAACCCTAACTCCATCAAATCTTAACTGGTGAGGCAAAAATCACCTAAGTAACGAAATTTGGATAATCTTTACAAACAAAGAGAAGTAGTAAAAAGATAGAAAGAAGCTGGAATAAGTATACGAAGAACGCTTGTATTATATTTTTTATATGAATTACAAAATGCTATCTCTTTTTGCTGCTACCATTCTCTCTCACTTTCACCTAACTCACAAATCTCACATTAACTTCGTATATAGTAGTCTTGATTTAGAGGGGTATTAGATTTTTGCCTACTCATTGGTGCAACATTTTCTATCATTCCAAGTGTTTTTTTTCAGGTAGAGGTATGTCCTTAGGAGCTAATTTATCTTATAATATCAAAACATACCTTCATATGTTTTCAGATATAATTTATGTATACTTCAACGATACTTAAAGAAGAGGAAACCGACAGAGCTTGAATGTTAATTGGCTAATAATCGTATGGGTAATAAACGCATGCTCGTTGCAAGCTTATCACACAGACTCGTGAGCCTCTCTTTTCGGATCACACCAAGGGGCCATATAAGGTTTATCTAAGTCTAGTTAAGCTTAGTAAGGATGGTTTCTGGAGATTGAGTGACTTAGGTGGTTGATGAGGGCTAATGAGTCAAGTTGAATCCTTAGGGGAACCCAAGTTGATTTTAATCGTAAAGTGTCTGAAAGAGCAAAGAGGCCCAAATTGGGTATTGAACATGAGAAATGAATCATCCCAAACACTATTAATTAAAACTCAGCTATTTTTAGAATCAATATAATTTAATGGATATTTGTTGATCCAAGTTAAGTAGAAACCTTACGACTGAAGGTCACACTGTTCATAATGATAGCAACACTGATTGAACTCGATCATTGATTGAAAGTACTACAATTCAATATCTCTTTGATTTTTTTATATGTTTTTCTTCATATGTTTTATTTGATTCTTGTTTTATTTGATTTCGGCGTTTAATTTTGAATTATTTTCATATAAAGTCGATTTTTTGTAGATTCTGTATTTTTAAGTTTTAACCTCTCTTTTTTATGATTTGGTATTTTATCTATTTTTACTTTGATTTTGAGTTGAAACGTTGTGTTGATTTAGGTTTTGCTTATTTTTATTTTTTCTTTGGTTTTTTGTAAAATATCGTTGACAAGGTTTTAGATAAGTTATTGTAAAAACGAAGAAAATGAAGTTGCAAACATTTATAATGGAAGTTGCAAAACCTGTTATTTTCTGTAATGATAGATGAGAAACCATGCTAACTATGAATGATGAGAGACCATATAATGAGCAACCAACATCATATATTTTATGAGAAACAATACAACTATAAATGATGAGAGACCATAAAATGAAGAACCATGCTAACTATTCATGATGAGAGACCATATAATGAGAAATTTGCAAAATTTCATGAGAAACCATGCAACTATAAATGATAAGAGACCATAAAATAAAAAACCAGGTTAACTATGAATGATGAGAGACCATTTAATGAGAAATCTGTAATATATATTTTATGAAAACCACGCAACTATAAATTATGAGAGGCCATAAAATGAGAAACTATGCGAACTATGAATGATGAGAGACCATATAATGAGAAATTATTAACATATATTTCATGAGAAACCATGCAAACGATAAATGAGAGACGCAAAGACGATAAATGAGATACGCAAAGATGATAGATGAGAGACATACAAATGATATATAACACATGCAGAGAAGAAATATGAGAGACATAGAGACGAAAGACCAAATCATGTGAAACTAGGCTAACTATAAATGATGAGAGACCATATCATGCACAACCACACAAACTACAAATAATACAAAAACAGAACAACTATAAATTATAAGAGGACGCATAATGTGAAACCAAATCAACTATAAATGATGACAGAGCACATCATAAGAAACCAAGTAAACTACAAATGATGCAAAATTTTATTAACTATAAATGATGAGAGACCATATAATCCGAAACCAAGCTAATTATAAATAATGAGAGACCACGTCATGCGAAACCAATTTAAAAAATAATTTTAGATGATAGATATGAGACAAAAAAGGTCAAAGAAAGACCAGTTTAGCTAGGCTCGAGATTGTTTAAATTTGTTTTAAAACATATCATGAATGGATATAGTTTTGTTCATCTTAAAAAAAGCTAATGATATTTTCAACATTTATTCCCAAGTTAGCCTTTAAAAGATAAGAAGCTTTAAACATTTAAATTAACAAAATTAACAAAATCAAATGTGTACACATGTATAATAATTTTATATGTAAAGGTATTGTTGTGAATGAGTCGAATAGTGCCTTGAGAGTGTACTGTGTCCGGCAGTACAAACAACTGTTGTGACCGTATCATGTTAGTCTTGTGGTATGAGTCCATTAGGCCCATTGTCTAGTAAGTCTATTAATTCCGTATAAATAGGCTACTAGGACTACACAAAACACAATATGAAATTTGTAACCTTTTCTATCATAGTGAAACTCTTTTCTCTGGCGGCACCCGTGGACGTAGATAATTGTCGAACCACGTTAAATCCTATGTTCATTCAAGTTTGTCCTTCGTATATGTTTTGTACTTGAGCCATTTTGATAATTTCATAGTAATTTAATAACAAAATTGGTATCAGATCCACGTGGTGAAATTAGGGCTTTTACAATTAGGGTTTCACAATGGCGTCTACAGCAACAAAATACATGATTGAAAAATTTGATGGGGGGTCCAGTTTTGCGTTGTGGACGATTAAACTGAAATCTTCATTGGTACTGCAAGGGTTGTGGAAGGCTAGGGAGAATAAGTTACCAAAAGAGATGAAAGAAGAGGAGAAACAAGATCTTCAAGAAAGGGCTTTGTGCTGGATTTTAATGAGTGTGAAAGACAACGTGCTTCGCGAGATTAGTGGTGAGAAGACTGCTGCCTACGCATGGAAAATCTAGGAGATATTTACTCAGGGAAATCAGTAGTAAACCGATTATACTTGAATAAACATTTTTATGATTTCAGATTGAAAGAAGGTATGTCCATAACAAAGCACTTAAATAATTTTAAATCAATTATAATGGACTTGGAGAACATAGAGATCAATATTGAGGATAAGGATCAAGCTTTGTTTGTATTGCGATCATTACCAGCTCCCCATGAAAACTTCATAGATACCATTATGTATGGTAAGGATAAGTTATCGCTAGCAGATGTCAAAGGGGCACTGAAATCAAAGGAGATGAGACAGTTGCAGCCAGACAATCAAGCTAAAGGGGAAGGTCTTATGACTAGGGGAAGATATATAAGCAAAGTGAGTTATTTAAGAATGAAGAACTTGAGGTCCAAGTCAAAGGTAAAGCACTCAAATTGTTATGAATGCGGTGAGCAGGGTCATTATAGGAGAGATTGTCCAAAACTGAATGGTAAGAAAGGAAATCAAAAAAGAAAATGCAGCAAATATTGTTGAAGGTATGAACGATTCCGACGATAGTGAAAAAAGTGGTAGAGGAGATGTATTGTTCGTGAGTTCAGACTTTGGTAAAAACTCTCGGGTACTCGATACTGGCGCTACATATCGCATGTGTCAGTTCAAGCAGTATTTCGATACGTACAAGCCAATGCAGGGAACTGTCTATTTAAGGTACAATCATTCGTTGACTGTTGGTGGTATTGGTAACGTCAGAATCAGAATGTTTGACGGGGTTGTTAGAATCTTGACGTGCTGGCATGGTCCTCGGTTGAAGAGAAACCTGATTTCTCTTGGGACTCTAGACTCTCGGGGTTACAAGTACCGTGCAGAAGACGGTGTAATCAAAGTGACAAAAGGCTCAATGGTATGCATGAAAGGCAGTTTGCAGAAGGGTCTTTACATTCTTCAGGGGAGTGTTGTTATGGGTAATGTTGCAGTAGCATCATTAGGGAGTAATAGACAAAGTAGGCAAGATCAAAATAAATTGTAGCATTGGCGTCTTGGTCACATGAGTGACAGAGGATTAGCTGTTTTGGGAAATAGAGATTTGTTGAAAGGGTATAAAGCAGAATCATTGGGATTTTGTGAGCACTGTGTGTTTGATAAACAAACTAGAGTCAAATTCAACAAATCGACTGCAAGAAAGACTAAAGGGACATTTGACTACATTCACTTAGATCTTTGGGGTCCAAACAGAATTCCATCCAAGAGCAGAGCCAGATACTACATGACTTTGATTGATGATTATTCAAGGATGGTGTGGGTTTACTTTCTGAAAACGAAAAATGAGGCATATTCAATCTTTGTCAAATGGAAGACGATGATTGAGAAGCAAACAGGAAGAAAAATCAAACGTCTTAGGACAGATAATGGGTTAGAATATTGCAGTCGTAAGTTCAACGAGTTCTGCGAAGCTGAGGGAATAGTGTGTCATCACACTTGTTCTAGAACACCACAACAGAATGGAGTCACAGAAAGAATGAACGGAACGCTTTATGACAAGGCATGAAGTATGCTCTCTCATTCTAGTGTGGGAAAGGATTTTTGGGCTGAAGCTATCAATACAGCGTTTTACTTGGTGAATCGGTCTCCATCAACGGCTATTGATTATAAAACTCCTTTTGAGATTGGGTCTGGATTGTTGGCTGATTATGAACATTTGAGGGTGTTCGGTTGTCCTACGCATACTCATCAGAGGGAAAAGAGGTGCATATTTCTAGGATATACTACTTGAGTGAAGGGATATAGGTTATGGTGTACCTCTCCAAAGTCTTCAAGTTTTCTCATCAGTAGGAACGTTACTTTTAATGAGTTTGCTTCGATAAACAGTCAGCAGGAAGTAGGAGAAATGGTCAAATCAGGATCGGTTGTGAGTAAACATGTGGAGCTTGAAGTAGAATCAGTTCCTAGCAGGTCCAATAATTCAAGTGGTTCTGAGGTGGATCCA
This sequence comes from Limnanthes douglasii subsp. nivea, assembly GCA_036936605.1. Lineage (NCBI taxonomy): Eukaryota > Viridiplantae > Streptophyta > Magnoliopsida > Brassicales > Limnanthaceae > Limnanthes > Limnanthes douglasii. The sequence goes on from JAUPFV010000005.1 coordinate 77,083,513, forward strand.
GAATCAGGAGGTGAAGGGTCAACATCAGATGATAGTGACGATGATGCGCCTGAACCAGAACAACAACCTTATAGCATAGCATTGGGCAGAGAAAGAAGATATATTAGACCTCCAAAAAGGTATGTGAATCTAGTTGCATATGCTCTGTCAATTACAAAAGAAGTTGAGATGCAGGAACCTAGTAGCTACAGAGAAGCTATAGCGAGTTCAGAGGCAGATCGATGGATTGGTGCTATGGGGGAAGAAATTGAATCTCTTCAAAAGAATACTGTAAATGTTGGCTTAACTTTTAACAAAACCGATATTGATGAATCGCTGAATGATGTTGCAGGATCATTGGTTTGTTTAGTTGATTCTGATTTTGCAGGTGATATGGATAAAAGAAGATCTCTGACAGGATATGTATATACTCTACCTGAGAGTGCGATCAGTTGGAAAGCACAGTTGCAAGTTACTGTAGTTTTGTCTACAACAGAGGCAGAGTACACGGCGGTAACAGAAGCAGTTAAAGAGGCAATATGGTTGCAAGGTTTGGTGGCAGATTTGGGCTTGGATAGGATTACTACAAAAGTGTTTTGTGACATTCAAAGCGCCACATACCTTACAGGGAACCAGATCCATGAGCTTACAAGGCACATAGATGTCAAGTATCATTTTATTCGTGATATAATATCAAAGGGAATTGTTGATGTGAAGAAAGTGTCTACACACGATAATCCATGAGATATAATGACCAAGGCAGTATTAGTTTGAAAGTTTAGGAAGTGCCTAAACTGGATTGGTGTTCGCAGTATATAGTGAATGCCTTAGAGGCATTTGGTGAGTTAGAAGAAGAGAAGTTTCTTTGTTGATAGTGAAGAAAGGATATTCGCCTCAAGGGAAAAAAAATTATGAATGAGTCGAATAGTGCCTTGATAGTGTACTGTGTCCGGCAATACAGTTTTGTGTCTGTGATATTGATATTGTGTCTTAACAGTGTACTGTGTCCGGCTGTACAAACAAGTGTTGTGCTGTATCATGTTAGTCTTGTGGTATGAGTCCATTAGGCCTATTGTCTAGTAAGTCTATTAATTCCCAATAAATAGGCTATTAGGACTACACAAAACACAATATGAAATCTGTAACCTTTTCTATCATTGTGAAACTCTTTACTCTAGCGGCGCCCGTGGACGTAGACAATTGTCGAACCACTTTAAATCCTGTGTTCATTCAAGTTTGTCCTTCGTATATGTTTTGTGCTTGAGCCATTTTGATAATTGCATAGTAATTTAATAACAAGTATATTAGATACATAGTTTGTTAAATTTATTATCAGTAATAGGTTTGTAGAATGGTATTGATCAGCAACTCACCCTCATTAGAATGTTAAATTGTATTATTTTCTTTAAGAAATAATAAAATATATAATTGCAATGTTAAATGGGGTTTTTTTGTCTTTGAAAAATAATAACATATATAATTTTAATGTTAAAAAGGTATTTTTTGTCTTTGAAAAATAATAAAGTATATAATTTGAATGTTTAATGGGTATTTTTTACTTTGAAAAATAATAAAATATATAACTATAATGGTAAATGAGGTATTTTTGTTTTTGAAAAATAATAAAGTATATAATTAGAATGTTAAAAATGATATTTTTGTCTTTAAAATAATAAAATATATCATTAAAATGTTAAATGGGATATTTTTATCTTTGAAAAATAATAAAATATATAATTATTTTTTAAGCAAAAAAAACTTCCATTAATAAAAAAATTACATTTGAGTTACACTCTTTTAATAATATTTAAACCAAAATATTGCCTTATAATTTAAATTTGGCAGCCGACCAAATTTTAAAGCCTAGTTTTAATTGAATCAAACAAGTAATTCAGCTCTACACTTGAATTAGGGCTGATGTTTTCTTTTTCTAAGAATATTTGAGCTTCATCTTTGTGTTCAATTTTTGGTTCTTTGACAAGCCCACCGATCTCATCTTCTTTACTTTTCTATTTGGATCCATTTTGAGAGCCAACTCTTAAGCCCGATTCCTTTATGTATATGAAATTGCATTGAAGCTCTGAAGATTAAACTGAGCAACCAACAAGCTGGAGCATATTGATCAACGTTGGACGGGTAAAAAACACCACAGGTCCTCCATGTTTGTCACTTGTAACACATCAGTCCCTATTCTTTGTCTCTGTAATAAATCCGTCATCTATGTTTTAAAAATGTAACAAACAGATCCTTTTTTGTAACAAATAGGTCCTTCATGTCTATAATAAACAGGTCCCTCACGTTTTCAATTTGTAATAAACGGGTCCTTCAAATTCTCAGAAAAAGATATGTTTGTTACATTTTTAAAACATAGGGGACCGGTTTATTACATAGACAAAGAATAGGGACTGATTGAGAATAACTATTGGCCTGACAGAGAGCTGAACCATGAAATAAAGCTCGATACTCTGCAACAATCAACATATTCTTACCATACAAACGACCATAACCAAGAACAATAGAACCACTGGAGTCTCGAATCAATCCACCCCCACTAGCTTCTCGAGAAAAATTAAAATCCTCATCTGAATTAAGTCTATATCTGTTAGCTTTTGGGTTAGTCCAGGAAAGAGATAATTGACTTTTTGGATTTTTACATGATTAACACATCCTAAGAAATAACAAGTCTTTATGTCCATTCACCAATGATTTCTCTTTAGAAGATGAGCTCTGTCCATGCTAGAAATAATATGGATAACATAATCAATCATAACCTTAAGTGAAAGGATTTGATTATTATGTTTCTTCTTGTTTCTTGAAAACCATATAACCCACGATATAATAGGAGAGAGAATTGTCCAGATGTGAATAGGATTTATTGTAGACCAATACCAGCTTCTTACTAGATAGGTAAGAGTAATATTTTTCAAAATATGAATGTTGGACAAAGCTGCAAAGTGAGCCTAGACACCTCAAGCATCCTGACACTCAAAAAAAATATGTTAAATATTTTTTATGCTAACTGAAAAATGATCTTTTTTGCAGGACAACATCAACAGGAATCCATCCATGAAGAACTCTCCAAAACATAAAGGAGAATTTACGCGGATTAATAACATTCCAAGTCTTCTTAAAAAGGCTAGAGTTGTTTCATTTATGTCTGGTAAAATTCCAAGAAGCTTTAGCATTAAATAGACCATCCATTGAGAGGGTCCAATTGATAGAGTCTAGGTTATTGTTAAGAGTAACTTTCTGAATGTTTAGAATATCATAATGGGAGACACTAGACTCAATTATTTGAAGGTTCCAAAAGTCATCATCCCAAAATATCCTTTACCTTTCTTCCTCCAAAAGAAGTTATATCTTCATTTGGGTTGAATGAAATAAATGGTTATAGGGAGCACCACTTATCCACCTAGAAGTCCATATTTATAATATCACGAAACCAAACAATAAAACCCTCAGCTTCATCCCTGATGTTCCATAACTTGATCCATAATTTAGAGCTTCTTATAGGTTGAGGTGGAGTGATGTGATGATAAGTGTTAGTAGATAGAAAAAATCAATTTAGACCATAAAGAATCTTATTTTCTGAAAGAGAGCCATATCTTGGGAGAGAAGACTGTTTGAAGATTTGAGTTTTTTCTAACATTTCGACCCCCCCCCCCCCCCTTTTAAAAGGCTTGCAGAGAGTAAACCATTTTTCCCACTTAATAGTAATATTGCCTTTTTATCCCCAAAGAAAGTTATTATAAAGGAATTCAATATTCTGAATAACAGATTTAGGGATAAGAGTGTTTTGAATTATGTATAAAGGATAAGCAGATATGATAGACTGAACTAGAGTAAGTCTTCCCCTAAATGATAGCACAATTGAGTCCCATTCAGAAATCTTTGATCAGATTTTAAAAAGTAAATCATAAAAATTACTAACTTTGTTGATATTGTTGATTGTTACACCCATGTATTTGATAGGATTGAAGGAGTGCTTGAAATTCAGCAATGTTTCTATATACCTTATTATGTGAGATAAAATTTTCTTACTCACAATAATTCTTGATTTATCTTTATTAATAATCTTACCATATTTTTGTTCATAATGTGACATGAATTTTCTAACCATAGAAATTGAAGATATGGATCTATTGCAACATATCAGAAGGTCATCTGGAAACGCTAGGCATGGTATTTTAATATTTCCTCTACTTTTATATGTGGTAGCTAGATACTCAATTGTCAATTTCTTTAAACCACGAATTAAGTAATCTTTTTCTAAAATGAAGATGCTAGGAGACAAATGGTCTCCTTTCATAAGTCCCTTATTATATTTAAAAAAACCTTTAACTACCCATTAATAATGACAGAAAAATGTATATTATCAATGCTTCTTTCAATCAATCTTATAAATCTTTGACATAACCCATAGGAAGCCAATACACTTAATAGAGATGTATGGTCAAGCTTATCAAAGGCTTTAGCTATGTCAACCTTTAGAAGTACATTTTTCCCTCTTGTCTTAAGATTAAAGTCATAGATCAATTCTTGGGCAATCATGAGATTTTCATGAATGTTCCTACCTTTTACAAATGCACCTTATTCTTCAGAAATAAGATTAGGCATTATAACAGTCATTCTGTTATTAATAACCTTTGAGACAATCCTGTTTAACAAAGTAGACAAACTAATAGGTCTGAAATCCTTCCAAGAATTAGGATTACCATTCTTAGGAATTAATCATATTAGAGTAGCATAAATTCATGTATAAATAGGGTTACCACCATTGAAAACATCACAAATTCCTTCACATAGATTCTCAGAGATAATAAACCAACAATGCTTGTAAAACTTCTCAATAAATCCATCAGGCCCAACTGCAGCCCTTAGGATTAAGACCCTTGACAACCTTATGGATTTCATCAACAGTAGGAATTTCCATTTAGCATATCATTCTCGAGACTAGTAAAAAGGTTAGGGATATAGTCATTGATCACATTAAAGTTCTACAGATTTTTTGAATCAGAAATGAGAGCCTTAAAATAGTCAACAGCAGAGTCACTTATACCCTTTCGATCATCTAACCAAGTAGACCCATACTAGATTTTAGATATTTTGTTTCTTTTATGTCTCTTTTTAACTAGATTGTATAAGAAATTTATGTTCGTGTTATTATCCTTGATCCATGTTCCTTGAGTTTTTTGTTCCCAGAACATCTCTTCTCTAGCAAGAAGAACTAGGTGAGCATCTTTAGAAGAGTCCGATAGAGCTTGATCCTCCATACAGTCAGATGTCTGATAGTTAATTTCTTTGAAAGAAATTTCCTCTTCAATTTGTTTAATGAAGTCAAATATATTCCCAAATATTGATTTGTTCCATTCTTTAATATCATTTTAAGCCTTTTAAGCTTAAACCAAAACTTATGAATAGAAGATCCGTCAATATCAATAATCCAACTAGATTCAACCCTTCTGTAGAAATCCTGGAGAAGAACCCACATATTCAAAAACTTGAATGAAGAATTTGTTTTCTCTAGGTTGGAATAAATTGTAATTCTGAGAGGTGCATGATCTGAACAGGTCTTAGCAAGATGAACCACTCTAGTATTATTAAAAGAGTTAAGCCATTGATTATTGTATTAAACCCTATCCAGCCTTTGCCATTTTCTACCATTAGTCCAAGTGAATCTAGGACCTGAAAACACTGCATTATTAAGGTTACAATCAAGGATAAAACCATTAAAATCATCAATACTATTGAGGTAATTTGAGGTGCAATGTAGTTGTTCACTTAGGTTAGTAATTGAGTTGAAGTCCCCCAACAAGATGTACTCCTTATCTCTCTCCTAAATTTCTGTTAGACCATCCCAAAGGTGTTTTCTAAAGCTTCTGGAACATTTAGCATACACCACAGTAACCCAAAATTTCTTGTCTATAGCCTTGTGTCTAAAATTCAGATGAACAAATTGATCTTCATTCGCTAAAATCTCCACCTGGTAGTCTTGTTTCCACATCACCCACTCCTTATTATTAACATTGTTGATAAAACCATGGAAACCTAATTTTTTTTAAATAGTTTTTAAGTTAGATTGATTAATCATAAGCTCTTGACGAGCCGGAAATTTATATTTTTAGATCTCTTGAGGGATTTAAGTCTAGACATAGTCCCTTTGTTACCCAAACCACGAACATTCTAATTCAAATTTTTAATAGTCATTTTGTTGATGTAGAAGGATGGGTAGTGCTTTTACGATGCACTGCTTTGGAAGAAATTATCCTTATAGTGTTAAGAATCTTTAGTTTATTTGCTTTCTTTGAATCAGCTTTTTTGTAATCTTTAGAATTTCCTTTCACAGTGTTTATTTTATTGATTGCAGAAGAACAAAGAAGGCTGCCAGAAGTTTCCAATGTTGGAGAAGTAGAGTCTTGTTGGAGGATTTCATTTCTAGTGTTGATGTGAGCCATTGTTACCAGATCAATTACATGGAGAGCTTCAATTATCTCAACATATTGCAGCTTAGAAGGTAATGCTTACAATCTTTCTCATCATGCCCAGGTGATTACAGTTACAGTAGTAGCTATGATAATTTCATAAGATAGATCTTGCCAGAAACCTGCTTCACCAAAAGAAATCCACCGTTTCTTAGGTAATGGTTTGGAAACATTCATTTCAACCCATACTCTGCAGTGATTGAATCTTGCACGGTTCTTAGCAGGTACCCAAACATTTAGTGGAGATTTCAGGATTCTAGCAATCTCTATTATAGTATTTTCATCGTACATAAATCCAGGCATATTAGGTATATTGACGTAGACAGATGTAATAGGATTTTCAATGTTAGGATTGAAATAAGGTCCTCATTTAGGAAGACCCATAGTTCTATTTCCAACTGAACAGACATTCCATCGCCAGATTCTCCTAAGATCTTTAACCTGGTGAATTCAATAAAGATATGCCTGAAATCAAATTGAGAAATATTGAATTCACCCCCAAAATTAAACGTCTGCCAGAATGCCTTTATAGTATACAAACTAGGTTTCTATGTAGTAAACTTTCCAACAATGGTGTGATGAGCTGTTTCTTTAAGTTTCTCCTTATTACACTAGCTGAATCTTATAACTGAATGATCATATGATGAATAATTGTGACATCTTCATGCCTGAATTTATGGATTTGGGTTTTAAATAAATCTGCAAATGACTTGATAGGAATATTTGATTGATTTGGCCATAAAATTGGGAGAAGAACTGTCTTTTGTTGTAGTTGCTTCAAACGTACGATTGTTGATTATCTTTGAATGAATGAGATCTTCATTCTTCTTGTTCAAAATTCCTTGATTTTGGTCTGTATTTTTATTTAGCAGGGGATATTGGTTGTCAATCTCAGAATTAACAATACGATTTGGAGCAATGATCTCACATCTTTCCATCAAGGCAGAATATCAAACAAGGATTTCAGGGAGAAAAGAGAAGAATAGGAATTCTTGATTTTCTTGGAAAATTCTCATTTTCTCATTATTTATTTTCTTTCTTTCATTGAAAATGGAATAACTTAATATCTTATGTGGGAGAACTTATAAATATTTTTGAAATAAAATGAAAAACATTAATATAATTAATGTAAAAAACTTAAATTGAGAAAATTTATTATTTTGGTTGACGATTGAACCTGACCGCTAGAAATTGATTTTACAATTTTGGGATTATTAAGTAAGTGTTGCACGACCTTACTACTGCTCAGATAAATCTACTTTATTAACAGTGGGAATTGAGTTAAAATTTCTAAGTATCGTATGACCTTTACAAGTACTCAGCTGGAACTTTGTATATATATAAAAGGCGAGGTTATTTAGTTTTTTTTGTATAAAAAGCTGTAAATTTTATATATAAATAAAACAAGTACATGAGTTTCAGGGGGGTTGATGGCCACGATACATTTGAAACTTAAACCGAAAGAGGGTTGATTAAAGAGGGTCTGAAGCTTGAGATCACAAAATTATGAAGGAAAGCTATTACAAATGATAGGTGATCTTCGTTCTATCGAAGCAGAACTGGAGATCATAATGTATCAGATGAGCGACAGTAGAGTTTAAAGCTGAGATGTTGTTGAAGATGCGAGAGTTTCTTTCTTTCCAAATGTGGTAGATGGTTGTACAAAACGCGGTACGCCAGAGGAAAGTTGCAACGTTGATTGAGATTCACCAGTTGCAAGCGGTTTCAAGCCAGGCACCCCAGGATAGGGGGCTAGAAGGGATAAGCAACTTGATGCAGATGTTTTCTCAGACGGAAGAGAAGTCCAAGCATAGGATACAGAGATGTTCTAGGGATTCAAGGTGGGTCGAGAAAAAAACATAATTGGGGTCGGAGTCGAGTCCCTAGCTGATGAGCTTTTCTCGAGTAGTGAGCTTGTCATGGATGGCCATCCATGAAATAAAAGAGTGTCTTGGGATAAACTATTTGTTCCAGATCAGGGGTCCCCATTGGACTTTTTCTCTGAAGGGCCGAAGGGCGGCGTCAGTACTCCTTATGGTGAATTGGGGTTTAGACTTGTTTGGGATCGATAGGAAGGCGTCGTCTATGTAGGGGGAGGGTAGTTAGAGCGTTTTGGATTTCGGTCAAGTTTTATTACATGTGTCTATTCTGGGCGGCCTCCTGATTCCAAATTTTTATGTTTGGGATCCCAATGCAGCCCTCATATGTGGGCAATGTCAGCTTTTATCCGGCCACCTTAGCTCCGAGATCTTCATTTCCGAGCCCGACCATAGAAATATTCTCTGGAGTTGGGAGAGCTCATTTAGGACTCTGACCGGGAGGATAAAGATCGAGGACTAGTATACCTTGCTTGCAAAGAGGACAAACTTGATGAGCAGGAGTCGACCGGCGTAAGAGAGATGCTTCATAGTCTGAGAGTAAATCCGGTTTGTGATGATCGTGAAAAGATGTCGATAGTCGACGTAGGTGAGTCTTAACGTAATAAGGGGGGACTCTCAGGTATCGAATTGGGAGGGAGCCTTCATTAAGCCGAGTAAATGGAGAATTGCTGACTTGGTCGCATAATTGGTACCTAAAAGAAAACATGGCTCTTGTTCGGGTTCAGGTGAAGGCCCAAAAGATTTGAGACTTCATTTAGACCCTCGCGGATGAGGTTGATTGATTGGGTGTTTGATCTACATAAAATTATAAGGTCGTCGGTGAAGCAAAGGTTGATGATCTTGAGGGAGTGGCATTTCCATTGAAATCCGAAGGTAGGGTCTTAGCATTTTTCTTGAAGGATGCTTGATAGGACCTGCATAACGATGACAAAAATATAAGGGGATAGGGGGTCTCCCTATCGGAGGTCCTTTTCCACGGGAAGTAGCTCGAGGGATATCCATTAATACAGATTAAGGAGGGGTGGTAATACAGTAAATTATCCAACCTATCATTTCAATTGGAAAATCCATTACATAAATGGCATTGAGGACAATCTCCAAGCGGATATTTTTGAAGGCTTTCATAAGGTCAATTTTAAGGGCACATCAAGAGCCTTTTCGGTTAGTCTGGTATCCATGCATAAGGTTTTTGGAGAGGAAAATGCTGCCATAGATGGAGCAGTCAGGGACAAATGCTGATTACGAGGGGTCAATGAGGTAGGTGAGAGAAGGTTTGATTATGTTGGTCAGGATTTTCGAGATAATCTTATAGATTACATTGCAGCAAGATATGGGTCTAAATTCCGATGGGGAAGAGGGGGAAGCAATCTTAGGGATCATGGAAATAAACATTTTATTCCAATCAGGGTTCATTTTTCCATGATGGAAAAAATGCTTGATTCCGGCACAGATATCAGAGCCAACAATTTGCCAACAATATTTAAAAAAACCAGCGCTAAAACTTTTTGTGCGAGGAGATTTGTCATTATCAATATCGAAAAGGACGGTTTAAATTTCATCATCTAAGATGGGTTTTATCATGTTGGATTTGTCAAAGGGGAGGGTGGAGGGACGGAAGTTTTGAGGAGGGATCTGATCCTGCTAAGACCGGGCTAGCTCTCCTGAGCCAAGGAGTTTGCGGAAATGGGGGAGAAAAGTGGAGGAGGTTTCCCTAGGTTTAGTGCTAGTCCGACCATCCTGAGTGTTGATAGAGAGAATTTTGTTACGGGCTCTATGGGTTTTGATATTGTTGTGGAAGAATTTGGAGTTTTTGTCCCCAAGCTTGAGCCAAGTTTCTCTTGATTTTTTCTTGAGGAAAGAATCCTCTGCACGGCTTAAGAAAATGTAGGCTTTACTCAATCGAGAGTAGGGAAAGCTCTGAAGGTTTGGTAGTGAGGTTTTGCTGGGCGGGATAGAGGATTTTTTGGGCTTCATCAACCCTATGGTTGATGTTGCTAAATTCTCTCATGCTGAGAGCGCCTAGGGAGTGGGCAGTACGGGAGAGATTAATGACAATGTACTTCATAGGGTTCTTGTGTCTAGGCAAGCTCCAGCTTCCGGAGACAATGTCAATGAAACTATAATGGAGATTCCACATATTAAATTACTTAAAAGGTTTGGGGTTGGGGGTGAAGGGAGTGGTGATGTAGAGGATTATGGGGGTGTGATCGGAACTACAGGGAAGGTCAAAATGAGTATAGGGATTAGGGAAGAAATTTTCTCAAAGGTCATTTACCAGAATTCTATCAATCTTGGAAGATATGGGGTTATCGAGGCGATGATTGAACCAAGATAATTGGAAACCCAAAGAGCGAAGGTCTTCGAGGTTACAATTTCGCCAACAGTCATTGAAGTCGGAGATAGAGCTATTCCATCGAGAGTCGGAGTTAGAGCACTCTTGGGGACTTCGAATTGCATTAAAATCCCCAAGGACGGTCCAGGGGGACGCGGAAGTGATTTATGCTAAGGAGTACAAATCCTTCCTTAATGGGAGGAGGTCAGCTGGCTCGTTGAAGCCATATATAGAAGTGGTGAAAATACTTATATTTTTAGAGATCCAGGTGAATTTGCAATTCATGATCTGGGGATGACTATTTCTAATTTAATGTTGAAAACACTCGGGTTTCAAGCAATCAATATACAGCCATAATGGTGGCTAATATGGTTGGTGAGGCAGAGCTACCATGAGAACATGGTTTTCATGATAAGATTAACTTTTCAGATTGACTTTAGTTTCAAGGAGGAAAATAGTATTAATATTATTAGAGAAAACAAAATCTCGGACATCTTTTTGACAAACGGGTTCATTTAAACCTCAAACATTCTAACAAGCAAGTCTCATAATATAAGCATTAAAATTAAGATTTATGATTAGAACTGGAATCAAACATCAAGGGAGGTTTCCCCGTACATACTCGGTTTACATGTAGAAGATCCTTGGCTCGTTTACGGAGAGGTTACATCAGTGGGGGAAGGTTCTCTGTCAATTTTCCCTACTTCGTTAGCCGATGAGCTATTGTTGGCGATCACCTAGCTTTTAGTTCATCCAGACGTACTCGTCATGGGATGCAAATTCTCGTAGTTGAGCAGAGGATTCGAGTCGCTTCTGCTAGAGTCCCATAGCACCACACCAGGATGATCTGGTTCCAGAAAAGGCTCATTTCCGGGTCTTCTTGTTGCAGCCAGATGAAAGGCTCGGGAAGGAGGAGGCACGCCGCGGCTGCATGACTAAAAGAAACGCACCGTGAACAGATCGTTGGTAGCGCTTGGAATTCGCCTTGTATGGTATGTTCTTTGCCAAGACAGCCTATGGTGGCGCTTTCATAATGATGCATATCCTAGCATAGCTGAGACGGGAGCGGCTGTCAGTTTGACTATCAACATGGAGGGGAGTACCGAGGGAGCTTCAAAGAATGCTGAGGCCTTTTTCGGTCCAGAGTTTATGAGGCATACCGTGGAATATTTCTCACAACGGAGTAGACTTTAGAGCCTCATTCTAGAGGGATTCCATGGGGTCTCAAGGTCTGAGAAAGACCGGCTGGCTGCTAAAGAACCAGGGGGCGCGCTCAAGGACTTCAGTTGCATTATCAGAGTGAAGAATCTGAAAAAGTAGTGGCCGGATGGGGACCTAGAGATCCCCATATCTGGCTTGCTAGTGATTGCACGTGCGAAGTGTCTCTTCGTTTGGATAAGAAATACTCGGTGAGGCATTTAGCCCAGTCCTCCTTACCACCGGAGAAGGCATCCTTGGGGAAAATAAAGATACCCTTATCAAAATGGATGTCATCTGTTTTCTTGATGGCCATGTGTAACCCGATATCCTGGTTTGAGGCTACAACGTTAGCTCAAGTTCGTAAAGATAATGAGGGTACGGGCTGGTGTAAGGTCACCATAGGGGCAGATTCTTGAAGCAGGTGCAGGGGGAAGTTGTTGTTGTGAAGGTGTCCAGTTGATGGTTGGTGGGATGCGAGGTGTAGTGGAAAGTGGTGGTAGGTCTGATTCCTAGCGAGCGTATGGATTTGGACGTTCAGGATATGCTTTGGCCTTTGCTGTTGCGGCTAGGAAAAAATTCCAGAAAACTGTTTGGAGCGCGGATCAGATTTAATTTCGATATACTTGGAGATGCATGACCCGAAATATGGATGGCAGTCGATCCAGATAGGTTGATGGAGGGGAAGAGAGGTTATTCAGTTTTCGTTAACCTCCGTAACATTCATTTTTGTCTTCCTTTTCAAATCCATTGACAAAAAATATTATTTTTAATAAAAATATTACTTTTTTATAAAATATTATTTTATATATCTTAACGAACTCTATATATATGTGTTTTTCTTTCCAAAACTTATTCTTTTGAGTGAAATTTTTTTCGCCTACAATGTTAATCTTTTTTTTTCTTTCAATAAACTCATGCATGGCTAAAATTAAAAGTAGAAAATGTGAATCAAAATTAAAATTCATTTTTCTGTCGCAATCTATCTGCTAGATTTGCATACAATTGGGTTCCTATATAGATTAAAATTTATTTTGGTGAAGATTTAAAATTGTAGATTTCTATTTTCACGTTTTCTGGTGCAGATTTTGTCATTTGCACGGCCAGTGCAAACTTCCTATACTAGAAATGCGGAACTCTTACTTTGGCTAATGTAAGGGTATGCATTACCAAATGTACGGGTTTTTGAAACTGCTAGTGCACAATCAAATCCATATCGGTGTATATGTCTTTACACTAACAGTGTAATACCCTTTGGACTGGGTTTTTGAAACTGCTAGTGTACAATCAAATCCATATCGGTGTATATGTCTTTACACTAACAGTGTAATACCCTTTGGACTGGTAGTGCAGGGGACAATCAAATCTATCGACGAAATTTTATTTTTTATACGTAGACAACAAACAGACGAACCACCAAACATTGACCAACTATTAAGTATAAATGCGGCATTTGAGTTCGATGAGCAACATACCGAACGATTAATGCGCAGAATAGACTAGCGGCACGAAAACTGCTAGATCACCTAGAGATGGATCATCCATGCGAGGTTCCTCTATATGTTATGAATGATTATAAGGATTCAAGCAATGAATCGGATAGGACTAAGTTGCACGGACTTGTGTTACATATAGATAAACACAAAAAATAATTTAAGACAAATAGTTTAATTCTAAACATCCGTCTCTTCGTTGACCTAAAGGAACACGAGGCACACTACATTTATATGAGGAATGTAAGTTTAATGATATATATATATTTTAATAATTTATTTATTCTTATATTTTAAGAATTTTTATTTTGTTTTATTTTTTTCAGTCTCGTATTTGTCTAGGCGTCTATGTTTAACAAGAGGTTCTACAAATATAGGACCTGAGCAACTAGGTTGAGGTGTTGAATTTGTTGACCAAGACTTCATTCATTTCTCTCATTTCTCACCCATATAAGTTCCACAAAAACACTCAGTTGAATTAGGTTTTCGTCGAGCGATACACTATAAAATGGATACATTTCAATTCATTTTTTTGGGAGATTACCATCACCGTTGATAATATATGTTATGACGAGCCTCTCGGTTGTGGGGTATATTAGAAGCAGAAATATTTCACACGACTTTTACCAAGTACTCGTGCTTGTTGAGATTTCCTACACTTGTTGTCTCTCAAGAGATAGAGAGGTAGAGAGAAGTTGTTTTTGTTATAAGGTATTTGGGGGATCATTTATCAGAGATACTAATCCAAATCCATATATGACTAGATATATGGTTGTTCAAGCTTAAAGTGTGTACCTCATGTACTTTTTCGGATGCATGAATTTTGCCGATAGGATCCAGAAGTCTGTGAAGAAATATCTACTATAGGTTTTGGATTACATGAAATGACGTGAGGATTTTTCTTGAAGAACGTGTGTGCTAGCTTGGTTATATCGTGATTTGGGAGATGCATCGAAGACGTCAACAATGCTCTATATGGTTTCATAGGTATGTTTGACAGTTGGATAGATGATATTTTTATGTGCTTTTATCATTCATTGAACGATATATATAGCATGTCAAAACCAAACTTCTTATATGGTCTCCAAAGAAATTGACTGGCGTGATATGCAACCCAAAAGAAGTCGTGAAACTCTTAGTGATCTCGTGTAGAATAATGTTAGTATATTTTATTTCTTCTTATTTTTTTCTTATTCAGTTAATGTTTTACATAATCACTGTTAACATTCGATTGAATCATTATTTTAGGTTGTATTTTAGCCACATCTAGACATGAGAGTTCACTTTCTGACCCAAGAGGTCCGTCTATTTGATTATCCTATTTGATGTATTAACATCGTCTAATGATACATGATGGATATAATGATGTGGCAGTTCAGATTGATCTTGGATAACCCATATACTCCTTACTAATCTCGACTGAATGTGAAGAAGGGAGACCATCTTCGATACAGTTCCATGATAAACGCATGGCTTGAGTCGCTTCGAGATCTACTTTATGACCGTACCACAACTACCATCTCTAAGAACCGTAAATCTACGACTCTTATATACACTCGATATATTAGTCGATATTTATGGTATGTCATCACTATGAAGATTATTAGTGATAACTAAGTAGTAGAAGTGATTCATAAAATCATCAATATTAGACTTTCTAACAATCATGTTGAAGAGAAGCTAGTTTTTACTAACCCCGTTTGAAGATCACGTCTCCTTGGGTTGGTCATACTATTTTAGTGTGATTTTTTTTTGCTTAGTTGTTTGTATTCTATATTTTGTACCGACAGATGTTCACCGCTACTTTTGGATGATATTTGTCAGATGTTTTGTGGCCTTTTATCGGATGTTTGTATATGATGTTTTCAAACTATGATTACTCGTTATAACTTGTTAAATATGTTTCTCAGTATGTTAGTTGGTACGAGTGGTTTTCAAATTATGATTACTCGCTATTAACTATTGAATATAATAGTCGTTATGTTAGTTAATATGAGTGGTTTTTCAAATTATGATTACTCATTGGGCTTTTTTCCTATTTTGGAATGATTAATATTGTCTTTCACTGTCGTTGCACTAACAATATAAACCTGATACACTGCTAGTGCAACACTCGACTGACAGTCTAAATAGTACATACTGCTAGTTTAAAATACATTTGGAGTGCAATGTTTCCATACCGCTAATATGAGTTAAATTACAATATAAGATATTTAACTTGTTAGAACATGATAAGATCCTTCTCTTTGTTTAGCCATTGTACTATGCAATTTATCACAAATTGGCTCAAGCACAGAACACAAATGAAACAAATAGCAGTAAAGATAGAAACAAGATTTAACGTGGTTCGACAATTGTCTACATCCACGGGCGCCGCCAGAGAAACGTTTTTCACTATGATAGAAAAGTGTTACAGATTTCAGATATTGTTTTATGTAGTCCTAGTAGTCTATTTATAAGGAATAAATAGACTAACCGCATGTGAAATATCAGGTTGTGTTCATACCATAGCATACATGATACTACCAACTGCACTTGCATATGAAACCTTTGAAATTTGTTCCAACTCAGCATCGTCATTGGCCACTCCTACTGCAGACAACTTGAAATGAGTAGCAAACGGAATGCTAACTGCCTTAGCATCAAACATGTTGAATCGTTGTAACACATTCTCAATATAGCTTTGTTGAGACAAGTGTAATGATCCTACAATTCTGTTCCTGATAATTTCCATACCAAGAATCTTCTTTGCTCTACCCATATCCTTCATCTCAAACCCGACACTAAGATGCTTCTTACCTGCACAATATGTGACATACTACAAGTAGGAATAAGTATATCATCCACATACAACAACAAGTAAACATAAGAATCATAGGACATCTTTTGATGATAAACACAACTATCATATGGACTCCTCATGAACATTTTTGACACCATGAATGTATCAAAACGTTTGTACCATTTCCTAGGAGATTGTTTCAAACAATAGAGTGACTTTTTCAACAGACAAACTTTCTCCTCCATATTACGTTCGATAAATCCCTCTGGTTGTCTCATGTAGATTTTCTCCTCCAATTCACCATGTAGAAACGCAGTCTTCACATCAAACAACTCAAGCTTTAAATCTTGCAAAACTACCGTGGTTAACAAAACTCAAATCAAAATATTCTTCACCACCGGAGAAAACACTTCACTGAAGTCGATTCCTACCCTTTGAGTAAAACCCTTAGCGACCAGTCTTGCCTTGAATCGAGATGCTTCAGTCCCTGGATTACTTTTCTTTTTCTTGAACACCCATTTACTGCCTACTAGCTTCTGTCTTTTAGGCAAGTCAACAAGCTTTCATGTTTGATTCTTATGAAGAGATTCAATCTATTTCCCCATAGCACCAATTCATCGATCTGCCTCTAAACTCGCTACAGCTTCTCTGTAGCTACTAGGTTCTTGCATCTTAACTTCTTCTGCAACTGACAGAGCATATGCAACTAAATTCGCATGCCTTTTTGGAAGTCTAATACCTCTTCTTTCTCTGCCCAATGCTATGTTATAAGGTTGTTGTTATGGTTCGGGCGCATTATCATCACTATCATCCGATGTTAACGCTTCACCTCCCGATTATGGATCCACCTCAGACCTACTTGAATTATTAGACCCGCTAGGAACTGATTCTACTTCAAGTTCCACTTGTTTACTCACAAATGATCATGATTCAACCATTTCTCCTACTTTCTTATGACTGTCTATAAAAGAAAACTCATTAAAAGTAACGTCCCTACTGATGAGAAAACTTGGAGACTTTGGATAGGTACACGATAACCTATATCCCTTCACTCCAATAGCATATCCTAGAAATATGCACCTCTTTTCCCTCGGCTCTAGCTTACCATCTCTCACATGATCATACGCTGGACAACCAAACACCCTCAAATGTTCGTAATCAACCGACGATCCAGACCAAATTTCAAAAGGAGTTTTACAATAAATAGTCGTTGATGGAGACCGATTCACCAAGTAACATGTTGTATTGATAGCTTCAGCCCAAAAATCTTTTCCCACACCAGAAGGCGAGAGCATACTTCGTGTCTTGTCACAAAATGTTCTGTTCATTCTTTCTATGACTCCATTCTGTTGTGGTGTTCTAGAACAAGTGTGATGGCGCACTATTCCTCAGCTTCGCAGAACTCATTGAACTCACGACTCCAATGTTTTAACCCATTATCTTTCTTAAGATATTTGATTTTTCTTTTTGTTTGCTTCTCAATCATCGTCTTACATTTGACAAAAGTTATGCCTCATTTTTCATTTTCAGAAAGTAAACCCACACCATCCATGAATAATCATCAATCAAACTTATGTAGTATCTGGCTCCGCTCTTTGATGGAATTCTGTTTGGACCCTAAAGATATGAGTGAATGTATTCCACTGTCCCTTTAGTCTTTCTTATAGTCGATTTGCTAAATTTGACTATAGTTTGTTTACCAAACACACAGTGCTAACAAAATCCCAATGATTCTACTTTATACCCTTTCAACAAATCTCTCTTTCCCAAAACAGCTAATTCTCTGTCACTCATGTGACCAATACGCCAACGCCACAACTTATTTTGATCCTGCCTACTTTGGCTATTACTCCATGATGATGCTACTGCAGCATCACCCATAACAACACTCACGTAGAGAATTTAAAGACCATTCTACAAACTGCCATTCATGCATACCATTTAGCCTTTTTGCCACTTTGATTACACCATCTTCTGCATGATACTTGTAACCCCGAAAGCCTAGAGTCCCAAGAAAAATCAGGTTTCTCTTTAACCCAGGAACATGCCAGCACATCAAGGTTCTAACAACCCCGTCAAACATTTTGATCCTGACTTACCTATACCATCAACAGTCAACGAATGATTGTTTTCTAATTAGACAGTTCCCTACATTGGCTTGTAAGTATTTAACCACTGCTTGAACTGACACATGTAATATGTAGCGCCAATATCGAGTACCCAAGAGTTTTTCCACAGTCAGAACTCACGGAAAATATGTCTCTTCTATCATTGTATTCACTACTGTCGGAATCGTTCACACCTTCAACAATGTTTGCTGCATTTTCCTTTTGATTTCCCTTCTTACCATTTAATTTTGGACAATCTCTCCTATAATAACCCTGCTCACCGAATTCATAACAGTTTGAGTGATTTACCTTTGACTTGGACCTTCAATTCTTCCTTTTTAAATAACTCTTTTTTCTTCTAGATCTTCCCCTAGTCATAAGACCTTCCCCTTCAGCTTGATTATCTGGCTGTAACTATCTCATCTCCTTTGATTTCAGTCCCCCTTTGACATTTGCTAGCGATAACGTATCCTTACCATACATAATGGTATCTACGAAGTTTTCATAGGGAGCTGGTAAAAATCTCAATACAAACAAAGTTTGATCCTCATCCTCAATATTGATAATTATGTTCTCCATGTCCATTATAATTGATTTAAACTTATCTAAGTCCTCAGTTATAGACATAACTTTTTTTAATATGAAATCGTACAAACGCGTCTTCAAGTATAATCGGTTTACCAACTGATTTCTCTGAGTAAAGATCTCCTAGCTTCTTCCATGCGCAGGCAGGAGTCTTCTCACCACTAATCTCGCGAAGCACATTGTCTTTCACACTCATTAAAATCCAGCACAAAGCCTTTTGAAGATCTTGCTTTTCCTCTTCTTTAATCTCTTCTAGTAACTTATTCTCCACAGGCTTCCACTAATCTCTGCTTTTCACACTCATTGTCCACTTTAGTGAGAGTTTGTAAGGATTCGAAGGAGTGGCTTCTGATCCGGTCTCCCAGCAACCAGAGAAAAAGAGGAATTGTTGCCTCCATTTTTTATCGGCCTCCAATAGATCCTTCAATATTTTCTGCCCTCGATTGAATGTCAATGAATAGAAGGGGAAGTAAGGATTTCGAGCCAGAACGGCAAGGCCAATGAGTTGCTCCAGAGAAAATTCTTGACCTGAGAGACTTGAGGCCATTATGCAGGCCATTAATGTGAACCACATATTGGGCCCAACCTGTGAGGGACAAAGATCTATCTTCGCAAGATACTCAATAAAGAAGGGGTCTAAGGGATACCTTAACCCCCAGTTCATGATTTCTGTGTAGACCACCACCTCGTGATCCCTTACAGATAAGGGTGTCTCTCCCTCAGAAGGAAATCTGATGTTGATATATCTGGGGATGCCCCATCGAGCCTTCAGCATCGTCTCCTCATCCCTCGAAAAGTACTTATACTTAATATTGGCAAGGGCCACCATGTGCTTATTCTCAATGCCCGAATGTTATTGCAAGCAATGTTGTCTAACTCTAAGGGCAGTACAATATCCCCCTTCAATGTTGGAGCAATCCGGCGAGCTTGCTCCTCGGGTATTGTCATGGAAGAAGATGTTGCACCGTTCGCAGGGCCCGAGGAAGGGGTAATGGGCAATCTCTGTTCGAGGGGCTTATTGAGAGGTCTCGTAACTCTGGGGTCTAAAGTTTCCTCATGTCTAATCCGCATGTCTTCCTCGGTAATAAGCGTCCTCGAGGGGGAGAACTGAGTTCCATGAATGGTCATGGATGGCGTGGAGGGCAGACTAGACACATTTGTTCCTTGTCTTCGAGGAGGACTACCAGAAGTACGTTGAAGGTCTAGGTTTCGAGGAGGGCTAACAGAGTTTCGAGGAGGGCTCCTCGAAGTCCTTCGAGGACTTGCAGATCTTTCGAGGCGATTTTCAACATAGGTTGGGACAGTAGGTTCTCGAATGGTTAGGGGAGCTTCCCTGGCCCGTTTTCGCTCATGACAGCCTCTTTTGTCTTTGTGGGATTTCTTCCTCTTCGAACCTGACGAGTGTTTGTGAGATCTTTCTTTACCCATTTCTCTGGGGGAGTTTGATTCGCTGAGCAAGCTTTGTCAAGCTATTTCACGGGGGATAATGGCGGTCGAGTTGTTCGAAGGATGCCAGGCACCGAAAAAGGTTGTAGTCGAGGGGGGAGGATGAGGCCTTACGTCTTCACCAGCAGCAACCCTCTCTTCGAACCGTTTACTAATCAGCAACCACTCAGGAATTCGACGGGGCTTGTTCGCCAGCTTTATCTCTCTAGAAACAATTGAACAGAAGTTACATTAATGAAGAAAGAAGGTTGGTATTTATAGAAACTAGTGGGCTTTCTTGACGAATGAAGCCCGGGGACATTTTCTTGATGTTTGCCTAGGGGTACGGTGGTCCACATAGGTGGACATTATTCTGCCAACTAGCCATAGAAGAAGGTGAAGAGTTTTGTGTCAGAGATTGTCAGAGGAAGGGGAAGAGTTTTCCGACAAAAGTGTCAGAGAAATTGGTACCGTTTCTTACGAAGTATGCTGACACAGGTGTTTAGGCAACGACGTCATCAATCCTAGCACCCTTTTTTCGCCTAAGTATACAAGTATCCGAAGACCACTTTGCTTAAAACGTTACAAGGATTGAGGGGGCTACTCGGTTAACAACAGAAGTTCGAAGAGATCTGTAGATATCTGAGGAGGTTTGCAAATCGTTCGAAGAGGCTTGTAGATACTCAAAGAATTCGAAGGAGTGGTTTATGGCCCAGACAATCTGAAGGGTTTTGTGGAGCGACCTTTCGAAGAAGGACTTATAAAGTTCGTAGAAGAAATGATTTTGGCCTGTCGGGAGAATTATTTAGTCTTAGCAAAACGATTTTTACTAAGACTGGGGGGCTACTGATGAGGAAGAATAAAAGACAAGGGCCAAATTGTAAAGAAGAAACTTGATAGGATAAAATAGCAAAGAAATAAATGTATAAGGGCTAAAATGCATAGAAACAAATGTATAAGGGCTAAAATGTATAGATTGTAAAGATATAGCCAAAATAGGAAGAAAGCAAAAAGCAGGGACCAAAAGATGTAATTAAACCAAATTAAAGCGTGTGGGCTCCGCGATTGTACTATAAAAGGACCACACACGCTTCACAAAGCCCGAGATGAATAGTACGAGACTTTCTCTCTCTACGTTGTTTAGCAAGTAATATTTTCTCTCTCTAGATCTGACACTGAAACATTCCTCTATCACTAAATCCTCTATCAGCAAATCTTCGCATAACAAAATCACCCTTGGACCACCTTTTTACTCTTCAATCCCAACATATGCATCGATATGGCAAGAATCAAGATCAATCAACATGTACCATAAATTGTTCTAAACTCATACAGAGTATAACGAGAGAGTAGTAGGTTGGTCGAGTCTGATGAGTCCGGATTCTGTTACCTCTTCGGACAGGGACAGTTCGGACAAAGACCATCTAACCGGACAGTGCAGTTCAAACACCTTATCCATTGGACTGTTCGAACAAGGACTAAAGTACTTAAAAACCTAATCACTTCTTCACTAGGCTACCTGCTCTCCTACTAAGACCTCATGGGTCCTTAAACTTGACCCTGATGAGGAAGAATAAAAGACAAGGGCCAAATTGTAAAGAAGAAACTTGATAGGAGAAAATAGCAAAGAAATAAATGTATAAGGGCTAAAATGCATAGAAACAAATGTATAAGGGCTAAAATGTATAGATTGTAAAGATATAGCCAAAATAGGAAAAAAGCGAAAAGCAGGGACCAAAAGATGTAATTAAACCAAATTAAAGCGTGTGGGGTCCGCGATTGTACTGTAAAAGGACCACACACGCTTTACAAAGCCCGAGATGAATAGTACGAGACTTTCTCTCTCTATGTTGTTTAGCAAGTAATATTTTCTCTCTCTAGATCTGACACTGAAACATTCCTCTATCAGCAAATCTTCGCATAACAAAATCACCCTTGGACCACCTTTTAACTCTTCAGTGGCGCCGTCTGTGGGAAACGAAAATCGCTCTGTCGATAATCGCTCCTTGGAAATAATTCCTGTTCCGAGGAGAACCATGGAAGGTCGAGGGGATGATTTGATCAATCATTGCGAGGAAAATATGGAGGCGGACGATTTTCAGAACGACTTGGAATCCGAAGGAGAACTAGGTCGGCGAGTCGAGAACATTTTCGATGACTCCGCCCTCTTGGCTCAGAGGAATGAACTGCTGTTGGAAATCGAAAGGTTGAAGGCGGAGAAGGAAGCCGCAGAGAAAAATGTTCGATCTGAGATAAGGAGAGAACCCGTCGATGAACGGGAGGAACGCGGCGTTGAAGTTCGTCCCAAAAATAGGGATGACAGATATCGGAGGCGTGAGCGACGGTCTCCGAGGAGGAGAGAGAAATACCGTTCAAACTCGGCTACTTCAAGCGACTACTCACGGTATAGCACTTCTGAATCATCTTCTCGGAGATACCACAGGAGGAAAAAGCGTGATCATAGGCAAACTGATCTCCGACGGGGAAGGAGTTCGGAGAGGAAATCCTCGCGGGAAAAAAGTCGCCACGATCGAGTTGGTGATCGATCTCAAGAACAAGCAAAGGGCCCTGGAAAGAATGACATGGGCCCTCGAAATTCAGAATGGCAGCAGCAATATACTTTGCCTTCCGAGGAAAGGTTATACTTCTCGAATAACGACAACTTGAGATCCAACATTTATCGTACGGGACACAATTGGAGAGCTTCTCCGCTCTCCTCGGAGATTCTAGTGGGGAACGTCCCAAAGCATTTTGACATTTCGAAGTTAGAAAAGTTCGACGGGACACAGGACCCGGACAATCACATCGAGCAGTTTAAGAATTTTATGATCAATTTCGATGACGATGATAAGCTTCTCTGTAGAGCATTCTCTCAGACCTTCAAGGGAGTGGCATCTAAGTGGTACAACAGGCTACCTCAGGGCTCTATTAAAAACTTTGACATGTTCTGGAACATATTCAGACAACACTTCATGGGGAGCAAGAAGTTCCAGGCCAACGGAGACACCATAATCTATTTTCGACAAAAAGTGGGGGAGAGCCTCAAAAATTATACCAATCGCTTTGTCAAGACCAAAACAGATATGGAGTACTGTAAGGACTCGGTGGCGCTTGCAGCGTTCAGGATGGGTTTGCTCCCCGGGTTGTTAAAAGATACAGTGGCAGAAAGTCAGGCGATGACCTTCGGAGCATTGTTAGATCAAGTAGAGAAGAGAATCTTGGTGGAAGAAACCCAGGCCTCGGAGAAGGGGTCAGGAGAGCAGCTGGACCATAACCAATTCCAAAGGACTGAGCCAAGCGCCCAGGGCCCTCTGTCGAATGTACAAGCTAAAAACACGGGTCAGTACCCTCCGAGGCAAAAGTCGAACCAACAGTACTATGGCAATCAACAAAACTACAACCAGGGAGGAAGATTCATGTCGAACAAATGGGTTCGACCAGATTATTTTGCGGAGTTAACGGAGAATGTTGCTGCAATATTTGATAAAGCTAAATCGTCGGTCACGTTCAGAAATCCATTTCCCATATAGACGCCGATGGAAAGCAGAAGCGTCAACAAATATTGCAAGTATCATGAGGATGTAGGGCATGACACCAAAGATTGCATAGCTTTGGAAAAGGAGGTGCAAGCCCTGATCGAGAATGGAATGCTGTTGGAGTACGTCAAAAAGCACTCCATGAAAAATTCCGTGGTGAAAGCTGTCACAAAGAATACTGACACAACCATGGTAATTTCCGAGGGCGTTGACGATTTCGACATCGAGCAAGAATATTTGGACCCTAAGGTAGGGAGGAACAACGTCAACCTGGTAGAGGAAGAAATTCTGAAGGGAAGAGTGGACAGTCTGTGTGCATTTTTCGATTCTCTGGCAATTTTCGGGGGAGACACTATCGCGGGAAATTCTAACAGTTCTCGCAAAAGGCACATGGTCAACTTGACCACCCAGATTGAAGCGGGAGTCTCTGCGCAAATGCATCGCTCGCCTTCTCCAATTATTTGTTTCGATGATGATGACATGCGGAATGTTGCAGGCCCTCACGAGGACGCTGTAGTGATCGCGGCGGGTATCGCGGGGGATCAAATTCAGAAAATACTCATCGATACTGGGAGCTCGGCGAACATCTTGTTTATGAGTACTTACCGCCGCATCTCTGACCCACCGGTTATCCAAAGGTCCGACCGGACAATAGTGGGCTTTACTGGTGCCACAGCAGTTGTAGTGGGAGAATTTCAGGGCATGCTTGAGCTGGGCCGTGGACCATTCAAAAAGGAGGTAGAGGTACTCTTTATTGTGGTTGACGCGCCGACCTCCTATAATGCTATCTTGGGTCGCTCTTGGTTATCCCGAATGCACGGCGTAATCTCTACGATGCATCAATGCCTCAAATACGTGATCAGAAACAATATTGGGACAGTCCGAAGTAGCCAGAAGATGGCACGAGAATGTTACCAGGTCGCCCTATCCTCTAAAGGAGTTCGAGGGGGACTATCTGACCCAGCATAGCAGTTAAAGGGGGCCCTCCCCGAGGTCATCCCATGTGATGATCCAAGGGAGGCCCCCGGATTTCAGGTCCCAGAGGACGACTCTGCGACACACGAATTTGGGAATGGCAAAGTTCTGAAGATAGGGGTCCACCTCTCTTTGGAATTTAAAGAGAATTTAATTGCTTTCTTATCTGATAAACTTGATATGTTTGCTTGGTGCGCACAGGACGTCACTGGTGTGCCGGCGGAAATCATGTGTCACAAACTCGCGATACGATTAGATGTTCGACCAATAGTCCAGAAAAGAAGGCATGTCTCTCCGGAAAAGGCCTCATCGATTTTGTTAGAGGTCAAACGGATATTGAGCATAGGTCATATTCGCGAGTCGCATTATCCCGTATGGGCATCTAATCCGGTGTTGGTGAGAAAGAAAAATGGCAAGTGGAGAATGTGTATTGAATTTACAGATTTGAACAGAGCTTGCCCTAAGAATCCGTTTCTTGTGCCTCGCATTGATCAATTAGTGGACTCTACCTCCGGAAATCGGTTGTTATCTTTTATGGACGCTTATTCGGGGTACAATCAAATTCGATTGGCTGCCAACGATGAGGAAAGCACTTCTTTTATTACTGGACGGGGTTTATATTGCTATAAGGTTATGCCGTTCGGGTTGAAAAACGCGGGGGCAACTTATCAGCGTCTGGTTAATAAAACTTTCGAAGGACAGATTGGGCGAAACATGGAAGCCTACATCGACGATATGTTAGTCAAAAGCGAGCGAGACGAAGATCATTTTGCTGACTTAGCGGAGACATTCCACAATTTAAGCAAGGTCAATCTCAAACTCAATCCGGAGAAGTGCATTTTTGGGGTAAGGTCAGGGAAATTCCTCGGATACATGATCAGCGAAAAAGGCATCGAGGCTGACCCCGAGCAGCTGAAAGCCATGATCTCCATGACTCCCCCCCCCCCCGAAATATTAAAGAAGTCCAAATTCTGACAGGATGATTGGCCGCTCTGAATCGATTCATTTCCCGCTCGTCGGATAAGTGTGCCCCGTTCTTTAAAGTATTGCGGAATGCGAAGCATTTTTGTTGGACTGAAGAATGCTCAAACGCTTTTCGAAAAATTCAAGAGTATCTGGCCTCTCCGGAAATCTTAACTAAACCTGTGGTCGAGGAGACATTAATTGTCTACGTGGCAGTATCTGAATGTGCTGTCAGTGCCATTCTCCTCCGCGAAGATGATTCTCTTCTAAGGCCAATTTATTATGTCAGTAAGAGTTTGCTGGACGCCGAGAAGCGATATCTTACTTTGGATAAAGTAGCTTTAGCATTGGTGACAGCGGCACGAAAGATGAGGCCTTATTTCCAAGCTCATCCAATTGTTGTTCGGACAACTTTTCCTTTGAAGAGTCTATTACAGAGGCCAGACATCTCTGGCAGGATGACTAAGTGGTCCGAGGAGCTGGGAGACTTTGACATAACGTTTGAGCCTCGAACGACGATAAAGGCACAAGTTTTAGCGGATTTTCTGGTTGAGTTCCATTCAGACAGAGAAGAGCAGGAGGAACATGACGCGGTTGTCAAAGAGGAATGGGTAATACGGACGGATGGCAGATCAAATATCTCAGGCAGTGGGGCAGGCGTCCAGTTGATATCCCCGCAGGGGATAGCTATGTTCCAAGCCATTCGTTTTGGTTTCAAGGCTACGAATAATGAAGTTGAGTACGAAGCTGCCTTAGCGGGCTTACGGTTGGCTCAAATATGTGGTGCTCGGCGAGTAAAATTGATCAGTGACTCTCAGTTGGTGATAAATCAAGCTTCCGGGGAGTCCGAGGCCAGGAAGGAATCATTGATACAGTATTTGAAGCTGCTGAAGAATTTGGCATCTGAATTTGAGGGAGTTAAGTTCGAGGATGTTCGAAGAGAGTTAAATGCCATACCGGATTCTCTCGCCTCCGCTTCACGAACAGAAGGATATCCGTGGGTGTTGGTACAGACATGTCCTTCGATTTCGATTGGCGAAGAGCATGCAGTGAATATCTCAGAGGAAAGCCATGTGATTACGCCTCATTGGAGAACCGCTCTCATTGACTTTTTAGCTCATAACATTTTGCCCGTCGACAAACATGAAGCCAGAAAAGTTAGATTCAAATCTCACGGTTATATTTTGTTGGGAGGGTTATTGTATAAAAAATCTCTGAGTCGGCCCTTACTAAGATCTCTGAGTGGCTTTGAATCACAAATTATCCTCTCCGAGTTACACGATGGTGAAGGGTCTGCTCATTGTGGATATAAGGCTCTAATCCATCGGGTATTCCTGGCAGGCTATTATTGGCCAACTATCACGACCGACGCAAAAGATTTGGTCAAACGTTGCGATACGTGCCAACGCTATGCCAATGTAATTCACAAACCTGGGCTATTGATGGAGAGCATATCGGAGGCAGTTCTGTTTGACAGGTGGGGCATTGATTTGGTTGGGCCTCTGCCCATGGCTTCTGGGGGCAGGCAGACAATAATTGTGGCCGTCGACTATTTTTCAAAGTGGGTGGAAGGTGAGCCGCTCGTGGGAACAAAGGCCAAGGACGTAATCAAATTTGTTCTATCTAATATTTGTTGTCGTTTTGGTGTACCATTGCAGATTACCGCGGACAACAGGCCTCAATTTGATAACAAAGAATTCCAAAGCTTCTGTGTATCAAGGGGCATACGACAATGTTTTTCGGCACCATTTCACCCTCAGGAAAATGGGCAGGTGGAAGTAACGAATCGTACTATCCTCGACGGTTTGAAAAAGAATTTGGAAGGCAAAGCGGGAAAATGGCCCGACTATTTACATGAGGTATTGTGGGCATACCGAACGACCCCCCGAACGGCCACCGCTGTGTCCCCATTTGCCTTAGTCTATGGGATGGATGTCGTGGTCCCTCCGGAGATCCTTTTCCCTTCACATCGAATAGCAACTTATGACTCAGACGCAAATGACCAGAGCAGAGCAGTGGCTTTAGACTTGATTGAGGAAAAGAGACAGCGGGCACAGCTGACTTCCCTCCACTATCAAACTCTTATGAGGAGTCGATATGCATCCAAAGTAAAACATAGAGACTTTCAGGTGGGAGACAAGGTCCTACGGAAAGTTTTCTTACACACTAAAGATAAGAGTTTGGGGAAGTTGAGGCCTAATTGGGAAGGCCCTTATGAGGTCACCAAGCGGATAAAGCCAGGCACATATCGGTTGAAAGATAAAGATGGGCGCTATCTCCGCTTACCTTGGAATATTGAGCATTTAAAGTTGTACCTTGATTAGCAGAGACAGATAGCATTGTATTTCTTTTCGCTTTCTATGTATCCCTTGGAACAAATTTTGGTGAGGACTCACTCTTTCCTACCCTGTTAGGCACATGAAGGTTTTAATGAGGTGTTTCGATGATCCCCTTAAATACGAAGTTTCTTTGCCTTAACTATTATTTTTTGAGTCACAGTAACATGTGCCTCGAATTGTTGTCCCTCGAACTATTTTTTGAGTCACAGTAACATGTGCCTCGAATTATTGTCCCTCGCACTATCTTTTATTATTATTACTTTATTTCTCTGATCACATTAAGGTGTGCCTCGATGTTTTGGGACCTTCGAACTATTCTTCGGGTCGCATTAAGGTGTGCCTCGATGTTTTGGGACCTTCGAACTATTCTTCGGGTCACATTAAGGTGTGCCTCGATGTTTTGGGACCTTCGAACTATTCTTCGAGTCGCATTAAGGTGTGCCTCGATGTTTTGGGACATCCGAACTATTCTTCGGGTCACATTAAGGTGTGCCTCGAATCCACTCTCAGTTGTGAACCAAAATATCATCTCCATAAATTTGTTTTCGGAGACCCTAAAGTTGTTCGAAGGCCAAGTAAGTTGGAATTCGAAGGCCTCATTGCAAGCGTAACACTTGCTCAATTTATCTAGATAATAATTTTTCGAACGCCAATGAGTCTGGAGTTCGAAGACCAATCAACTTGAAGTTCGATGGCCTTATTACGAACATAACACTTGTTAATTTATCTAGATAATAATTGTTCGAACGCCAATGAATTTGGAGTTCGAAGGCCAATCAACTTGAAGTTCGATGGCCTTATTACAAACATAACACTTGTCAATTTACCTAGATAATTATTGTTCGAAGGCCAATAAAATTGGAGTTCGAAGGCCAATAAAACTGAAGTTTGAAGGCCTCATTACAAACATAAAATTTGTGAATTTATCCAAGTACTAATTGTTCGAAGGCCAATGAAATCATAATTCGAAGAACAATTTATCTAACTAATAATCATTGTGAAATTGTTCTAGATACAATACATTAAAGAGTGACACATATTCAGTGCTCTTGCAAAATTAAAGCAGCACAGAAAGTTCCAATCATTACAAAAAGAGGCCTTCTTAGGCCATAAACAAAAAAATAAAACTACCTCCAGCACTTTTACTCAATCAGCATTTTTCGAGGCATCACTCCCCTCACCTTCTGAGTCTTCACTCTCACTTACGACTATTTGGGGAGGGCAAAGTTCTGGGGGGGACAAGCTTCCAGAAAGGCCCCAGGTTATATTCAGGATGCTCAGCGTATATTTGGGTCAATAAGCCGGCTCGAGTGGCAGCATCCCGGGCCTGCTAGTTCTTCGAACATGTTGCTGCATAAGCATCAACAGCCTTCTCCTTCGCCTCCTCGACCTCTACGGGGAAACCTTTGATCTGTTTCTCCAACTTATCGCGCTCTTCAACTACCTTTCGAAGAGCCTCAGTACATTGCTCGAATCCATCGCAAGCCAAGCGATGCCCTTTTTTGTATTCAGCTATCATCAGCTCCTAGGCATCAGTCTTCTCCTTGTACAGGTCCCTCTATTTTTGACAACACCTCTCGAGCATTGTTACGTAGTTCTCAGAAGTAGAAAGACGCTCGTACAAGCCGTCGGCTTGACCCTCGATCACTGCATATTGCTTTTTCGCCTCTTCGAGCTGAGAGGCAGCCAACGATGACTTGAATTTGTAGTGATTTTTGCGTTTCCCCAGATGGCGCATCTTCTTTCCTCTGTTTACTGAGGTGTGCACCAGTCTTCGAAGAGACATTGAGAAATCGTCATCCAAGGGAACCTCGAAGGAGCTCGAGGGAGATCCGAGCTCTGCAGAGTCAAATTCTGAAAATATACCTCCAACAATCTCTGGATCGAGGAGTTGAGGTGGGTTACTCCCAGGCATGGGGACAGGCGCCAACCTTGGGTTATGTTCGAAGGAGGCTGGTTGGGAAGCCTCAGTGAGAGGCGAGCGTCGGGATTGTTGAGAATTTTCTTTGGGCGAAGGCACACCCTTATTCTCTGAATCACTTGCAATTTCATGAACCTCTATCTCCAGATTTGCCTCTTCATAATGGCCAGGAGTTTCTCCCCCCTCCGATCGTTCTTCGATGGGCTCGAGTAGGATGCCCTTACCCTTATCTCTTTTCTTCATATCCTTCTTCGAAGGAGCAGAGGGAGGAGGATCAATATTAGCTGCAGTTACATTGGCATCCTTCCTCGAAAAAGGAGAGGGAGGGTGATCAATATTAGTTGAAGTAACAATAGTGGGTCGAGGAGGTTGAGAGTTCGACCCCCCAGCTTCGTTCGAAGGGGGCTGTTGAACATTCATAGACCCTTCAACGTTTAATTGTTGGGTTGCTGGTGCTTCGTCTTCTAGAGGTTCTCCCAGGTGGCTTTACGAACGGGAGCGTTTGGGCAAGTAGATTATAACATCTTTTTGGCTGCACCGGTCTAGCACCTCTCGATCCGAAGGCGGAGTCATTAGTCCCCTCATACTTATGCGATCTTGGGGATTGAGCCTCCAAAGTCGACTCCTAGCCAAATTGTTGTCCACAAAACAAAGGCGGAATCGATTGTCCCAATGCTCCTTTCCCCACAAGCGAAGGTTAGTAAATAAAGTGGTAGCTCCCTCGACATAGTCGGTGTAGGGTTTGGACACCCCAGTCATAGCTGTAACAAGTAAATAAACATCAACACAACATACAAGTTCGAGGGAACATATTACTTCGAGTGCATACAAGTTTCGAGGAGCTTGTGAGAAAGAATAAATTTCGAAGGCCTAAGTTCGAAGGGTAAAAGTTGGGGGAGTACTTACACTTCATTGTCCACTTTAGTGAGAGTTTGTGAGGATTCGAAGGAGTGGCTTCTGATCCGGTCTCCCAGCAACCAGAGAAAAAGAGGAATTGTTGCCTCCATTTTTTATCGGCCTCCAATAGATCCTTCAATATTTTCTGCCCTCGATTCAATGTCAATGAATAGAAGGGGAAGTAAGGATTTCGAGCCAGACCGGCAAGGCCAATGAGTTGCTCCAGAGAAATTTCTTGACCCGAGAGCCTTGAGGCCATTATGCAGGCCATTAATGTGAACCACATATTTGGCCCAACCTGTGAGGGACAAAGATCTATCTTCGCAAGATACTCAATAAATAAGGGGTCTAAGGGATACCTTAACCCCCAGTTCATGATTTCTGTGTAGACCACCACCTCGTGATCCCTCACAGATAAGGGTGTCTCTCCCTCAGAAGGAAATCTGATGTTGATATATCTGGGGATGCCCCATCGAGCCCTCAGCATCGTCTCCTCATCCCTCGAAAAGTACTTATACTTAATATTGGCAAAGGCCACCATGTGCTTATTCTCAATGCCCCGAATGTTATTGCCAGCAATGTTGTCTAACTCTAAGGGCAGTACAATATCCCCCTTCAATTTTGGAGCAATCCGGCGAGCTTGCTCCTCGGGTATTGTCATGGAAGAAGATGTTGCACCGTTCACAGGGCCCGAGGAAGGGGTAATGGGAAATCTCTGTTCGAGGGGCTTATTGAGAGGTCTCGTAACTCTGGGGTCTAAAGTTTCCTCATGTCTAATCCGCATGTCTTCCTCAGTAATAAGCGTCCTCGAGGGGGAGAACTGAGTTCCATGAATGGTCATGGATGGCGTGGAGGGCAGACTAGACACATTTGTTCCTTGTCTTCGAGGAGGACTACCAGAAGTACGTTGAAGGTCTAGGTTTCGAGGAGGGCTAACAGAGTTTCGAGGAGGGCTCCTCGAAGTCCTTCGAGGACTTGCAGATCTTTTGAGGCGATTTTCAACATTGGTTGGGACAGTAGGTTCTCGAATGGTTAGGGGAGCTTCCCTGGCCCGTTTTCGCTCATGAGAGCCTCTTTTGTCTCTGTGGGATTTCTTCCTCTTCGAACCTGACGAGTGTTTGTGAGATCTTTCTTTACCCATTTCTCTGGGGGAGTTTGATTCGCTGAGCAAGCTTTGTCGAGCTATTTCACAGGGGATAATGGCGGTCGAGTTGTTCGAAGGAGGCCAGGCACCGAAAAAGGTTGTAGTCGAGGGGGGAGGATGAGGCCTTACGTCTTCACCAGCAGCAACCCTCTCTTCGAACCGTTTACTAATCAGCAACCACTCAGGAATTCGACGGGGCTTGTTCGCCAGCTTTATCTCTCTAGAAACAATTGGACAGAAGTTACATTAATGAAGAAAGAAGGTTGGTATATATAGAAACTAGTGGGCTTTCTTGACGAATGAAGCCCGGGGATATTTTCTTGATGTTTGCCTAGGGGTACGGTGGTCCACATAGGTGGACATTGTTCTGCCAACTAGCCATAGAAGAAGGTGAAGAGTTTTGTGTCAGAGATTGTCAGAGGAAGGGGAAGAGTTTTCCGACAAAAGTGTCAGAGGAATTGGTACCGTTTCTTACGAAGTATGCTGACACAGGTGTTTAGGCAACGACGTCATCAATCCTAGCACCCTTTTTCGCCTAAGTATACAAGTATCCGAAGACCACTTTGCTTAAAACGTTGCAAGGATTGAGGGGGCTACTCGGTTAACAACAGAAGTTCGAAGAGCTCTGTAGATATCTGAGGAGGTTTGCAAATCGTTCGAAGAGGCTTGTAGATACTCAAAGAATTCGAAGGAGTGGTTTATGGCCCAAACAATCTGAAGGGTTTTGTGGAGCGATCTTTCGAAGAAGGACTTATAAAGTTCGTAGAAGAAATGATTTTGGCCTGTCAGGAGAATTATTTAGTCTTAGCAAAACGATTTTTACTAAGACTGGGGGGCTACTGATGAGGAAGAATAAAAGACAAGGGCCAAATTGTAAAGAAGAAACTTGATAGGAGAAAATAGCAAAGAAATAAATGTATAAGGGATAAAATGCATAGAAACAAATGTATAAGGGCTAAAATGTATAGATTGTAAAGATATAGCCAAAATAGGAAGAAAGCAAAAAGCAGGGACCAAAAGATGTAATTAAACCAAATTAAAGCGTGTGGGGTCCGCGATTGTACTATAAAAGGACCACACACGCTTCACAAAGCCCGAGATGAATAGTACGAGACTTTCTCTCTCTACGTTGTTTAGCAAGTAATATTTTCTCTCTCTAGATCTGACACTGAAACATTCCTCTATCACTAAATCCTCTATCAGCAAATCTTCGCATAACAAAATCACCCTTGGACCACCTTTTAACTCTTCAGACCCGGGTCCATTAAACATGACCCGAAAGCCCATAAGGCCCAAATGTAAAGGTATAAATACCCAACCACCAACATTAAATGAGGGTAATGAAAATTAAATACAACCAGGCTGCTTAATTCTCCCTCTACTCTCTACTCAAACATTAAATACTTACAAACTTCCACAAACTCTAAACAAAAATTACAAACTTACCCTCAGGCAAAAATAAACCACACCAAATTCGATATTGAGTAACTCACAGCATATGAACAACAATATGGGACTGTCATGCATTCCAAATAGATGCATCCCAAAGATATCGCATGTTTTCACACCTATCTTTAACGATATCCCCTAAAACAGGTCGTAGTGGACCTTGTAACTGATGAACATGCTCTAATTATTAAGCGACACAAAGTGGATAGTAAGCCTCGATGACGTCTCAGGATATCAATATGGTATCTATCTAAGCTACCTCACAGAAAAATTTAATGCCACGTAAATTGTCATATAGCATGAACCACGTCTACAATTTTAAAATTAATGTATGTGTAAACTAAAGTCGTACTGATATAAAGAGAAATATAGTAAAAAAAGTAAACGAGAAAAAAAAACTTATATTATGCTCTCTCAAAATAACTAAAACATGAAAAATACTATCTCGAGTCTTTTAGTTCGCACGAAATGAAGGAGGTGTATATCTACACATGGACGACCGTGTAATAGAATATGAGTTGAACTACATAGACGCAAGAGCGGAAAAATGATCATAGATCCATGTCTCTAACAATCCAAGAAAACTGGTAAACCCTGACGTGGCGTGCAAACAACTCATACCAAGTTGGTAATATAACTAAGATAAAATCAATTGACCCTAGTTGTAACTACCCGAGCTGTTATAGTTATCAATGAATTGTTGATAGTAAAAAACCACTGTTACTCGTCTTGTTTACAAGAATACAACAACCAAACATATAGAGAAAATACCTCATTTTCGCATGAATAACCATCTCATCAGTAATTTGATCATGATAATGTTCACAACCTATATAATATAAGCATACAAAACTAAGACGGACGTGTCTTCTACTCCCACAACAATTCTGTTCAATCTTAATAATAAGGTTTTCAGGATATATACCGAGTAATCGTGCAAATGCAGCAAGTCGTTGATCTTTACTAGGAAAGGTATCAAGACCGAAACTCTAACCTACGACGGATAGACATGTAATGGTGTGTACATCATCAAGTGTAATGGTCATCTCACCGAAGAAGTAATCGAAAGAATTGGTCTTCGGATGCCACCGCTCTAATAATGCCTCTAATATATGAATATTAGTAGACCAACGCGAAAGCCAATCAAGAAACAAACCGAAACATGTCCCCATAACCTGATCGCGAATCCTACTTTGACGAGTAAGATCCCACGAGCAATGGTAGCGTATATAGTGAAACAACTCATAGACTCTCTAACTTACAAAATATAAAAACAATTATCGACAAGATACGATATCATTTAGTACAAGATAAACAACGAAAAGAAGTATAATTAAACATTAATACTAAATAAAAATTTTACAAACTTACATCGTTATTGAATACGTTGTACGCCTCATGAGTCTTGTAGTCGCTGAGTTGAGAATACAAATCCAGAACATGAGTTTTCACTCAACAAAATAACTGGTCAAGAATAATACGACGTTGAACAATATGCATATGACTAAGCCTATGTAATCTAGCGCTAGAACTCTGAGCTGGTACATTTTGTTCGTACTAGTTACTCTCATCATCCGACTCAGATGGTGATCGTGTCCTAAAATTACAATCATTCGTTAGAATTAAGAAAAATTAAAATCTAAAATTATGTCAAACAATTGATAAACACAAAAATATGTCACAAAACGATAAATAAACTTAGAAAAAATATAACACAATAGAAATTGTAGGGTTTCGAAGTTAAAACAAAAAATTTATCCATAAGCAATAGTTATTGCGCACAAAATGTGCAACATATGTGCGAATTTGTGAGACTGAATGTGCAACGAACAACCGGTTTCGCATGCATTGGGTGCGCGAAACCAATTGTTCGTAGCGTGATGAGTGTGCGAATTCGGACGAACAACCATGACCATCCTAAAAACGCCAAATCCTCCTCTACTCGACCATTTTCTACAAATAAACATCGAAAACGAAGATCCGCGCTTAACATAAACAATAAAACTAACTAAAACTCAACCAAGCAACTATATATATATATATATATATATATATATATAAATCAGATTTCTAAAAAGATAATTTTTTAATTATAATACCTTTAGATATATAGATTAAAATTGAAAAAAAAATTTATTAAGATAAATACTTATTTAACAATGTTTTGTAAAGTCATATTTTGAAAATATTATATTTTTGAAATGTTTTTAGGTTAAAAATATTAAAACGGGATTTAATTTTAACACAATTAAATCTAAATACAATAGGATTATTGAATTTAACAATAAAGGATCACCATTAGCATAGCCCTAAATTTTAATAGTTGTACTGTGTGTTGGCTTATCCGGAGGCTGCTGCGACTCAAAAGAAGTTTTAGTTGAACCATAAGAACCTTCTCGTCGTTGATCTATATTTGATTTGATGGTTTTTATATAATAAAAAACAATTCAGTCTCATATAAATAAAGTAAACAGAGTAACATAATAATCTACCTTTCATACAAAATTCAAAGTTTCTACTTTCTACTAGGCCACCTAATTCCAACGGAACCTTCCTATTCGTACAAATTAAAACTTCACTTTTTTATCTTTCCAAACCAACCCCCACCCCACCGATTGAATTGCAGAAACAAATACTAATCATAATCAACTCTCTCGCACTTCGTCTTTCTCTTCTCTCTCTCCCAAAACCATGTCTCCTCTTTTTCTCTTCTCTCTCTTCACCATCGCCTCTGGTCTCTGCTCAGTTCTAGCACTCAACCAAGATCACATCACCTGCGGCAACCCCTTCTCTTGCGCGAACAAACACGACTTATTTTACCCATTTTGGGGATCCAACCGACCCGGATATTGCGGCCCACCCAGTTTCGAGCTTAACTGCACCGGAGACGTACCGGAAATCACAATCATGGCAGTAACTTACCGTGTTCTCGACATCGACTTCGGAACACTGACTCTCACTCTCTCAAGAAAAGACTACACAGACACACTCTGTTCCGATCGTCGAGAGTACAAAAACTCCACTTTTGATTCCAAACAGTTTAAATTAGCCTCGGACGCTCGGAACATAACGATCTATTACGATTGTTCTAATTCGATTTCGGATCGAACGTTAGGACAATTCAGTTGCGTAAACCTCGATGACACGAGTTATTTTGGCTTGAGTTCGTCGTTTGGTGAATTGGGGTCTTGTCATGATGTTGTTACAACTCCAATTTCTGAATTGGGATTACAATCTGTTGAGAGAAACCCGAGCCAGGGGAATCTGGTTGGAGCTATGAGGGATGGTTTCGGTTTGCAATGGTATGCGAATAAGGAGTTGTGTGATAAGTGTAGACAAACGGCTGGTGTTTGTGGCTATGACGATCGGACGAGGTCTTTTGCTTGTCACTGTCCGAATGAGAGTACTCCTTCAACTTGCGGTACGTCAGTTTTATCAATTCTTTGCAATTTTGGTTTCATTAAATCGGTTTTATTATCATATGTTTAAGTTGATATAATACCTATCGGAACTCTTTGTTAATATGTTATGGATAATTACTAGATGGGTAGAGCTATTTTTATTATATATAATTCAAAAAATGATTATTTTTCAGATTTCAAATATATTAAAAAAATTGATTTCTCCATCTGATTACTAAATATATTCAAAAAGATTATTTTTCAATCTAATAACTAGATAGAAAGGAACTCTTTATTTTCAAAACTACGTTTTTGCTTTCGAATAGTTAAATCTCGTTTCCAAAAACAAATTAAAAAAATTCAAAGGTAGGATTTTCAAAAATAGTTACAAATATATGCACCCATAGTGCAGTTCGCCTTTGGTGTAGAGGCTCTCAATCCTCGGTGCATTATGTGTATTATTTTCTTTATGAAATATTTTTTATTCGATTTAAATTAGATATAAATGTAATATTTGAAAGTTAATATGTACTTATAAAAAACAAGCTCACGTATATTGCTAAGTAAAATGTTTAATATTGTTTTAAAACATAGTTTTTTTATTGCTTTTTTCACGAAAGTTTAATTTAATTTCTTAATATTTAAGTTAAAATAGTTTTAGCTGTCTCTGAATAGGTTTTGTAGTTTTTTTCATTAATAATATAGTTATAAACCAAAAAAAAATGTATATTACCTAGGAGAAAAATCAATATTTGGTCAAAACAAAATTTTGAAAATGAGGTTTACCGTCCTAAGAAATAGCGTGTGAAACTTTGGATAAAAATATCATATAATTAGAATCAAATGAATATATATTTATTAAATAGCTCCTCGAATGTCCGAAGTACGTCTAATTGAATTCTTTTATATAATATCAAATAGATTCAATGGGTGTCAACCGATTGCCTCGATATTAATTGTTATACAAGACCAAAATTTATTTTATTATTTACGGAATAGTATTGTTGCTTTGTGTAGAATAAAAAACACATAACCTAACCCAAATTGTGTTTTGATTACGTGTTTAAATTGGTCAGAAATTTTATTGTTAAGTTTGTGTTACATTGGGTACATAGTACGTATATTGTTAGCTAGATGGGACGCTTGTTCTGGATTGGATTTGGGTCGGATTGGATGGTATAAATCAGTGTAGGGTCCAAATATAATTGGTTTTTCTCTTGTCGTGTTTAAATTTATCCGAAATTACATCAACTTTGAAATATCTTGTTTGGGTTGCCATTCCTGTCAATGTCATATTGAGAATATTTGTGTTATTCTAAACCTCTTCAACTACTAGTACATTGTTAGGTGAAATGCTTACATTTTGGGGTTAGGACTTTGAAATTTTGTTGTTACTTGGAGTACTTGTTAGATGTATTAGGTTGACCAAGTCTCTAGCGCAAGAACATTTTCCTGCACGGGTCTTGAAAGTTGAAATGGTCTAAAATATTGGATAGACGTCCTTTTGGAATCATGCTGATTTGCTTTCGTTAACCGCGTTTGCGTTTTGTCTGTTGGAAAATATAGATCTGTTGAGCACATGGCACCTAGATTTGACATAGTGGTTTTAATTTCCCGTGTGAAGTTTAAATGAAACCGCGTCATTATCAAGTCTTTTTATTTTTCAAATGTCAATTCAAGTGTGTTTTCTTTATTATTATTATTATTAAAGTGACAAATGCTATTGAAGTTTCTCTGTATTCTTTATAGTAATCTACTAGTGGGTAGGGTTGTATGTTTCTCTGTATTGTTTATAGTAATCTAATGGTGGGTGGGGATGTTATCTGTTTGCGTTTTTACTTAACCTGACCTGACGATTAAGTTTATAGGTTCGGATTGTATCGTTAAATTTTTTATTTTAGTTTTTAGAATCGGATTTGGTCCGGTACCGTTCTATTCGATTTTGAAGCAGTTGTGCCTTAATTCGATTTTGGTTTCGATTTCAGTTCGATTTTGAAGCAGTTGTGCTTTAATTCGATTTTGTTTTCGATTTGAGTTCGATCCATTTTTAATTCGATTCTAGTTTTCGTTTGGTTTTCATTTGATTAATTTGTAAAAAAAATCCAATTATAATTTGGAGTTCAATTCTTTTCCTCCAATTATATAAAATTTTAAAATTAATTTTTCATATTTTTTAACCGAGCTTTATTTAAAACTTGGGTTATTTCCAATAAGATATATAGAATAAAACTTTGACAATATAATACATAAAAATTAAATATCTAAAAAAAGTATTGTATCCGTTTTATCGGTTTGATTGTATATCGATTTTATAAATTTATCTGTTTTAAAATAATTCTACGAATTTATTATTTTATAATTTTGATTCCGAACTGGTTTTAGCGATGGTTTTTACCGGTTCGGTTTCGGTGCTAAAGGAATTATTAACAGTGTTAAGTTGACTTGATACACAAGTTATTGCATTTTATAGTAGGCATCTTTTCATGTATTGCTTATGATTAGCTATTTAGGATCTGTAAATGTCAACCTTGTCATTGAATTATATTCTAATTCAACGTTTTTCTTTTTATCTCAATAAATGACAGGATCAGTTACAAAAAAACTCCAGCAGAGCTTAATAATAGGTGTTAGTGTAGCGGGTTCAGTGGTTGGTGTTAGTCTTCTAGCCTGTGTGTGTTTTCTTATATATCGACGAAGAAAGAAAATTGAAGCTCAATATCAAAGCAAAGACATAAACACTCCTCCTTCCAGCAAAGCCACAACGGCAACTTCAACTAATTTTTCAAGAAGTACGCCTTCTTTTCTATCGTCGAAGTCGGATGTTGAATATGGAAGCACCTACTTTGGTGCTCAGGTCTTCACTTCAACTGAGCTTGAAGAAGCAACTGCGAGTTTTGATTCGTCTAAAGAACTTGGCGACGGAGGCTTTGGCACTGTCTATTACGGTGAGAACACTAATGTTCTGCTTGGAACTTGAATTTCATTTTACTGTTTTCGATTCGACTAACGATAGAAAATTGTCTTGAAAACTTTCAGGCCTACTGAAAGACGGACGTGCGGTTGCAGTAAAACGTCTCTACGAAAATAATCTAAAGCGAGTAGAGCAGTTCATGACAGAAATCGAAATACTAACTCGTTTACGCCACCCAAACCTAGTTACTCTATATGGATGCACCTCACGACAAAGCCGAGAACTACTACTCGTTTATGAATACATTTCCAACGGAACTGTAGCTGACCATCTTCATGGAAACCGAACAAACTCTAATCGACTAACCTGGCCCCTGCGACTAGACATAGCAATAGAAACAGCTAGCGCGTTAACCTACCTACACATCAGCGATGTAATCCACCGCGACGTCAAAACAAATAACATACTTCTCGACTCAAATTTCCACGTCAAAGTAGCCGATTTTGGACTTTCAAGATTGTTCCCCACAGACGTCACACACGTTTCAACCGCTCCACAAGGGACCCCAGGCTATGTCGACCCTGATTATTACCAGTGTTACCAAATCACGAGTAGGAGCGATGTTTATAGCTTTGGTGTAGTATTATGCGAGCTGATATCATCCAAACCAGCAGTCGATATAACTAGACACCGACACGATATCAATCTGTCGAATATGGCCTTAAACAGAATACAGAACCATCTTTTGCATGAGTTGGTGGATACTTCACTCGGGTTTGAAACGGACTATGGAGTTAAATCGATGATTACTTCGGTAGCGGAACTAGCATTTAGGTGCCTGCAACAAGAGAGAGATTTGAGGCCTTCGATGGAAGAAGTGCTTGAGATACTGAAAGGGATAAAGAATGAAGATTTGAGGATTCAGAAAGCGGAGGTTGTGGATACTAGTTCGGATGATGCCGCGTTATTGAAGAATTGTCCTCGTCCACCGTCTCCTGGGACGGATGATGCGGTTAGCATATCGATATCGACTGCTGGAAGTTCATTTTAACTACCGGAGTTACTTCTTATGATATTACAGGTCCGCTGGATTCAGTAACATGAACAACTATATAACGAGGGCAGTAATTTTCATTACTATCTCAGTTCGTTAGATTTATTGTACATATAGCATTTAGTTATGGACAAGTTTAAAAGACTTGCGTGTTTTTGTTATGCTTATCGGGTGTGATATTTTGTTTATTCTTGCATTAGTAGACATAAACTCTTGTTCTTTCAACCATAATAAAAACAATTTTGACAAACTTAACTAAAATTATGGTAAATTTATGTTTGGAAGGGGAACCATCATTTATTGATTTTGATAATTTAACTAAAAATTATAATAAATTTATAATGCGAAGAAAAACCCGTTTTAATTAAAAATAGTTATATTTTTGTATTGTTTATTGTTTAAGAAGTGTGCGCTCAATGAAAATCTAAAAAGCTCACATTTAATAGACTAACTTTACAATTCACAAATTCATGGTATCATTCAAAATAGGGTTAATAGGAAATTGCTAAAAAAAGGTCGAAATTATTCCGCGAAATCGCATATAATTTTTTTTTTTAAATATTTCATGAAGTTATTTTGTTTGATGATTTTATCCTAACAAAATCTTATAAATAGTCAAATTTACTCCGCGAAGTTATCATAATTTCAAAAAAAAAACCCCAATTCTCTAACTTTGCTCTACCTTCTCTCTTAAAAGTAAAATTATAACTAAAATTAAAACTAAATCTAACCTAAATTAAATTAAAACTAAATCTAACCTAAATTAAATTAAAACTAAACTAAATCTAATATTATAACTATAATTAAAACTAAAACTAACCTAATCTATCTAACACTCAACATTCGGCACTAACCTAACCTAATCTAACACTCCCCATTCGAACACAACCCACGCCTCCCACTTGATCGAACCCACACCCGAAACTCACGGCTCTTTCTCCCACCTGACCGAACGAACACAACACCACCCATCTAAACCCAAATCGGCACCGGAGAACCAAATCGGAGTAAGAAGAAAGAACCGGAACGACACCGGCGAGGAAATCCGCCGAATCGGAATCGAAACAATCTACTGTACATTGATTTTGTTGTTGTTAGATAGTTTAGTTAGGTTTAGTTAGGGTAGTAGTGTAGTAGTGTAGTTTTAAGGGTTTTAGGGGTCTAGGTAGGATCTGGCAGAAGCTTCAAGCTTCTGCCATGGCGAAACTGTTCTTCGCCACACGGGGGCGAAGAACAGGGTCCCTACGCCATCACGTGACGTATGGACCCTACCACACGCCATGACTGTGGCGTAGGTATAAGGGTGTACGCCACAGTGATGGCGTACGCCGTCATACCTACGCCGCAGTGATGGCACTGGCTGCTCCAGTCACCGGTGTGTGCTAGTCTTGTTTATGCTATTATTTGTCTAAAAACGCTACCAACATGACAATTTGTGTTTTCGACGAAACTTGATATTTAGTACGTTTTTTTTTTCAGGTGATGGATCACGGCGACGGCGCACAATCTGCGGATGGCTCGCGGACGAGGAGAATAAAAAAGCGGAGTAGGGTACGTGAAGTTGGTCAGCCCGTTTTAGCTACCGAGATAGATGAGCTACCTATAGTTTCCGGACCGCTTGCGTCCGGATCAAGTTCAGCCTCTGCTTCCGCTTCCCGCGGACGACGCCATCCTCCCCCGCCTACAGGGCAGCATAGAGCTCCTCTTCCGTCTAGATTGCCATCGCTATTCGGCGAGGCTTTCATCTCCCACAATGCATATCACATTTGGATGGAAGAGGCAATATCGAAATTCCAATTTGACATTTTATGACTGTTTTGTTTTGTCCTATGTTGATTGGAAGAAATCTTTTCAGGAGCGAGTGATGCGGCTGTATGCCCATTATCCTAGTCATAGAGCATGGAGTTTGGCTACATAGACTAGGGTACACGCTATAGTTGACGCCACTCCATTCGGTCGTCTCATAGAGGCGTTCTGATCAGATGCACACACACTCCAACATGACGGAGGTTTTCCTAGAGCGGTGGCATATGAAGACTAATACTTTCCATTTCTCGTTCGAAGAGATGACGATTACTCTGGACGACGTCCACACTATTTTGGGACTCCTAGTTCAGGGTGAGCTTGCTGTGTTTCCCGCTATATCTGACAAGAGTCTGGCCATGCACGAGTGCTCTGAACTGCTTATGGTGGATGAGTTATCCTTCGTGACGGAGGTGGAGAAATGCAAGGGCGTTGGTTTGGGGTTTAAATGGCTCCGG
Organism: Limnanthes douglasii subsp. nivea; assembly: GCA_036936605.1. Taxonomy (NCBI): domain Eukaryota; kingdom Viridiplantae; phylum Streptophyta; class Magnoliopsida; order Brassicales; family Limnanthaceae; genus Limnanthes; species Limnanthes douglasii. Next base: position 77,126,627 of record JAUPFV010000005.1, read on the forward strand.
AGTAGGTTTAGTGGGCCAGAGTTCTGCGATGACAGCCCTGGTCTGAGTGATACGATGGTGGATGCCGCTGCCCGCGTCTACATATTGCATATGTTCGGCACGGTCGTATTCCCGGACAAGAGCAACATGTACTCCAATTACAAGTATTTATTTTTGTTGCGCGATTTGACTCCGGAGGGTGTCGGTAGGTACTCATGGGGTAGTTCTGTTCTCGCTTACTTGTACCACCATCTGGGTGAGGCCTCCCTTCACGACATGAGGACTATGGCCGGATGTATCGGTTTGCTGGACACGTGGATACAGGATCATTTTGTCATGCTCAGTCCTGTTACTCGCTCCACTTACACTGAGCGCGACCCCACTATTGCTAGATGGGATACAGCTGCAGCAGTATTTGACTCCCAGACGAAGCTAAACCTTCGTATCTCCGTCAACAACCTGGAAGAGAGCGATGTAAGTCTTATTCTTTAGTGATCCCAAAACTGATTTTTTTATATGTTTATGTTCATACCCGTTTGTATTGCAGGTATTGTTTGATCCTTATCATGCTATACGCGATCATTTCCCGTTCGAAGATATAATGTGGTTTCGGAATGTCATATGTGGTGTGGAGCACACTCAGGGATACTATCCAGAGCGAGTTCAGCGGCAGTTTGGCCGTGTCCAGCGGGGTATCGCGCATCCTTTGGTAGATATGCAGTCGAATTCAGCGACACTATGATGTATTTTCTGTTTTTATGATACTTTAACAATGTTGTCGGTGAGTTTGATGGTTTGTTTATTTTTTGATACCCGTACTATACGGTTACTCAGTTTGAAGTTAATGTTTTTGTATTTTCGCAATTGCTTAAATGTTTTGGTTGTTTTAAAACTATAGTACATTGAAGGAAAGTTGAAACATAATTGAAACATAATTGAAACTTAATTGAGACACAGTTGAAACATAATTCAAACACAATTCAAACATAATTGAAATAGTAGTACTACCTAAAGCAACACACATTCAAGAGTAACTTAATTTAAACACAGACTACTCTAAACATAACAACTCAAAGGCACAAACATAGAAATAGTTAAATGATCAGTCGTCAAAATCGTATCCCAAATTGTCATCTGAATCGTCCCCCTCATTCCTTACCGCAATCCTATCCTCCATATACGCCACCATATCCCTACTGATGTAGTTGACTACCGTCATGTTCCAGACCAAAGGTGTTTCTTTCTTAATTCTAGCTGGTTGGAAAAGCAGAGCGGTGAGCGGTTGGGCGAAGCGGTACCTGCATTTGATTTCGTCACGACTTCGCACTTGAACGTCTCCTGCTCCTAAATGCCAATAGTTGAAATACATCTGACATAGGAGGCGGTCGAAGAAATCATCGCTACTATCTTCCCCCATTTGTCGGCGGACAACCTTCACCGCCTTAAGCATATGATAATCTTCATCAGCTGTAAACTCCATGTATTAAAGTGTTTGTGTTTTTTTCTTAAGTAGACTCATTGTTTCTATTATGAATTTTGTATTTTGTGACATGTTTATATAGCAAAATTATTGTTTGGCGGGAGATATTGCGTTGGCGGGGATTAAAATTGTTGGCGGGTACTTATTGGTGGGAGTTTTTGTTTTGGCAAAAACCTATATATTTGAATTTGCTAAGTCAATTTTTGGTTAAGTCCACTATGGGATTAAAATGTTGGCGGGTATTTTTTGGCGGGAGTTTTTGTGTTGGCGAGAGTTATTATGCCGGTTGGAGTTATTGGTGGGTCCCGGTTGAATTTAATAATCTATGCAACTTCATCGAGTAATTTAGGCGTTCGTCCGTATCGTTATCTTTCGTCCCCCTAAACTTACACGTGCCACGTTTTAATTCGTCTAACTGGATTACGTTATCCAAAAACAAAATTATCTATAAATACACGTTCTATCCACACATAGAAGGGTAAAGAAGTTGAAAAACCGAACAAAAAATGTATCCATGGAATGAGTTGGAAGATAATATCTGATGGAAGCATCGATCGAAGTTGGCAACACGCACATGGAAGAGGTGCGTAAAACATACTTTGAGGCATTGCTATGCGAGATGTACTTCTTATACGGAAGGGATGGTGTCCAGCCGCCAAAGATTTCAAGGCGTGTTGATGAGGTGAAGGCTAGGTTGTCAGTCATAGTCACATTCCGTCGTCATCCAGTTTCTGGCCGCACCGAGCTTGAACGTCGTGTTGCATGTAACCGATTCAATTGCCAGGTCACTGATTCTATAACAGATGATCAGCTGCATGCGGTCCGTTCTGACATTATCGACATCAGTTTAGCGGAAATCAGTGACTACTAGGATGAGAAAGAAGAAAGGAAGGTGATGAAATGTAGTCGCGACTAGTTTTCCACAACTAGGCAAGGACATCCAATTTGCGAAAGGTGCATTCTCTTTATTAAAAGTCAACCGGTTTATCTCCTTATCGACTTCGCTTTCATCGTCGTAATATGCAACCCGTTTATAAAACTCCTGATCGCTCTTTAGCTCGTGAACCAAGGCTTCTCTAACCATTAGCCATCAACTTTTGTTACCGAACATACCATGCGCGATGGCTCTAAAACCAAAATTGCCGTAGGGCATTACATTTGTAATTTGTCTTATGAAAGGACGCATATATTGAGGTATGTCTTTTGAAAATCTCGAGTCCAAAACATTTGGTAATCTAGCCGGGAATGGTTTAGCCGAGAATGACGGTATAGCCTTGATGTGGTTCGATGCATCCAGAGTGCCTAAACCAACGCATTGAACCCGTTTTGCTATATTTTTTGGCGGTTTTGCTCCGGAATTAGTAGGAGTATGTGCGGCAACTGTTCTTGCGGTGCTACCGAGAGTGCCAACCGGGGGTTAATATACTAGCGGCGGGTGTTACCACTCGTGGATTTTCGGCACTATCGTGGGACTCAAACATTTCTTGTTTGACGTATTCGTGATACGAAGGATCCTTTTTTGTAGAATAATCACGTTGGACTTTGCTACCTTTAACGCGACCCCGACCCCGTCCACGACCACGGCTTCCAACATGTTCGGGAGTTCTACCGCGCGTTTTAACCTTCTCGAGGGGTTTGCAAAGGAGTGTAGTCGAAGGATCCAAAAAAATTTGAAATTTTTTGAGCCAATGACTTTGTTCGTAAACATCAAACTCTTCAAGTTTCGCATTTAGATTTACGAAATTAAATTTTACTTCTTCTTCACCGGTGGGTTTAACTCGCGGAACGATATCTAGTCTCTTCCAATGCTCATCTATAATCCGAGTAGGTACATGGCCATTCACTCTTCGGATTGCCTCAAGTTCGTGCGAACACGTCAGACCATGGAACGTACGATCGGTGCAAACGCACAGAGATTTTTCACCGCCGCTTTTATCAATATAGTTATCGTATACTATCGTCAATGCAATAGGTGATTCGTACCCCCGTAAAAAATTGAACGGTTTGAAATCTTAGAATTTGTGAATTAGACGACACTTGCTAAGCTCCACCGATTCTTTAATGGTCGAATGTTGCATCGCTAACAAGCCATGCACTTTATCCCAAAAGCCATCAAAATCCAATCGGCTAGACCCCACATATTTTTTCAATGTAGCATGCGAGCTTTCGGCCCTATTAGAGGTGTGATTATTGAAATGCATGCTTTTGTTAGTATAAGCGTGAACAAACCTCTCTTTATAAAGCGTAATCCACGAGTCAACCACATAATCCACCGCCTTATCTTGGTCTTTGAACACCGACCGCATCTTAGCCAACCTCTCATTCATCACCTCAACGGTATTGGATGAAACAACATCGTTCCAAACCGCCAAAAAGTTTTTAGCCACATTTCCGTCTTCAAACATTTTCCCCTTGATATGACACTCGCATAACATGTGACTAGCGCTAGGGAATAATTTGTCGATGCTATTCATCAAGGCTAGTTCGCGGTCCGTAACGATAACACAAGGTAATTCACAATCATTCTCCTCCATTACCGTTTTCAAGCATCCCAATGACCATTCGTAGTTGTCTTGTTTTTCACTCACCATAAACGTGAAACCAATGCAAAACGTTTTGTTGGTCGATGTTACCCCAACTACTTCGAACAAAGGCATACCGTAACGAATAACTTTATATGTGCTATCCATGATTAGCAAGCGTGGGAAGGTCCATAGTAAATTAATACTAAGCGGATGTGCGAAAAACAAATCAGTTATGACGTTAGAGCCGTCATTCCCCGTCCGTACCCAATACTTATACTTGTGCAATTGTAATTTAACTAACAAGCACTGCATTTGGGATCGACCGCTGTTTTCAACCATCCTCGTTCTTTGACGGTAATTGTAAACGTGACGGATATTTGAAGCATTCTCCTGATTGGCCTTTTTCAAAGCACCAAATATTTATCGCGGACTTGTCTCGTTCACCGTCAAAAGATCAACGAGCTTTTTTTCCTTCCGTTTTAACTTGGACCATTGCAAATCTCCTTCGGCATACTTAATCGGTTCGTGGTTATGCTTCCCGGAAAGGACACTAAGAGCCCACTTATCGTCTCCTTTTACCGGATTACCCACCAAATGAAAAGGGCAATTTATTTTTTTGCTACCGGTAGCCTTACGCTTACGGTCGCACTCTTTAACGGCCGACTTGAAAATTCCGGATCGCTCGCACCGATAATCCACTCTCGGTGTTCTCCCTCTCTTCCCTACCTCCTTCGATGCTACGTTTATCGAAAAATCCAACGTCTTCCCCTTACGTTTTACCCACTCGGTCATCGAGTCTAAGCTATACTCGTCGTGAGTGGTGAAATTGTGAGTGTAGTCCGAAACAAGCAAAATATCGCATTCATTCACCTCCTTTAATACGTAAGAAGTATAAAAACAAGTTAAACCGGCATTCCGGATAAGGTAAGCACATTTCGCCAATAAAAAGGCGTAGGACACCTTCCATACGCCAGCGTCTAGCGTATGGAACACTCCATACGCCACACGTGTGGCGTAGGAAAGGTCCCCTACGCCAATAGACGGCGTGGGAATCATGTTCAACGCCTTCTCATTGGCGTACGGTCTGTCATCCACGCCAGAGGGTGGCGAAGAACACCAGATACGGGTTTTTTCAAAAAATCTATTTTTTCACGAAAATGAAAGAAGGAAATGCAATGTACCTCCTCGGCGACCATGCTGCTCTGCGTGGGAAGTTGATACCCTAATTCAAGGGTAACATGATACCCTAATTCAAGGGTAACATGATGAAACCCTAATCTAAGGGTAACAAAGATTGAAATTTTCAGATATAAAAAATATTATTCCCCAAAACTTAAAATAATCTAAGGCATATGAGGCTTTATATAAGAGCTTCACAAAACCCTAAATTATAATACAAGAAATTAAAATAAATATTTTAAAATAAAATAAAATAAATATTTTAAAATAAAATAAAATAAAATAAAATAAAATCTTAATATAATTAGATTTGATTTAAATACATTAGATATTTGAATAAAATAAAATAAAATAAAATAAACAAGGCTTTAGTTTGGACTTTCTGGGCTACATCATCCTCTCCTGGTTGACAAGAATTCGTCCTCGAATTCACAGCACCATCACCATCAAGAACCCAAATTATTTATTTTATTTTATTCAATCGTTACATTGGGAATTATAATTGTTGACCTTATCGGAATAAGATAAATTCTTCTCGAGTGTTCCTTATTCGAAGTAACATTCAAGCCATCCAGTTGAAGGAAAAAATAGTTTCGAAAACATTTTCATAGCTGGAAGACAACATCCCCATGTCCAGTTGATGAAAAAATGGTTTTGAAAACCTCTTTATAGCATGAGACAGCATATCGATAAGAAAGTTTGACCTTGATTCGACGATTTGTAGCCAATTTAAACTCCTTCAGTAACCGGTCAATATAATCGTCATTGAAACGCCTATTGCGTCTCCCGCATACCAAACGATCTTTGAGATCTTCATGGCCTTATGTTGTTCTCTCCTTTAGACCTTGAATCAGATGAAATCAAGATTCAGAAACATGCTTGACCCGTAGCAGGAACTGAGGCTCTGATACCAAACTGATGACGCGGCGGAAGTAGAAGAAGAAGCAACGATAGATGATACCCTAATTCAAGGGTAACATGATGAAACCCTAATCTAAGGGTAACAAAGATTGAAATTTTCAGATATAAAAAATATTATTCCCAAAAACTTAAAATAATCTAAGGCATATGAGGCTTTATATAAGAGCTTCACAAAACCCTAAATTATAATACAAGGAAATAAAATAAATATTTTAAAATAAAATAAAATAAAATCAAATCAAATCTTAATATAATTAGATTTGATTTAAATATATAAGATATTTGAATAAAATAAAATAAAATAAAATGGGCTTTAGTTTGGACTTTCTGGGCTACATCAGAAGTGCTTCCCACTCTTTTCCGTCCATGTGTTAAGGTTTTGAATTTTTTTTAAAAATGGGTTTTGTTGGTTGTTAAGTTTCTATTTTTAGTAGGTTTGGAGAAGATGAAGTTTGAAATTATGTTTGCAACTTCATGGAGTAGTTTGGACTCTAAAATGACATGACTTGTAATTAATTAGACTTCCAAGGGTTTTTTGGTTTTTTTGGTTAGTGACATTTTTGTAAATATTAAAAATCAGAAACATGCGACTTCGCGGAGTAGTTTTGGCTTTTTTTAGCAATTCCCTTCAAAATAAAGAGATAATCATACAAACTAAAAAGGAAGTTATTTCCTCCGAGATTTGTTTTTTTATATTTTTAATTTAACAATTAAAAAAGATATTCAATATATGCTTTTATATTTTTTTATCATTCAATTAAAAAATTTATTTATTTCCAACGACCCCTAATTTTTTCATATTCGACCTAAATTATATTTTTTAATTTTATAACATCAAAACCTTAAAAATTAAAAATAAAATAAAATAAGCATTAATAAATTTTTTTAGAGAGAAGGATTAGTGTTCACTAGGAAATTAGACTACGACTTTTTCGAGGACGAGTCTTTGGAGGCCAAGAGAAGCTGATGGGGACAAACAAAATAGAGATTCAATTTATAGTCAAGATCTGAGGAGCGACTTCAAAAGGCAAAAAGGGATACTGATTTTGATAGAGAATATGATAAGGGTTTCATCAACTGAGAGGCAGAGCACGATCAGGAAGACAAAGTAGCCAAAACAAGTTTAGAGGTGTGTTATGTATCACCTGAAAATTTTAGGTAAGAAATTTACTTATGATAGAGAAGATGTTAGGTTAAATAACAGTAGTATAAATAAGATATCATGAGAATAAAGGACATACGACAGAAGCAATCGAGAGAGAACTACAAAAGCTCTCTTAAGGATCCAATTTTGAGGCTATCTCGGATGGTGATGGCTCTGAGGCGATTAAGGATTTGAGTAACGTTTAAGTCTTGTTACTGCTTGCATTTCATCATCCACTAAGCTAGTCAGTTAGGAGCCAAGTTATGTTCTCTGTAGACATGAGAAACAATAGTGGTTGGTGTGAATAGATTCCTGCAACAAGATAGAGTAGCAGTAAGAAACCAAGATTTATGATTAACTAACATGCGATATAGTATTTTAGAGTTAATTTCAACATCCAGAGTTGATATTTTCAGTTTATTGCATAAAATAAGGCCATCTAATAGAGCTAAAAATTCAATAGAGATACGCTTTTGCTTGCCATATAGGCGACCTATGGATGCAATGATATCCCCATTAGATTTCTTATTGAAGCACCTCCAGAGGATTCATCGTTTAGTAAGCATAAACCATCAATATTTAGTTTTAAGCAACAGACTATAAGGGGTGTCAACTGATAGCTATCAATTTTCTAGACTGCTTAAGATAACTAAAACAACTTAAAGCATAAGTTATGGCATTGTCCTTAGACTAGTTATTTCTTCTAAAAAGACTGGATTGGTCTAAGTTAAGGATAATTGTTTTGATTTGATGAATGATATTATTAGCAGAGATATTTTCTTGATGAAATTGGGGATTTTTTTCTTGAAATTATATATAGACTAAGTAATGATAGGAGTAATAATAGTCATAATATGAATATCATTAGGTGAATAGCCAAACCAACATCTGATTACATGATGAAGAGTCATGTTATGGCCAAGTATTTGATTAAATAGGCCTCCAAAATACTTCCAGACCTGCCAAGAAAATGTACAGTTGACAAATACATGGTTAAGAGTTTCAGAGTTGTTACAGAATTGGTATTTTGAGGTCAGTTGCATATTCATGTGTTGTAGAATAGTGTCTATAGAGATCCAGTTGTCTAGAGTTCTCCAAAGAAGGAAGAAACATTTATTTTTAGTAATATGATTTCAAATTCTTTTAAAAGTTGTTGATTTGTCTCCTCTAGTTCTGACAGTGTCGCAAGTGTCTTTATAGGGAAATTTACCATCCTTAGAGATAGTCCATTGGAGTTTGTCATCTTCATTTTCTTTGATTGAAAGGCTTTGAATCATGATAATATCTGATGGGAGGGTTGAGTTTTATAGCTTACAGATGTCCCATCATGCGAGATAGAAGAACCTTTCTTTATCTTATATCATCAGGGTAATGATCTATCAACCTGCTAGTTCTTTTTATCAGTCACAAACGAGAGAATTTATCTTGGAAGTGAAAGAACCATTGATATATAATTCGTTGACTTGTTTTGAGGGTACCAAGAGTTGTTGTCTTCTAGATTAAGATATATACGAGGGTTAAATTTAAACCATTCATCAAACCTGAACTTTATATTTCATTATAATAGTTACCAGTAGATGTGTCTATCAGTCACAAGTTTTATGTCCATGAGTCTCTTCGATGTACAAAAGTTGTTTCTAGTTTTGTTAACTTGCATAGGGTGCTTGTTCTTGTAGTATTTGTTGTGTATAAAGTTAACCCAAAGAGATTTGTTTGATCTGAATTTGTGTCATAGCTTGCAAGAGAAGGTAATCTGCATATCTTTTAATTTTTTAGGTTGATGCCACCTTTATCATAGGGAAGTGAAAGATTAGTCCATTTAGTCTAGATGAAAACATTGTTGTTATCTGAGAAACCCCAGAGATACTTGCTGCAAATAACTTCAACTTTTCTTGTTATAGATTTAGGAAGGTTGAAGCTTTGAAAATGAAAAGACATGATGGCTTGAAGGACAGATTGAATAAGGGTGAGTCTACCCCCATAGGATAGAAGATGTTGGTTATAGTCCTTAGTTTTTTGTCTAATCTTGGTGATAAGGTCTTCAAAATTGTAAGCTTTCATCATGTTTTTGATAGTGATACCCATGTATTTTATACAAAGACTTTTGATATTGAATTGAGTGATGGTCTTGATATGATTTAGTCTTGATGTATGAAGTCTATTAGAAGGAAAGGCGATAGATTTAGCTTCGTTTATAATCTAACCATATACTTCTTGATATTGATGCATGATAAAATGAAGACTAGAGAGGCTTGTTGTTGAATCATTAGTGAAGATGATGATGTCATCTGAAAATTCCAAACAAAGAATCAAGGTAGAGCCAACATTATTGTATCTAATACGGGTGTTTGGAGCATAAAGTGCTTGAGTCTTCTGATTAGAATCTCTTCATCAAGAATGAAAAAACTATGACACATAGGTTTCCTTATCTAAGACCATTTATAGATTGAAAGTAGACCTTAGTTTTACCGTTGATGATAGCATAAAATCTATTATTAGAATTAATGTACTTTATTTTATCTAGAAATGTCTTATCAAACCCTAAAGCTTCAAGAATCTGATAAAGAAAGGACATGGAATACTTATCAAAGGATTTAGCCATGTCAAATTTGATGATTAAATTACCACATATGTTCTTCTTGTTTAGACCATAGACCATCTTTTGCATTAAGAGAATGCTATCTTGAATTTGTATGCCTTTAACAAAGCCTGATTGCTCTTTAGATATTAGATTAGACAGAATAACAGATAGCCTATCATTCAAAATTCTTGAGAGAGTTGTTGAAAATAGTGCACAAGCTGGTGGTCCTATAGTCACTCCAAGCTTGAGGATTGTCTATCTTTGAGATAAACTTAATAGTTGCAGAAAAGATTATTTGGGGAACTGGAGCACCTGAAAAAACCCTCTAACAGCAACACACAAGTCATTAGCAATTAAAGTCCAACAAGATTGGAATTTTTTGTAGTAAATACATTAAGTCCAATAATGCTTGTGAAGTTTAAGGCCTTAATAGAGGTATATATTTTATTGTCAGTAGGAAGGTCCATTAAGTTGGTGTTATCATCTGATGTTATAAGATTTGGAATGATGTTTTACAGGTTTAGAATAGAACTGGTCTCATTTTTTTCAGTCAAGAGGGATTGGAAGTGGTCAATAGCAGAGTATTGTTGACCCTAATTTTTTGAATAAAATTCCTCTTTCTCTTCTTCTAACATAGTTACAGAAAACATAGGTATTTCCATCATCATTTGAGGTCCAACTTGAGCTAGTCTTTTGCATCTAATAGCTTTTTCTCTAGCAAGAAATTAGAGATGAATAGCTTGGCCATTGGCTAGCTTTAACTTATCTTCATTAGTCTTAATGGCAGAATTTTTTTCTCTAAGAAGCAAACATCTTGTTCAGATTTAGCTAAGGCATTTGTTGTTTTCAAAACTTTTCCTATTCCAGTCTTTAATGAAGAATTTGATTCTTTTTAACTCTTTCCAAAAGGAAAAAAATGGAGGGCTAGCTATATCAGCCTTCCAATTACATTCTCTAATCGTGTATAAAATTTGGGTGAAGAAAGCACATATTCATGAATTTAAATGAAGGTTTGATCTTAAGAGTGTCATTTGAACAAGTGATTAGGAGGGATGAATGGTTAGAGCATGTTCTAGCTAGGTGGTTAACTATAGTTTTCTCAAAAGAGTTGGACCAAGATTTGTTGTAAATAACTCGATTTAATCTCTTCCAATTGTGAAAGTTAGACCATCTGTACGTAGAACCAACATAGTCATCATCCATAAGACAACAATCAGCTATAGTTTCATTAAAGTCATCCATATTCTTTAGGAATAGAGAAGAGCAAAATAGTTGCTTAGATGGAGTAGTGATGGTGTTGAAGTCACTCATTACTATCTAGTTTTATGAGTTGTCTGAACAACACTTGTTAACAGTTTTGTTTAGAGAGAGATGGTTGACCCGTAGGAGAATCAATTGATCACGGTTGAAAGGAATTTGAACATCAAAATCCTTTCTGCACATGATCCAAATTTTGTTGGAAATATTAGAAATTGAATTTTGAAATCCAAAATGCTTAGCGGTAGAAAGTAACAAGTGGTAAAAACGAATCGCCTCCTGAATGGCTTGAAGTCTACAGTCTTAGAATAACATATTGACTTTATTCTTCTTTTATTGGCGTTGTAGCCAATTCCCCTAGCTTTCAAACAAAGTAGTTGAACTGTCATTTAGAGGGTCCAGATGAACGTCTGGTGGCCTCTTAAAAGTGTAATGCTTTAGTAACATTTTTTATTTTGGTGATTTTTATTTCCGTGTTTGAATATTTGATAGGGCCGAGGGTGTAGAAGGAAAATACATGTTTATCTGATTTTGGGAGAGGAATAATCTAAAATATCTTGATCTTGATTGTTAGTAGTATTAAGGATGGAGATTGCTTAATTGACTTCAGAATGCTGAACTTTAGGTATAAGGGTTTATCTCACTGGTTGAGAGGGCAATGGTAAGTCAAGATTTTGATTGGGTTTTAATGTGTAAATTTTGTCAGTTGTTTGGTTGATTGATTGAGTTTGCATTCCTTTTGAGGCTTTAGAAGGTAAAATCAGGATTGAAGAATAAATAATACTTCCATTTTTATCTCTATGTAAACCAGCACCACTAGTTTCTCGTTGTTTAATAAAAAAAACATCATAATTAAGTTTGATTCTGTTTTTATTAGGGGAAATCCATTTTAAAGAGTGAATTCTATTAGAACAATTATGTAAAAATAAAATACCAAGTTTATTAGCAATATTAATGTCTCAAGTCCATAATTTTTTTGGAGTTGATGTTATTGAAACATGAAATGGTATGAGTGAATTTATTATATAATTTTTTTCAGTTGAAACCATCATGTTATTATACTTCTTTTTAATTCTATAGAACCATATAGTCCACATTATTATAGATGATATGACTGTTCTAATATGAATGCTTTTAGTGATGGACCAATGCCAACACCTAACAATATGGCTCAATGTCATGTATGTACTGATTTGAATGTAAAAAATACAGATAAATAACTCCAAATATTCCATGTTATATGACAGTTTACAAATAGATGGCTAACACACTCGATATTGTTAGATAATACATATTTAGAAACTAAGGTGAAATATTTCATTTGAAGGTTGGTATCAACAGATATCGAACCTTTTAATATTTTCCAGATCATAAATGAGAATTTAGTGGGGATAGAATTGTTCCAAAGTTTAGAAAAAAAGGACAAACGTTGAGGTGTTTTGCCTAATGTGGTTCCAAGTAGACTTGGTTTCAGATTTCCAGAATTTCCTAAAGCCCAAATTACTTTATCTTATGTATCATTATGAATGTTTAGAGTTATAATCTTGTTAATATATAAAGAAACAATGGTAGATCTCAGTTTGTTTATATTCCAAGAGTTATTTTCCTAAAACCTGCTCATTAGGTTCAGTAATATTTTTTATTCTAGTTAATATTCTCAAGATTGTAGAACCTTTAGTTATGATAATTGTTGTATTCATTTAGATTATAGGTTTGAATTTGAATGAAAATTTAAATATTATAAAATTAATTTCAGAATTAGGAATCGATAAGAGAAGTTAATTATATTCTAAAATAGGAGAAAAATAATTTATTTTGAGAACAAACATCACTACCTCCTCATTCAGAATGAATTACAATAGAGACTTGGATGTCACATACACATAAACAAGTACCAAAACAATAAATAGAGTAACATTATCAAAATCATGATAAACAAGTTTTATAATTTTTATTTTGTAAAAAGTAAAAGAGGAACTAAGTTTATTTTCAAATTATTTTCAAATAGTCCTTATTATGTATAAAAATCTAAAACTGTGATAATATAAAGACTAATATAGATAATAAATAATATGTATAACATAACGTATCTACTCAATAATATTTTATAAGAAAAGTAAAAAAGATTTATTTTATTCAATGATAATCAACTGAAAGAGAAAACATAAGATTTGTTACCGGTTCCACTTGTAACATTGGTGATAAGGCTCACAGATTTTCTCTTCAAATACCTCCCAGTGACATTGTTGGCACCTTCTAAAATCTCGGGGATCATCGTAAACATCGAATGAGTGATCCCCACCTTTCCAAATGAATCTACAAAAGAATAGGGTGTTATTCAAATAGCTTGTGTAGAAACCAAAAGAATATTCACCATCTTTCTCAAGTACATGAACACCCAAATCATTGTTTCCCGATTTGCAATGCACAGACAAAGATGTTCCTGATTTTAATTTATTTTTTATGTAAACATGATTTTTACCCTCTAACCATGTTTTGTTAGATATGACAAGTTTACTAGCCATAACCAAAACATTATTCGCAAATAACATATGCAAAATAAAACAAAAGATAAAACACCCCAAAAGCTTCATTTTTATGCTAGTATATAGAATGAATATAAGTTGTGGAGAAAATATCAATATTTATACTTGGAAAATATAATATTTATGGAAAAATAATTGATGATATCCAAAACAATAATATGAATTTTATTTTTTCATATGAATTTTTATTTAATTTGATACTCAATTTGTTATCAATAGTATGTAAATTTTAATTTTATTTTACTTTACAATTAACTAGATCACAAGTGAGTGGGATGATAAAATTTAGAGAAAAACTATTTCTCTAAGAGATCTATTATTTCCTCCATATCTTAGGGAAGTTTACTATTTTTTCTTTCCTCCATCAAGAAAAATCCAAGTGTGTCCGTATACATATTTTGTCTTTTATAAAAAAATTACACCTAATTTCGAGGGTTAGTCTCATAATTAGGTGTTTTTTTATAAAAAACACAAAATTCTAATGCTTAGTCTTGGAATTAAATAATGTTTTTTAAATAACACATAATTCTGAGATTGACCCTTATAATTAGATTTTTTTATATACGTGTAATTTCACGATTTTTTGAAAGTTTTTAAAAATTGGGTTTTCATGTTTAAAGATTTAAGACTTAAACTCAAGATTAATAGTCTTGGTAATGGTTTCACTGACATTTTCAGTTATTATTTTTTCTTCAATTAACTTAATACTGTTTGATTTAGGTTTCAACAATTTGGATTTTAATTTTAAAAGTTTATGAATATGGTTCGAATTGAATATAAAGAAATTAGGTGTTTGTATGAAATAAAAGATAAAAAGAAAAGAATGTTAGAATATATATATATATATATATATATTGGGTTGAATATTAATATACTGTGTGTTTGTAGAACATAAAGGTAGAGTGACATAAAAAAAACATAAATTTAAAGTTAAATGGCATGTGTTGAAAAAAAGTTTAGAAAATTGTGTGAAGTTATTTCCTCTATTAAAATTATTATTTCTTCCATATTTTTAACCGTTTTCTAACCACGTTATTTCCTTTATTTAGGAAAAGACCAGTTTACCCTGATAAAAATATAAAGTAAACACGAAGCTTTTTTACCTTCATCCTCTTTGTTTTTATTTACTGTACCTCTATTAAATTCTTTTAATTTATGAACTCCATTAATTTTATCTCTTTAAATATCATAACTTTGGCTTAGCCAAATTAGGAATAAGTCTATTAATATTCATATGTGTCTATCCATGAGATTTTAGTCATTAACACATATCTGTTATCCATAATTAGATATAGGTCTCTCTTTTGCCTCCATTAAATAATTCCACCTCCTTAGAAATCATGACTTTGAACCATAACTCTACCTCACTTTTTCTCTATGGTCATATTCAAACTATGCTCTTTCAAATAATTTAGTTTTTGTAAAATTACTATACCTTCATTGTGTCTTATTTTTCTTCATTCATTAAGAAAGAAAATACATATTTAAAAAAAACGTACCTGATTTTGAGGGCATATCTCGAAATTAGTTGTTTTAGAAAAGAAAACTAATTGAGAGGGATTCTTAGATATGCCATCGAAATCGTAACTGTAAAAGCGGGAGTTTTATGTTTAACGAGTCTAAAACTTGAAACAAAATTAAAATACTTTATTGGTGGTTTGGGTGATATTCTTATTTTTTGGTTTCATTTTCCAAT
Source organism: Limnanthes douglasii subsp. nivea (assembly GCA_036936605.1). Taxonomy (NCBI): domain Eukaryota; kingdom Viridiplantae; phylum Streptophyta; class Magnoliopsida; order Brassicales; family Limnanthaceae; genus Limnanthes; species Limnanthes douglasii. The sequence goes on from JAUPFV010000005.1 coordinate 77,141,935, forward strand.
TAGTTTTAAAATGTTTAAAATATTTTGTTATGAATTTTTTTTAGATTTAATTTTAGAAGATTTTGAGTATATGTAAGGTAAAATATCAAAAAAAACATTTTTTTGTAAAAAATAGGAGTAAAAAGAAGAGAGGAGGATAAACATATAAATTAGAAGTTAAAGGAATTATAAAAAGACAAAAGCATGTATGGAAACTTAAAAGGAATTAGATGGAGAAAATAATAAATCGAAGATAAACTAGCTTCACCCAAGAAAATTTTAAATGAAGGAAATAATTTTGAAATTTAATAGTTTAATTATTCTATATATACATAATATAAATTTATTCAATTAACCTCGAAATTTGTAAACAATCTCTGAACACAAAATATTAATATTAATACTATTATATACAATATTCTTATTAAAAATCGTATAAAACATGAAAAATAAAGATGACACCAAATGGACAAAAAAAAGCTCACAATTTCATTTAATTTTTTTTAGATAATTTGAATAATGTAATATTTAATTTTTTACAGGTAAGGACTCTGGCCTTTAAGGTGTTAAAATAAGCGAGTAGGAAAATCATGATCAATATGAAGTTTGAGAAAGTTAGGGGTGAAATATTACCTAGAATGTGTAATAAATTGAGGAGAAATCAAAGGTTGTGTCTAAGTATGTGGACTTACTAGTTAATGAGGAAATATATGGTTATAATAAAACAAAAAAAGAACTTAGACAAAGGGATCCTTTATCCCCCAATCATTTTTTTGGAGGGAAACCGTAACCGCTACTCAACGATTGTGCACAGGGTAAACCCCCCGTATGACGCAATAGTCTGCAAACCAACGTCACAAGGTAAACCACACAAAGTGACAGGTTCAGCCAAGAAAGCGTATGTAGAGGGACTCGAACTCATGACCTTTGGTCACAAGCATGTCTTACTCAATCAACTTGGCTACCCCATTGGGGGGCTTTATCCCCCAGTCTATTTATCATATCTGAGGAAGTTCTCCTCAAAGGTCTAAATTACTTGTTTGAACAAAACAAAACACTCAAATATACTACCATAAGTTCTATGGTTACACATAGTCTAGCTTTTGCTGATGTTCTACTTATATTTACCAATAGCCTACCTACATCTATTGCTACTCTGAGTGTTTTCTTGCAGAATTATCATGAACTATCATGGCAAGTAATCAATAAAAGCAAAAAAAAATTTAATCAGCAAAACATGCACCTCATATCAAAATTTCTCACATCTCTAATATCATTGGTTTCTGCACATAATCTCTCCCAACTACATATTTGGGAATTACAATCAGCAACAACAATAAATCATGCAACTATAAGCCTCTACTAAGCAAAATAAGACAAAATATTTCTAATTGGAAAGGAAAAATCATTTCTTATGGTGGTAGATTATCAGTGATATCATCTATACTTATGTCAATACCTTACTACTAGTTGTAATGATGTTCTATTCCTAAATGAACCATATATAAGATTGAGATTCTTCTTAATAAATTTTTTGGGGCTATAAATCTGATTCTTCTAAAATCATATGGTCTAATTGGTCCAAAGTTTGTAGACCTTTCAAAGAAGAGGGCTTAAATATTAAAAATCTTAAAGTAATTTATGATTCTCTCTCCTGCAAGCTTTGAATAAATTTCAGGAAAACTTATTCTCTTTGGGAGAAATTCACCAAAATTATATATTGCCCTAATACTTACCATTTACGAGCTAACCTTTCTACCAAAACATGGCTATATATTTGGATAAGGCTCTCAGATATCAAAGATACTGGTGAAACTTTCATAAAATGGGAGGTTGGTTGTGGAGAAGTTGATTTCTGGTTAGACACTTGGCTTGGAAAAACTCCTCTTAACCTCTCTAACAACTCAGTCGATAATAACATGTATGTCAGAGAACAGGTTTCAAACTACTGGGATTTTAACAAATGAAATCAAGACAAAATCTCTAACATCCTATCACCCTCTGTCCTACGATCTATTGAGGAGATTCAAATTAAATTTTGTAGACCTGATCTCAGCAATTGGACAGTATTTAGAGATGGTAAATACAACTCACTAGACACATGGAATATGTTCAAAATACATTACACCTCATCCAACCTTTATGGAAAGTTGTTGAACTCTATTAATCCTAGAAAATTCTCTTTTCAAACATGGTGAGCAATAAAAAAATTAAATTTCTACTGACACTAACCTACGGAGATGACATATCTCACTGATATCTAAGTGCATTTTCTGCTCAAACATCGAATACACTAAACATCTCTTTGTGGAATGTACATTCTCCTGGAAATTTTGGTCATACTTTTCCTATATATTCAAGATCCCTATTGTTAGATATATAACACTTATTCATATACTAAGAACTTGGTTCTGGAAATCAAATATTGAGATTCACTTATACTCCATCGTACCTCATATTGTCTGCTGGGTTATATGGAAAAAACGAAACAAAGCAAAAACTAAAGGTATTTATACTCCCACTACTTCTACTATAAACTACATTATACACATCTTACAGGATCTAGACAATGCAAAACTACTAAAAACAAGCAATGGACTAACACACACATCGCAACAAAAGAATTTGGATGTATCTACCACACACAAAAATCAAAGAAACCCAATTATCTAACCTGGAAAGCTCCTCTAGTAAATAGAATAAAGATGAATACAGACGGATCATCACGGGAGAATGACGAAGCATCTGGCGGAATTATTATAAGAGACTGAGAAGGTAAGAGAATTTATGACTTTGTCAACACATACGGTAAGTTATCTTCGATTTTAGCTGAAGCTTATGCACTGCTAGATGGCCTTATAACCTACAAAAACAAGGGATTCAACAATGTTAATATTGAATGTGACTCCCAAATTTTAGTAAACCTAGTGTCTTATGGTGTATACCCACCAAACCTATATCACATATTAACTAAATGCAGACCACTCATAGGCTCATCCATGAAAATTTACCACGTCAATAGAGTACAAAATAAACATGCTGATTGGCTAGCCAAATGGACATCAAAATGTAAAATTAGGACTGGAATCAGTGCTGACCAAATCCTTAAGTACTTACAAGCTATCATTTTTCTAGAAAAAATGAAGTGGGATATAAGTAACTTAAATTAACTACATTTCTTGATATATTACTTGTGATTTAGATTTTTGTGGAACTGCAGATTTTATGACAAGCTATTCTAAAAAGTCTATCATTGTTTTAATAAATTTGTAGATTGAAAAACGAAGATCGGCCAAAGAAGCCTCTCGTTCCAGATTTAGACTTAATGGATCTACTTTGCTGGATTTCCTACATTACTTTTAACCTGCAGATTAAATTTCCCCATTATAGATAATAATTGATTTCATATGCTAAAGATCTAATCTCAGATGTGTAATGATATATACATGATATCCTTCTTCATTAAGTCTTTCAACTGTCCTTTTTTGCTAGAAATTACTCTGATTTTATTATGTTCCTAATCTTGAGGTTGCAAGCAATAGCTTAACAGTAGCCTCAATCATCTTAATTGCAGAATCCAAATTCATATTATGTAGTTGATTCATGCTTTAAAATTGGTCTCTCCCGATTGTAAGAGTTGAATGCTCTAGCTACATTGCCCTTGTGATTATATCGAACACATCAAAATTCCAGTATTTGGCAAGCAAATTTCAAAATAATTTCATATCAATTTCTAGAAAAAATCATGAAATCTTCTGACCTGATTGTGTATGTCGAGCGGTTAGATGCTTTGCTTTACAATGTAGTTGGCTATTGCAAGCTTTTCTTCAGGCGGATTCATGTGAGGACATATAGGAGAAATTATGGAGCTCTCAGTCTATTTCCATATCTAAATCCTTGAATCCATCAATGTATGAACTTAATCGATAGAAGGATTTTGTTCAAGAGCTAGAGTCTTTGGGGGTGCATATCCATATTTCTAGAGCCTATCCTCTAGCGCTCGTAAGGTCTGTAGAATGGAAAATAGACTTATTGGAAGACCAGATTCGAGAAAATTTGGAGGTTCCAATTTACAATGCGGCTTTGGGACTATTTTCCACCCTTCTGATATGAGTACGGAAATCTCCTACGATCGAGACTCGTCATCTTGCGGCCAAAAAAGGAGTCTATAAGAAGTAGTAAATCTCGATTTATTATTTTCTTAGATTCTCTTATGCTTGTAGAAGTTACACCAATACAACAGTTATTAGGTGACAACCTGACATCACCCACCAAATACTGAATCACTACCGCATCCTTGTAAGGTCTAACTTTTAGACGTCCCATGACCTAGTCGTCCTCTACTACTGCCAAGAAAACATGCTAGATCAAACCATATGGACTTTCATAGAGCTGGAAGAATCTGATATTCGTTAAAATATTTACGACTATCTCGTGTTTTATTTAAGGACTACAAAGAAATGAAAGGGATTTTGTAGATTAAAACAACATGGGAAAAATGTAGTAAACATGATGAAAAAACAGGATGTTCCAATTAATTAAGAAAATCGCCAACCTTCTGCTTAATTCCAAGCTAAAGCCCTCTACCCAGTTCAATTTCGAAACTAAAGACAATTTGGAGCTCTAATACTAAGCTTCTGAAAGTTCATTTAGATGATTTACCTTAGTCGGCTGGTCTTCTGAGATTTCTTCTCTTCCAATAAAAATCATCCATGCTAGATTTACGAAAAGCTCACTTGGTTTTTCCTCAAATTAGACCTAAATCTTATGTGGAGATTCTTCTTAGCTTCCTTGTTTCTTTCTCACTCAGAATTTTTAGAAATCGTTGGAATGGATCTATTGGATGCTGATTCTATTGAAGATGAATATGCCACAAACAGTTTAATATCTCCGGAGGACTCTTAAGGATGATATCTTTCAACTCGGATTATTCCAAAATGGATGATTTGTTTTTCTTAAAGCTTCCATTTTTCATGGAAAATATCCAATAGATGATCTCTGATTCTTCTTGAAATCAACTCAGCTTATTCAAGTTGACTATCAGCATTAGGTTTTGCCTTGAATTCACGATAGAAGAAAAAGAAATTTCAAGTCCGCCAAAATTTTATTTTTTCTCTAATATTTTCTTAATTTGGACTGTACAGCAACAAGAATATTGGACTTAATCTCTTACCCATACTAATGGGCTTGTACTTCGTTTAAACTCGTACTAAAATCGGGTTTTTTTTAAAGTATGTGGACTTACTAAAGGCTAGTGAGTAACATGTGTTTGTGTCTATAATGCATGATAAATATATGGAGAGGAGAAGCTGATGATGTACTTGGAAATATACCAATATAGGACCTAGGTAAGCTTATATCACGAGTAGTCTTAGGCAAACTAAAATGAATTTAATAACTACCCATAAAATCAAGAGTAGGAAAGCTACCTGAACTTATACGAGACACAGATGACTGATCTTGAGTAGGTTGTATGAACTGTTCGAAAAAAAAGAAACTCTATTTCATTAAACACCACATTCCTAGAAGTATAAACCTTACCAGAGGATGCTAAACACTTATAGCCTCTGTGAATATCAGAATAACCTAAGAATATATACTTAATGGAATGATACTCGAACTTGTGCTTTTAAAGTGGACTTAAACATGATAGCAAACATGCCAATTACCCTTAGAAAGAAGTAATTAAGTTTCTTAGAATAAAGTTTTGCATATGGGGATTTTTATTATACTATAACAGTATGTAGCCTCTTGATAAGATATATTTTAGTAAAAATTGCATCAAACCAAAAGTAAATTGGTAGTTGAGGCTGAGCCAAGAGTGTAAGGCTATTATTAACTATATAGTTATGTTTTATCTCTGTCCAATTATTTTGGGCATAAGAATAAGGAAAATAATGCCTTAGTTGTATGCCAGACTGGGTGGTGTGGGATACAAATGTCTGGTATTCACTATCACCTTCAATCTGTAATACCTTGATCTTTCTTTCAAACTAGTCTAAACCTTTCTTTAAAATTGTATACATGTTTTCAATGCATAACTTTGGTTTTTTAAAGGGTGCATCTATGAGAACTTTGAGAAGTCATCTAAAAACAAAATATAGTATTTAAAACAAGTTTTTAGTTGAAACTAGAATAGCCCCCCAAAGATCTATGTGTACAAGACCTAAAATATTATGTGCATAAGAATCAGAATTCATATAAGGCAATCTATTTGATTTTCCAAGGTGATAGTAATGATAATAAATTGATTTTTTATTAACATTAATAACGATATTACATTGTCTTAGGATTTTAGATCAAACTTGAAAAGAGGGATTGCATAGTCTCATGTGCTAGCCTTTATTTTTTACACATATTCCCTGTTACCTAGGACTGGCTTAGAAACAATAACACTAGAATTGTAATTTTGAAACTTACATAGTTTCTCAATGGTATAGAGTCCTCATTTAGATCTTTATGTTAAAAAAGTGCTATTTTCATCCAAATCCTTAACAAAACAAAAATATTTATAGAATTCAACATAAATTAAATTAGTTGAGGTTAATCACGAGATATAAAGTATATTTTTAGAAATGGTTGGAACATGTAGAATGTTTTTAAGAGCTCAATTTTTTTGTCAACTTTAGGAATACTAGAATTACCAATTTTTTTAATTAAACAGTTCGAATCATTTTCAACCTTGACAGAGACCTTATTATGATCAGGTTCCCTATAAGTATTCTGATTTCTACCTCTGTAGCCACGACCGTGACCTCTATGGTTGGAACTCTAGTCTCTTGTTGTTGGTGGTATTATAATGAATTTTTCATTTGTTGTCTCCTCTTTTGAAATTGTTGTTGGTAGCTATCAAAGTAAGATCACACCTAGAACATTTTTAACTAAACAACTAATCCAATATGCTTTCAAAACTCAGTAAGGAAGTTTGAAAATCAACACATATTAGAATGTCCTTGTTTTCTGGACGCACGATTATAAGAGTATACTCTGAGTCCAAACCAGCAAGGGGTTGGGAGATTAATTCATCAATGGCCACAGTACCACCAGCTGGTACCAAGTTATCGGTAGTAAATTTTATCTTAGCCGAGTATTTGTCCATAGTCTATCCTCCCTCTATAGTTTTCTAAAATTCACTTCTAAAGTAAGTGACTCTGGCTCTAGTTTTTAAGTTACAAAGTTTTGTTAAGGAATCTCATAATCCCTTAATAGACTGTTACTCTAGCAACTGAGCTGTTAGTTCATGGGAGATGGCGGTGAACAACCACCCGAGTAAGAGTTGATCTCTAGAGTACCACTCTTCATAAGCAAAATTGTGATCAAAGGTTCCAACATAATCAGAGATAACGTTTGACGGATATGGGATATCACCTAAGATATGACCAAACATACGATTACCCTTGATGATTGCGATAATCATGAGTAAGAAATTGGTCATGTCTAGCTTAATTATACTGCTCTTGTTCCCTATTTGAGAGATTTGTGATTTATTATTCATATTCATGTCTAGTTGAAGACAACCAAAAGCAATTGTGTCAGAACTCAGGAAGGTGATGTTACTTGTGCTCTGATGCCAAGTCAGGAATTGAAGCAAAAATCATAGATTTTTTTATTGCAATAGTTGTACATACAATTGGTTATAATTATAAGATATATAATGGTGTAATGCTGAATTTGTTGTAACAAATTTTATTATTAGTCACGTGACTCAACCGTATCTATACAAAACTTGTTGACATTGGTTTTATTTAAAAATCATGGGCTTCCGTCCAAGAATTGCTAGACGAGATTCAATAACTATGGACAATAACTTCTTATGATAGACATATTTCATGTGTGACTCTTGTCTTTACAATACTAAATTAGGACAAACCATTTTCTTTTTTCTTGTAAAACCCATCTAGTCTTTCTTTTTATTCAAGATTTTCTCGACTTTCGTCTCCTTCTATATTGTTTTATTTTTATTTCTTAATTTGAAGACCTAGACACATCAGAGTACACAACAATTTTTATTTTTATTTCTTAGTTTGAAGACCTAGACACAACAGAGTACACAACAATGAAAAACTCTACAAAGAATCTAAAATAAGTAAAAAAAATGGAATGTTGTAAACTACTACAAACATACAACTCTCGCTTCAATATTATTTGATGAAGAATAAATAATTATATTATCGTTTATACATTTTTTTTTCAAGTTAAGTTTATTTTAAATTATTCTCAAATCGTTTAAAAAATCACATGAAAGTTAAATCTTATATATATACCATAATAATATCCATTCAACAATCTTTTATAAACAAATAAAAAATAAAAAAATTTATTTAATTCAACAACATTTAATAATTTTTTTTAAAATTTATCATTTTGTTTCACGGGATGATAAGACTCAATTTTCTCTACAACTATCTTCCGGTCACATTGTTTGGAATTTTTAATATCTCAACTTTGATTGTAAACATCATCATATTTCTAAAAAAAACTTAGAAACTATATTAAAAATATTATTCAAATAGCGTGCGTAAAAACGGTATTAAGATGTTATTCACCGTTTTTGTTCTCAAATACATTACGCTAAATTCATAGTCTCCGGATTTACAACTTAAATACAAAATTCTCCTTCTTGTAGTTTTATCTTTATGGGCACACGAAAAGGTGGTGCTAATTGTAATTTTTTTTTTTTTTTTTTTTTATGTAAACACGATTTTTAACAATGTTGGATACGACGAGATTAGTCCAAAAAGTGCTACATAAAATCCAAGACGTGCTAAACAAAACCTTGATTGTAAATAACAAAAATACAAGATAAGATAAAGCACTTATTTTTAATGTTTATAAAGTAATTTATAACCATGTAAACAATAATAACTATAAATTTATTATTTTCCCGATACATCCGTTAAAGAAACATTAACACACCTACTTCTTTCAGCTTTAAGTATTAGCTAACTTATGTTTTTATTTATTACCTTAGTTAAAATTTTTATCTTTAATAGATAACATTAACACACCTACTTCTTTGAGCTCTACTTCTTTGAGCTTTAAGTATTAGTTAACCTATGTTTTTATTTATTATCTTAGTTTATTTATTTTATCTTTAATAGATAAAATTAGTCTTAAAAGGCATATATTAATAACCATAATAAATTACGGATGGATGGTTTTCTTTTTATTTTCCCTTTTTAATTTTGAACACGAGATTTTATATATCCTTAATTATATTTCATTTTTTAAATTTTTAAATTTTTAATTATCTCTTATTTTTAAATTATATACTGATTTTTAAAAATTAAATAAGTTTCCAAATAAATTAATTATATATAGATTTATATATTAAAAATGATATGTAATTTTTGAGAAATATAAAATTTTAAAATTATTTTGTAAGGACAAAATTGGTTCGGAGTTTAATAAATTGTAGTATTAGTTTACAGTGATATTGTTGATGCCTAAAATATCGAGGATTATCACAAACATCGAACGAGTGATTTCCACCTTTTAGATGAATATGGAAAAGAATACAGTGTTATTTAAATAGCTAGCGTAGAAACCAAAAGACCATTCAGTGTATTTCTCAAGTATATGAACGCTTAAATCACCGTATCCGAATTTATAATATGAAAAAAGTCCTCCTGATGGTAAATGGTTTACATAAACATGATTTTTAGGTTAAAACTCACCATTAGTCTCCCAAGTTTCGCATTTGTATCGAACTAGTTCTTTATGTTCACTTTTGTCTCCCACTAACCCCTATGTTTAAAAATAATTCATTATTAGTTCTCCCGCACATGTTAGTACTAAGAGGCTGACTTGTGGCAACCCAAACATCAACATTTTATCTCACTACTTGTCCCTCCAACATCAAAATCTTTCATTTCATAACCACATTCTTCAGATTTTTAAGCGACCAACAGTGAGACAAAATATTGATGTTTGGGCTAGCAGATGTTAGCTTCTCAATACTCACATGTGCGTTGTCATGGTAGAATCTCGATTAAGGGTTAAAAGGAGAAAAACTTTAGCTGGTGGATATTAACTTTTTTTGCAAGGGGTTGTGAGAGAAAGAAGGTGTGTGCTTATATTTAATATCTTTTGAAAAAGTCCAACCCCTTTAATGATGTTGATTGGGGTATCTATAGTGTTTTTCTTTGACAAATGCGTCGTGCGGGTCAGACGTTGTAGTCGGGTAATTCATATGAGCCCCCAAGCCCAAGAAATGAGCTACTAGGCACATAGTTGAGTCATTACTCCACTCAAGCTACTGTTCATCCATTCAATTTTATTCGGTTTGTCCAAAATGCCCTTTAGATATTATCTGAACTGATCATATAGCCCCCTTAGTTTTCCAGAAAACCTTTGGAAGAGCTAACCATATCGAATAATATCAGATCTGCATTCGTAGTGAATTTGAAGGGTCTATCGATCAACTCAAAGGTCGCGACTTTATTATTAGTCTTCTCTTACACGTGTCAGCTTCTAGTTGGACCTACTAGCTGTTTTTCTCCTAAGGACTTACAACTATACTTCCAAAATTTATAGGGCTTTAGTTAATAGACTTCAATTATTACTTAGCCGATTCACTTCCCTTAAGTGAAACACTCAAGTAGACTTTTTTGTTATATATACATGTTTTTTAAAGTTTCTATTTCTAGGGTAAGAAAAAAATCAAATTTTAAATCTAGAGAGAGAAGCTTGGAAATCTCATAAGCTTTCAACTCCTCCAATATTTCCCAAGATTTTATGTTCATACCAAGAACTGCCTTAATCAAACGAGGCTGGCTCAACTTGTCTGAGTTAGACAAAGAGAAAAAAGAGGCCAAAATCACTATCCGACTACCTGCCTCTCCTAGTGGATTGATGATAGATGAGGTATCATAATAGGGCAGGAGTTCATCTTCTCACAGACCAACAGTAATTTCCAAGAAAACTTCCCCTGCTTTATTTTTAACAAATCTTGAACAACCAGATCACTAGTTCAACTAAACAAAAACCCTTTTCGTAGAGCTAGAGTCGTTACCAGTTGCGAAAATCCATCCCCCTTTCATTTGAATGGGGTCGGATATAAGAGAGAGCCCACCTCGAAGGGTTACTAGGCTATCTAAAGCCAAAACTGCAACTCCAACTGTCAAAGAGGCAGAGAAATCTAATGAAGGTTCTGGAAAGGTAAAATGTCAAGTACTGCCAACTTTGGATCCAAACCCATCGAATCCTGCAACCAAAACTTCTCATATTGAGAAAGATGATACTGGGCACAAGTCGGTTGATCAAGCGCAAAAAATAATGGAGGAGACAATGGAAGATAATGGGCAAGATACCCTATTGGAATCCTCCAGACATATTGGGGACACTAGTACAATTCGAGAAAAGAAAAAGATAGTAGCACAACCTGATGCCAAACCGCTTCCGGAGTGCCTTGCTGGGCGAGTGAGGCCCAACTTCTCCAAGGTCAGTGTTAAGTACTTGTTAGCACTTCAGAAAATTTCTTATGTGTATACCCACACTGCTGAGTTGGATAGAATAAGGAAGAAATGAGGCTTTCTGGAGTCCATCAAGGTGAAAGTTCTCATCTCTGATGAGACTCCGATGGTATACAGCGAAGTGCTCAACTGGAGCCTTCGGTTCCCTTTAGACCCAGAGATTGTGAGATATTTCTATTTGGTGAAGTTATTCCCAAGTCAGGTAAGTCCCAATGCTTGGTATACATTACTCGGCAACATTATAGCTTCAAGACTTTCTAAAATTCTGATGCCCATGGAGTAGTTTGTTGTTGTGGCCAATTTATATCGGAATCATCATATCTCCATATATTATTATAATATGGGGAATAATTTTAAATTCGTTGATGACCTGCTAGAAGTTGGCAAGCTTTGGAAGACCCAATTCCTCTATATTAGTGGTTCTTGGGAAGAATGGTAAGAAAATCAGAACCAAGGAAAATCTAAGTTTGTTAACCGGATACTCGAAAGTTTAGGTAAAAATTTCACGATTCTCTTCACTGTGTATTTATATTGATCCATACATCGGATAATATTGATATTAAATTTTACATCAGATTTGTCTTTCAGAATTTCCCAAGATATTTTCAAAATATTTGGAAGAAGGACAGACCATTTTTACAAAACTGAATCAATGGGTCACAGAAAATTGGGGAAGTGGTTTCCACAATTGTTTCACTGCAGCTAACGTGGTAAGGGCCCATCTATGGAATATGAGCTCAACGAGGGCGCTCTCCTAGGAACAATTTACAAGTCCTCCTGAAGCTACTGAAATTTTTAAACAGATTGAGGAAAAAGATGGTAACCTCTATTTTCCAGCTAGGAATAAGGCTCTTAGTCATCTTGATAAAATCAAGAAAAAGAAGAAGAAATGTGGAGACTCCTCTCAAGGGCTGCCCGATGCAGGTACTTCGGGATTTCCATGAGAGATTGATGCTACATTATTAGAGGTTATTGCAGTAAGTGTAGGTGAGGTTAAAAGGCCACAACATTCACCAAAAATCAATAAGAAGGAAAAAGGGTACAACAGAAGCAAAAAAGGTAGTGATAACAGGGCAGAAAAGAATAAAAAAGTGGCCATTAGTCGAGAGATCATACTCTGATATGAGTTCATTCCTCCCATCCTTCCGACTGAAGTTCCTACTGAAGAAGGGGTTCATGCTGATCCTTCCTCTCTAGTGTTTCCTACTGCTCACTAACCTACTATTGAAGGTGAGGTTAACTTGGATGATATAGGGAACTTGTACTTCATCGAATTTGACAAATAATATCTTGACTGAACCTTCCCCCAATCAACCAACATAGCCAATGCAGTGATTCATGATGGTGAATCTTTTGAAGTATCCAATGAGCATGACATGTTGGGCTACACAGTCTTAGGCTAAATCAGGCCCATAGTTGACTTGGAAAGACAAGTTAGAGCTCAGACAAAATATATTACTTCCCTTCAAATTGACAATCGAGGCCTGAAGGTCTCCCTTGCGGCTGATTAGAAAAATGTTAACACTTTGGTCAAAGAAAAAGAGAAACTTAGTGCTGATTTGGAATAGATTAAGTTTGATCAAGAAAAAACATGAACAAGTTACACATCCCAAGAACTTAAAACCTTGAATAATACACTGGCTAAAGAGAAGGCTGTGAATGAACAACTATCCGTAGAGAAGAAATAATTACAAGATCTTCTCAATAAAAATGATGATGAAATCACTGTTTTGAAAGACACAAACGCCTAAGATATAGCTGCTGCAAATAATGAATATGTTGAAGGAGTGTTGAAATCTATGGAACGAAGGGAAATATCTGTTAAAGCAGATATGGTTCTTTTGTTCCATGAACTTTTCCGAAATGGTCTTAGGAAACTATGGGAGTTTGTGCCGGATAATAAAATTCCCTTTCATATTTTAGCACAAAATGACAAATATAACATGACCTCGGATGATTCTGAGTCTGATGATGATAGGGAGGAGAAGGAAACCGAAGGGAACGAGACCTAAGGTTAATTATATTTACTGCGATGGTATTCAGAACCGAAGTCCTTGGAATAGGCAAGGCATTTTGTTTTTTTAATACCGAATTTTTTGAAATTCTAGTTGAACAAGTCCTTGTGGTTTACAAGGAATTTTAAAATGCGGATCAGATTCTTTTATGGTCCTAGTCGTATTTCATGCCCTTTCAACTTTTTTTACTTAATATTTATTCCTTATCTTCTTTTATACTTCCATTAATGTCAGAGTATCCAAAACAATAACTAAAAGTACTTTGATATAGAAATTAAGCACTTAATTAATCTTAAATATTTCGACCTATACATAGACCACTCATTTAAAGGAAATAAGCGTTCAATAAGCCTTTAATTTATCATGTGTTTAATCGCTGTTTAATACATTTGATCCATTCAAAGGTAATCTATTTGAGGGAAACAAGCATTTAATAATCCTTTAATCCATCATGTGTTTAAGAAGTCTTTTAATACTTCCGATCCATTCAAAGACGATCCATTTGAGGCCAACAAGTGTTCAACAAACCTTTAATTTATCATGTATTTAAAGAAAGGAAAATGATAGTATATTGATTGAAATCCGGACACCTCATTTAAACCTCCCCCCGCCACCAGGATAGGAAAGAGTATCCCCCAAATATTTACATTGAAGTAAAGCAAAGAAAATATTTACAAGATGAGTTTACTCTAAATATAACTTGAGATGTTTAACATTCCAAGAATGCTTCAAAAAAATTCCGTCTTTCAATTGGAGTTTACTCTTAAGTATAACTTGAGATGTTTAACATTCCAAGGATGCTTCAAAAAAATTCATTCTTTAAATTGGAGTTTATATGTTCATTGCTTAATTCTTTCACATACGATGTATGGTCCTTCCTAATTAAGAACTAACTTTCTGAACTGTTTTTCCTTGGTGTGCAGGAATACTTTCTCAACACTTTATCTCTAACTTGAAAATATATTATTTTTACCTTAGAAGCAAACCTGCTCCTCATTAATCCTTGATAATGTGCAGTTATTAAATGTGCCTTCACCCTCTTTTTTTCAACCAAGTCTAACTGAGCCCTCATAGCTATCACATTCTCACTTTCGGAATAATTTTTAACCTTGAAGAAAGGGAAAGTTGCTTCTATAGGTGTAATTGCATTCATCCCATAAACTAAAGCAAATTGAGACTCTTGTGTGACTGGGTGTGGAGTAGTTCGGTATGTCTATAGTACTTCTTGCAAGTAACTTGGGTCTTTCCCAACATCTCCTTTTAAATTCTTTTTTAACCTGACAGAATTATCCAATTTTCTACTTCAACTTCCCCATTAGCTTTGGGATAAAATGAAGAAGAAAAACAATGTTGAATTTCTTTAGATGCACAAAAAGTATCCATGTCTTTATTATCAACATGAGGTCCATTATCTGTTGTGATGCGTTTAGGAATTTCAAATCAGCAACATATGTTGGAGAGAATAAATTTAATAACTTCCTTAGAAGTTGTCCCTGGAAAAAGTGCAAACTCTTTCCATGTGGAGAAGTAATTTATTGCCACAATTATAGTTTGACAACCCCCTCAAGCCATTAAGAGGGCCCCAACCAGATCAAGTCCCCATCTATCAAATGGTATCGGTTCAGATATTGATTCCATGTGCACTGCTAGCACATGAATGACATTTCCATATCTTTGACAATGATCACATCTCTTCACCAGATCTTTAGCATCTGCCATGATGGTATGCCAATAATATCTCGTTATTAAGACTATTCTAGTTAAGACTTTATAACCACAATGTGCTGATCCTTGCCCATCATGCAATTCTGATAGAACACTCTAGGACTCATTAAATTCGAGGCATCATAGTAAAGTTCTGCTGAAAGACTTTTTATAAAGCACCCCCTCATGTCTAGGAAACCATGATCCTTATATTTTACTTTCTTAGCCAAAGCTTTATTTGGAGACAAAACTCTGTTAGCAATAAATCTTGGATTTCAGTCCTCCAATCTTTAGAGAGTGTATCACATACGTGCAAGTTTTCTCTAACTTCAATTTTACTTTATGTAGTTGTATCTATAGAAGAAAATTCTTGCATAAGAATCCAAGGATACGCTTTAGAGTATGCTATAGTGGTTAGGGAATCTGCCATGGTGCTTTCCAATCTAGGGACATACTTATATCTGACGTTTTTAAAGACAATGGTGACTTCCTTCAACACTCGTAAATATATTATGAAGTGTTCTTTCTAAGTTTCAGATAGCCATTTGGTGTGGTTTATTTTGGGCTGAGGGTAATTTCGTCAGGTGTTATAGAGAATTTTAAGGGTATTAAATGTTTAAGTGTTTTGAAGTGAGAGATTTTGAGCTGCCTGGTTGTATTAAATGTTCATTACCCTCATTAATGAAAGTGGTTGGGTATTCATACCCCTAATTATGGACCCATGGGCTTTCGGGTCAAGTTACAAAACCGGGTCGAGTATAAAGACCCATTAGTTTTTAAGTAGATTAGCATCTAGCTTAGTCAAAAGGTGTTTAGTGTTTTAGTACTTTTGTTCAGTCCGGATAGTTCATTGGGCACCTATTGTCCGCATTACCCCTGTCCGGTTCTCTGAGTGAGCAGTGGTGAATAATTCCGGACTCATCAGTAGCCCTTTTTTAGGTTTTGTCAAAGATCTTTGGCAGGACTAAAAAACTCGTTTAGCCAATAACAACATTCTCCGGATCACTCATGTATTTAGTTCAGGGTTTATCCGGACTGAATGCTTTTCAGATTTCCAAGAGTTTTTCTCTGGATCGTGGGACACGTGTTGCATTTCGATTCGCTCTACCAGCCGCTTTCTTCCTAGAACGGTGCTCCCACTAAGCCCAAAAAGAAACTCTTGCATTTAATGTTTCTTACGTCAGTGCCGCCTTCAATCATTACCTTAGTCTCTTCGTTTTCTCCTAGGTATCAGTAACTTTTTGCCTCATTAGTAGAAATTGTTTTCCTTTACTGTTTCATCATCTTCATCACTTTGCAATTTCTTTCTGAATCTTTCTGAATTAGAAAAAACGCAAAAAGTTGAACGTGAGAGACGTATCGTCGCTGGCCTTCCAGTCTCTCCAAGCAGTAAACCTGATTCACCATCCTTAGAAGCTGATCAAGGATCATCCTCTGCCAAAAACACAAAACCTAGACATTTATTCCAACCAAAACTCTCGCCAATCCCTTCAGGCTCCTCGGTTAAGGAGTCTCAATCTTTTATCGTGCAAGCGAAAGCAGTATCGAGTGTTAGAAGGCCCTCTCCGTTCATTGCTATGGGGTCAGATATCGAGAAATCATGGAGAAAACTAACCCTCGTTGGACAACGCGCCTGGTAAAAGGCCAAGCCACTGGCTCTCAACCCAAGTCTTCCAAAACAAGGCCATCCAAGTCTGGAGCCAAAGATAAATCCTCTGGATCGGAGGCATCTATTAGAGCCCCAAGAGACAAACCCTCTGGATCCGAGGCTACCAAAATCAGTTCTCATACCAAGTCCTCCGTAGCTGAGCCCCAGCCGGACACCAGACCCTTAAGAGAGGCTGACACTCAACCGTCTGATCAACCTGCTGAGCCACAAACTAGCACTGTCCCATCCACAACGACTGATAAAACTTCCACAGTGATGGAAGAGGTGATGGAGGATAGTGTTGAAGAGGCTCCATTCGAAACTGAAGCATCCGGGAAAACTGGATATGTTGTCTCTGATAAAAAGGGAAAAGGAAAGAAGAAAGTCTGTATGACCCATCCAGATCTGCCGTAGAGTCTGGAAGGCAAAGTGGGACTTTTTTTCACAAGGTCTGTGTTTGTCTTGAAGCCTGTATGTCCCAGGCTTAAGTTTTTCGGTGACCTCATAAGGCCCTTCCAAGTTTGGAGCTAGCTTGCTGAACTGCTTCTCCTTAGTATGTAAGAAGACTTTCCCCAACACTTTGTCTCCTGGTCTAAAATCCCTTCTTTTGATTTTGGAAGCAAACCTTCTCCTCATCAAGCCTTGATAATAGGTGGCTCTATGATGGGCTTTAACCCTTTTTTATTTTATTAACTCCAATTGACTTCTGATTTCCACTTCATTAGCGTGTTCGTAGAAATTGTGAACTCTGTATGATGGAACAGTTGCTTCTATAGGAGCAATTACATCCATCCCATATACCAAGGCAAAAAGAGATTCTCGTGTAGCAGTTCCAAGAGTAGTCCAGTACACCCATAATACTTCTTGTAAATAGCTTGACCACTTTCCTGCAGACCCTTCTAAATTCTTTTTAAGACTGGACATAATGGTTCTGTTTGCCACTTCAACTTGACCGTTTGCTTGTGGGTGGAAAGGAGAAGAGAAGCAATGATGAATGCCCTAGAAGCACATAAACTCTCCATATCCTTGTTATTAAATTGTGGCCCATTATCTGTGGTTATCGTTTGTGGAACCTCAAATCTGCAATAGATGTTAGACATGATAAATTTTATAACAGCTTTTGAAGTAGTTCCTGCCAGGGGGCTGCTTCTATCCATTTGGAAAAATAATCTATGGCAACAATAATAGTTTTGCACCCTCCAGATGTCATTGGTAGAGGCCCTACTAGATCCAGTCCCCAACGAGCAAAAGGCACTGGCTTAGAAATCGATTCCAGGGGGACAACTGGATATGAATTTCATTACCATATCTTTGGCATGGATCACATTTCTCTACCAATTACTTGGCATATGCCATTATGGATGACCAGTAGTATCCGACCAATAAAACCCTTCAGGTTAAAGCTCTATAGCCAAAGTGTGTTGATCCCTCACCATCATGTAGTTCGGATAACACAATTTGAGACTCTTCAATCCCCAAGCAACGCAAGAGAGGTCTACTAAATGACTTCTTGTGAAGGATTTCTCTTATGATTAAAAAACCACGAGCCCTATGCTTGATTTTCCTTGCCACAGCTTTCTCCGGAGGCAAAATGACATCATAAAATATATTAAAGAAGGGGATATCTCCAGTCTTTGGGTTGAACCACTTGTATACTTAAAATTTCCTCCTCTTCCTTACCCTGATTGGGTTGTATGGATGAACATTCTTACACATGAATCCATGGGTAGGACTCAGAGTATGCTATGGTCTAAGGAGTCTGCTAGTGTGTTTTCCGATCTAGGTATGTGCTCATAGCTGACATTTTTGAAGTTGGCTGCCACTTCTTTAAGGATGAACAAGTATTTCATCAATTGCTCCTTTTTTGCCTCAGATTGACCTTGGTCATGATGGATAAGAAGCTGGGAATCACTGATTAACTTGACTCTTTTAGCCCCATACAGAGAAGCTAATTTTAAACCAGCTATAGTAGCTTCATATTCAGACTCATTGTTAGAAGCCCTAAAAGCAACACATATAGCCTGATATAACTTATCGCCATACAGAGAGGTTAAACATATCCCAGTACCACAACCCATGGTACTTGATCCACCATCCGTTCGGACAACCCGTACCTTCTTAGTTCTTTCATCTACAACTTGCTTAGTATTTCTGTCCGAATGGAATTCAACCAGGAAATGAGCCACAGATTGAGCTTTGATTGCAGTTCGAGAGGCCAAGTCAATATCATAATCACCCAATTCCACTGACCGCTTGGTCATCCTGCTTGATATGTCTGCCTTCTGAAGAACATTTTTCAAGGGAAAGGATGTCCAAACGACAATAGAATGAGACTTAAAATAGGGCCTCGTTTTCCTGGCAGCAATCACCAAAGCTAGTGCTAGTTTTTCAAGTTTTAAGTACCTTTTTTCAGCATCCTTCAGGCTCTTGCTGATGTAGTACACCGCACTTATAGCACATTCAGACACTGCTAAATATATATATACAATGTCTCTCCATCAATAGGTTTATAGAGAGTCTTGGGGGAAGATAAATGCTTTTTTATTTCATTGAACGCCTGGTCGCACTGTGGAGACCAGTTAAAGTCTATAGCACCCTTTAAAGTCAGGAAAAATAGGGCACACCTATCCGAAGACCGTGAGATAAAAAAAATTAGAGCAACTAACTTTCCTGTCGACCTTTTCACTTCTTTAATATTCCGAGGAGGATCCATCTGTAATAAGGCATCAAGCTGGTCTGGATCAGGGTGTATCCCTTTCTCACTTTTTTGCAGAAGTGTGGATCTGTAATAAGGCATCAAGCTGGTAGCC
Source organism: Limnanthes douglasii subsp. nivea (assembly GCA_036936605.1). NCBI lineage: Eukaryota > Viridiplantae > Streptophyta > Magnoliopsida > Brassicales > Limnanthaceae > Limnanthes > Limnanthes douglasii. Next base: position 77,161,565 of record JAUPFV010000005.1, read on the forward strand.
TAGTTACATCTTTGTTCCACCATGCAAATACATGTAAATTATCTAATAAAAAAGATAACAATTTTTCTTTTACCTTTAAAGGTAGTTTAGATCCGATTCTGACACTTTTACCTTTTGTCAAGTAATGAGTTTCTACTTCTTCGACTAGGATTACTGCATTAGGAGCGTCCCTCAGATCATCTATCTTATTTTGGTTGGTAGAACGCTCCACTAACTGTTATTCTTTGTTAATCTTCATTGCTTCTAGTGATTTCGAAGTAAGAGCAGAGACATAGCATTCACGTGCTACCTTTTGGTTGCTTCGGACAACGCCTACTTGTCCTCCTACAACATATTTCAAACACCGTGGACAGTGAAAGCTACTGCATGCATACTATATAGCCAAAACCTACCAAATATAGTATTGTAAGACGTCGGATAATCAACTACCACTAACAAAACTCTTACCAACTTGTTAAATGACCCTCTGCCCAAGAAAACCTCTTCTTCTAATTTCGCAATTACATCAGCCGTACTTTTTGTAAACCCCACTATGGTCTTATTCGAACGTTGGATAACTTAGGAATTCGCCATTTTCTGGTAAGTTGATGGGAACAATATTTTTTCTGAACTGCCACTATCAATTAAGGTACTTGTCTCTATTGTAACCTTACCATCAGCAGGTACCTTGGTCAAGCCTTGTTTTGAGCCCGTTGCACTTATCATGACGACTCCTACCCTCGGCTTTCTGCACCAGATGCCACGGTGCCTCCCGCGATTAATTGATCCCCGTGAGGAGCCAGTTTCATAAACGACCCAACTCTATCCATGGGTTTAACTTTAGCAACTCAAAAATAGTCTCCTTCTAATTCTTTTTCATCATACCCATAGTCACCTCCATGACTTCTCTTTCGCGCTCCTCTAAATATAGCTTTGATTTCTCTAACAACTCTTGCCTTTGTCGATTTTTCACACCTTTTAATTCCCCACGGATTGCTTTCAAGTTTGCATTCCCCACTGTAAACTCCACAATCCGCTTCTACCCTCATCGCATGGGCTATATTCTGTGCGACCATACCCACGCTTTGTGATATTAACCTATCATTCGTTTTTATCATGTCATTATTCTGCATTGACAATAAGGCACTACTGCTGACTAGTTCCAGGCACTTATTCTTACAAAAATCACACTAATTCCCAATTGATGATAGCTCGCGCCGTAGTTCATCATTTTGATGCAAGGGTTTCTCGTGCCGCGCCTTGGCTGACCCATAAGAAGTTTTGAACCTCGCAAGCTCTGTAATCAAGAATTTTACAGAGCCTAAGAATAAGGTTTATCGTTTCCACTTCTCCATCGCTTGATAGTTAATGTCAGACATGCATCGATAGGCTAGCACAACTGAATTATGATGCATCCGCATACACATCGAAGTAACATTATTTTTAAAACAAACCTTATAAAAAGCTCACCTCTATTGCAAGTTCGAGTTGTCGCTGCAAAATCTTGTTCATGGGTTTGTTATCATAAAATGACAATTCGAGCTAACGTTTTAGTTGTTCTAGCATAATCGGTGATGGCTCAGGAATCTCCTCAGCCAATCCGACACCACGGGAATCCTCACCAACATGACCTAACTTAGGCGCGACGTTCGGGCTCACAATATTCACGTATGATGAAACTGAACCCACGCCCTTCACAAAAGTTTCCATACGCCGAGATATATAATCAGGTTTCTTTTTCTCCTTCTCTGGTATACCACTGTTCTCATTAGCCTTATTTGACCCGCAATCTTCCCTTGAATCCTCCACAATGATCACCTCGGGCCCCTTTTCTTTTTTCCTTCCCTACTTTAGACAATGACACCTTGTCACTGTTCTTCTTTGCCAACCCCCCATCAGCCTCTTCGTCATTATCTAATAACTTCAACTTACATTGAGATACTAGATCAGGATTTAATACAAAATAATTTATTTTTCGTGGAAATAACTCATCTTCCAAGTCTCCTCATCATCTTCACCGGAACGTCGAGCACAGTCTTTTACTCCCTCCTCTCCAGACCGTACATAATTGTCTTCTTGTTGATTATCTCCACGGACATCTTGAATAATCATCATCTCCTCTTCCCTTTCCTTTTTATCTCAAGAGGCGATATGTCCTCCATCGCTCTTACTTTGAAACTTCGGGGAACCACAAGCCCCACCCTTGCATTGTTAAGATCTCGATACCTTTTTTCAACCAAAGCTTGCAATTGGTCCACTATTGTCGTTTCACCACTTCTTCTCATTTTCACCTAACAGTCCTCTGTAATTTTTAACTATGGCACATGACACAACCCAGAATTCAGATAATTCACTTGCAGAAACAATTGTGATGCTTCCTGACCCCACGTTGTGTCGGCAGCCCCTAAAAAACTAATCAATAGATTAACTGCTCTCTCTGGTAAACCTTCCTTACACCACTCATGATGCTTTCCTCGTCACCTGGAAGCACGAATGGAAATTCAAATAATGTCACTAGTGAACTATATTTACAACAACTAAATAGTTTTTAATTATTACACTTAGCCCTCCATCGTCTCTCCAGTTGCAGGTTCATAATAACACTTTTGTGCTCCAGATTCTGAGATACAAACACGAATGTCTGTTTTCACTTTTTATGAGATTTAGGAAACTCCACCAATCTTCTTACCCATATAAGTTCGAGGTAGAATAATGGTGAATGGCCCAGTTTTACGACATCAACTAAAACTAGTAAATATGCCAAACACACTAGAATATCAAACAGTTTGGCACTCAAAATTATACTCACCAGCACCGTCTTCCCATTGGATGTCAGTTGCGTCAAGCATATGTTTATGTAACTAAAGAAGTCGCGGATCAAATAAAGTAAGTGTAATCGTCAACCGTATTAAAAAATGGTTGTATCTAAGCATGTTTCATTTTATCGGGCATGATAAGGTTGCTCCACAGGCACTAGTACACTCACTATAATGTCATTAGGAATACCATATCTAACCCTAAATTCACGGAGTCTGTCTTCAGTTAAATAACCATATTTTGGGGTTAACCGCAAAAGTATTCCTCCAAAAAGAAGGGACTTCCGAACTCCGACTTCATACTGTCACCAATGATGATGCCTGCTTTCTGTTTCTTTTTACCATCCTATTTTAGCGCCATCCGAATTGATCTAGTGACTTCAATGATCCAACAATGATTATCAGAGCAAGCTAACAAATGAGATAGCCTACATCGAACAGTGCTACCTGATGAGTCCGAATTCAGGATACTCCCTGGAAGGGCAAATCAGTCTAAAACTCTCCGAATACCGGACAGACACTAAGGACATAAACCGGACAGGTGATTTGGACCGGACAGATCACTTCGAACACTGTGAACTTAAGGCTGTTCGAACTATGACTAAAGTACTAAAAAACCTAAACACTTCCTGACTAAGCTGCCTATCCTCCTGCTTAGAACTGATGGGTCTTTAAACATGACCCGGGTCCATTAAACTTGACCCGAAAGCCCATAAGGGCCCAAACATCACACTATAAATACCCAACCACCAGTATTAAATATGGGTAATGAAAATTAACTGCTACCAAACTGCTTAATTCTCTCTCCACCTTTAAACACTCACATACCACCGTTAAACACCCATCCACCACCTTGAAACTCCACTAAAAATTACCAGCCTACCCTCAGGCGATTATTATCCACACCAAATTGGCGACCACAGTGGGAGGAGAAAGGTGCCTGAATCAAACATTCAAAACCTGCCAAGAAATTCTGTCCGAATGAATCCGGATAAGCCAGAGCTTCCACCAGCTTTGCTCGAAGTGGTGGAAGAAAACGATGAGTATACTGTCTAAGAGCGTGACAGGTTAAAACTTGAGATAGAAGCTCTGAGGGCTGAAAAGGCCAAGATGGGCGTGAAAGAAAAATCCAAGGCATCGGTTGTTCATCACACCGATAACCCCAGAGAGCATGAGGCTTCTAAAACTCATGTGAGCACTAAAAAGACACATGCTAGTTCTAAAAAGTCTCACCGGTCCAAGCCTGTGGAGAGCTCTGACTCAAGCTCAGAATCTTCGGACAACTCTTCGGACAGTGAGGGAAATGAAAAATCCTTGTCCTCTAGCAATGATGAGGGTCGAACCAAGAAGAAGCAAAAGCAGATCAAAAAATATTCAAGAAAAAGGGATAGACGTGGAAAGATAAAGAAGCATATTGGTAAAGGATCATCTCATAGCCGGAGGCATGTGGACCGGATGTTGATGGATCCCTTTGCTTTCCACGATGAGCCAGGTATCTTTGCAACTCCTAATGAGGATACCGTGTTCAGTTGTGGAAGGAATTGGAGGCAGTCTCCACTGTCTTCTAAAATCCTGTCCGGAAACCTCCCCAAGAGGTTTGACAGTACAAAGATGGAGAAGTACGATGGCAGTACTGATCCGGACAATCATCTGGAGCAATTCAAGAACTTCATGATGAACTTTGATGATGATGATAAACTACTGTGTAGGGCATTCTCCTAATCTTTTACGGGGAGTGCTCTGAAATGGTACAACAGCCTGCCTCAAGGTTGTATTAAAGATTTTGACACGTTTTGGGTGGCCTTTCGAAGGCAGTTTGTGGGGAGTAAGGAGCTGAAGGGCAATGGAGACACAATAATCCATTGTGCCCAGGAGCCAAATGAGTCATTAAAGGATTATATAAGTCGTTTCGTGAACACAAAAAACGGGTTGGCTGATTGCTTCGAACAGGTGGCAATAGCATCCCTAAGGCAAGGTTTGAACCCAGGAAACCTGGCTGATTCGGTGACCAAAAAGAAAGCCATGACCTGGGGAGGGTTGCTAAATCAAGTTGGCAAGCAAATAAACGTTGATGAAACAAAGAAGACCAGGGTACACAGACAGGTGAGATCCACCCCGGTGGCACCAACTCCAAATCAAAACCAGTCCGGGAACAAAGCAAGAGAAACCGGACAGGGGCATAGTAGGGCAAAAGCTCAGTCTCAGCCAGCTGCTCCTGCTCAAAGTCAACAATCTAGAAACAAAAGTGGGCCATGGGTCCAACCGGAGTGGTTCGCAGAACTCAAAGAAAGCGTGGCCACCATTTTCGATAAAACAAAAGATGAGGTACACTATCGGAGACCAGCAACCTTGCAGTCTCCCAGAGAGCATCGTAACAACTCTTTTTGCCAATACCACAATGATATTGGCCATACTACTGATGATTGCATAGCGTTGAAACAAGAGGTGAAAAATTTGATTGAAATGGGAAAGTTGGGTGCATACGTTAAAAGAAGAGGAGGCAACAGGCCTGACAATACTCACCGGGTTGGTCCAAGTAATGCTGCCCCGGAGGGGGCCATGGTAATAGTGGAGAGGTTTGATGTGGAATCTGAGTACTTGGATCCTGATCCAACGCGAAACAGGGTGGGTGCTATAGAGGAATGTTCTAGGTCTGTCCCCAGGCTCATTAAATTCTTTGAGTCACTTACAATATTCGGAGGGGACACTATGACTGCTCCTACTGCTTCTTCAAGAAAGAGGCATGTTCATAATTTAGCCTCCCAGCTAGAAGGAGGCATGACATCTTATCAATCACCAAACTCATTCCCATTCATAGTCTTCGATGAGGATGATTTGAGAGATATTGCTGGCCCTCATGAGGATGCTGTTGTCATAGGAGCATCTATAGGGGGCAATGAGATAAGGCGAATTCTGGTAGATACTGGAAGCTCTGCCAATATCCTTTTCCTAACCACTTACAAGAAAATGAAAAATCCAGCTGTGATTCAGAAGTCAGAGAGATCAATCGTGGGTTTCACGGGCAGCTCAGCCGATGTGATCGGGGAGTTTGAAGAAGAAGTGCTATTGGGCAGGGGCCCTTTCAAGAAAATGGTTAGAATACTCTTCATCGTGGTGGATTGTCCCACTTGCTATAATGCTATTCTGGGGAGATCTTGGCTCTCTAGGATCATGCAGTGGCTTCAACAGTCCATCAGTGTTTAAAGTATGCTGTTCAGGGACAGGTTGGGGTTGTCCGGAGCAGCCAAAAGGTTGCAAGAGAATGCTATGCCACTGCCTTGGCTCCACGAACGCTGGGGGCAGTCAGAATAAATGATCAATAGCAGTTTGAGGGCCTTTCTGGGGGGGAGGGTGAGATTGATGACCCCAGGGAGACCCCCGGAGTGATAATTCCAATTGAAGAGGTTGAAACACATTGTTTGGAAGAAGGCAAACGTGTCAATATAGGGTCCAAGATGCCACCAATATTGAAACAAGAGATGTTGAAATTTTTGAAAGACCATCAGCACGTTTTTGCTTGGTGCAATGCTGATGTTACTGGAGTTCCATCAGAGGTGATATCCTATCACCTATCTGTCCGAAGAGATGTGGCGCCAGTGGTTCAAAAAAGAAGAGCTTTCTCAAAAGAAAAGGCTGATGTCATAGTACAAGAGGTTGACAGACTCACAAAGATGGGGCACATTAAAGAATCTCAATATCCTTTGTGGACTGCCAATCCTGTCCTGGTAAAGAAGAAAAATGACAAGTGGCGTATGTGCATTGACTTCACAGACCTCAATAGGGCTTGCCCGAAAGATTTGTACCCGGTTCCCCGGATAGATCAGTTGGTAGACTCTACTTCTGGGAACAAACTGCTCTCCTTCATGGATGCCTTCTCCGGGTACAATCAGATCCAAGTAGATCCAAAAGATCAAGAGCATACCACGTTTTTCACTGATAGGGGTCTACATTGCTACAAGGTGATGCCTTTTGGCTTAAAAAATGCTGGGGCTCCTTATCAGAGGTTAGTTAACAAGACATTTGCTGATCAAATTGGAAGAAATATGGAAGTTTACATTGATGATATGATGGTGAAAAGCGTGGATGAGAAGTTGCACTTGTCCGATCTCCAAGAAACTTTTGCCAACCTGGCAAAAGTGAATTTAAAACTAAACCCTGAAAAGTGTGTATTCGGAGTGCAGTCCGGGAAGTTCTTAGGGTATATCATAAGTGAGCATGGAATACAGCCCGACCCGGACCAACTCAATGCCTTATTCCAGATGGAACCTCCCCGAAATATTAAAGAAGTACAGCGATTAACGGGGAGATTGGCTGCCTTGAATAGATTTATCTCGAGGTCTTTGGATAGGTGTGCTCCTTTCTTTCAAACTTTGAAGGGTGCGAAGGGGTTCGAGTGGACCCCGCAGTGTGATGAGGCATTCAGTGAAATCAAGAAGCATCTTTCCTCTCCCAAAACTTTGTTCAAACCAGTTGAAAGGGAGACTCTTATTGTGTATCTGGCCGTTTCAAGTTGTGCCATCAGTGCTGTGTTGGTAAGGGAGGTTGATGGTTGTCCATACCCAGTGTACTACATCAGCAAAAGCTTGATTGATGCTGAGAGGCGTTACTTGAAGCTTGAAAAATTGGCATTGGCTCTGGTGATAGCTGCGAGAAAAATGAGGCCTTACTTTCAGGCTCATCCTATCATCGTCCGGACATCCTTCCCTTTAAAGAATGTCCTTCAAAAAGCAGACATTTCAATCAGAATGACAAAGTGGTCAGTAGAGTAGGGGGACTTCGACATAGACTTCGCTCCCCGAACAGCAGTAAAAGCCCAAGTTGTGGCTGATTTTCTGGTTGAATTCCACTCTGATAGGGATTCAGAGCAACCTACTAATTCAAAAGACAAGAAAGTGTGGATTGTCCGAACAGACGGAGGGTCTAGCACCATGGGATGTGGGGCAGGAATATGTCTTACTTCCCCATACGGGGACAGCATGTACCAAGCTATTTGTTTTGCTTTAGCTGGGTTAAAGTTGGCCCACATCTGTGGGGCTAAAAGGGTCAATCTTCTAAGTGACTCCCAGTTACTTGTCCACCATGCCTTAGGCCAATCTGAGGCTAGAAAGGAACAGTTGGTAAAGTATTTACTCCTCCTCAAAAATGAAGCGATAAAGTTTAAAGCTGTTGTCTATGAGCACATCCCCCGGGCAGAAAATGAACTAGCAGACTCATTGGCAACGATAGCATATACGGAGTCCTACCCATGGATCCATGTGCTTGAAAGCCCTTCTATTCAACTTAGTGAGGGTGGAAAAGAGGAAGTTTTTGAAATACAAGTGAATCAGCCTCAAGACTGGAGGTCTCCTCTCATACAATATCTGTCCGATGGTATTATACCTTCAAATAAGTCACAAGCCAGAACGTTGAAACACAAGGCTCGTGGTTTCATTATGTTGAGAGAAGTGTTGTACAAAAACTCCTATAGTAAACCCCTCCTACGTTGTTTAGGGGATCATGAGTCACAAATGGTCCTCTCCGAATTGCATGACGGTGAGGGATCAGCCCATTGTGGATTCAGAGCTTTGACAAGAAGAGTGTTACTCTCCGGATACTATTGGCCATCAATCATGAAAGATGCTAAGGAACTGGTAAAAAGGTGTGACCCATGCCAGAAGTACAGCAATGAAATTCATGTACCAGCCATTCCTTTGGAGTCAATTTCTGAGCCCATCCCTTTTGCTCGATGGGGATTGGACTTGGTTGGGCCTCTCCCTCTGGCGTTCGGAGGGCGTAAAACTATAATTGTGGCCATTGATTACTTCTCGAAGTGGATAGAAGCAGCCCCCCCTGGCAGGGACAACATCAAAAGCTGTCATAAAATTTATTCTGTCCAACATATGTTGCAGATTTGGTGTCCCACATAGGATAACAACAGACAATGGGCCACAGTTTGACAATAGAGAATGGAAAGTTTATGTGCCTCAAGGGGTATACAACACTGCTTTTCTTCACCTTTCCACCCACAAGCCAATGGGCAGGTTGAAGTGGCTAATAGAACTATACTGTCCGGTTTAAGGAGGAATTTGGAAGGGGCTGCTGGGAAGTGGCCTAGTTATCTACAAGAAGTCTTGTGGGCCTACCGGACAACACCTGGGGCTGCAACACAAGAGTCTCCCTTTGCCTTGGTCTATGGAATGGATGCAGTAGCTCCTATAGAGAAAACACTCCCTTCCTTTCGTATTCACAACTTCTCCGGACATGCTAATGAAATAGCGATTAGAAATCAACTTGATTTGATAGAAGAAAGACGGGTTAAAGCTCATCTTAGAGTGACACACTATTAGGGCTTGATGAGAAGCAGGTTTGCTTCTAAGGTTAAAAGAAGAGATTTCCAACCAGGGGACAAAGTATTAAGGAAGGTCTTCTTGCATACTAAGGAAAAGCTCTTCGGGAAGCTAGCCCCAACTTGGGAAGGTCCCTATACTGTGGTTGAAAGAATCAAGCCTGGGACTTATTGGTTGGAAGACAAAGACGGCAGGGTTTTAACTCACCCTTGGAATATTGAGCACCTTCGAATGTATTTGGAATAAAACTTGTGTAAATATTTACTTGTTTAAACATCCATGTAAATATTTGGGGGCATACCTTCCCCTCTTCGGTGGCACGGAGAGCTTTCAATGAAATTTGGTGCCTTCTTCAAAATTCTCTAAGTGTTTTAAAATTTTTATCTCTTATCATGCTACCCGGACTGAAAGATCTAGGGGCTATTTAAATTCTAGCCGAAGAGTCTTAGTACTCTCACAATGCAATAAAGCTACTTAAACTCCAGCTATTTAAACAAAAGCACATAATGAAAGAAGATGATGGTTGAGCAAAATAGAAACATTCATTTAACAAACTTAAAATTGCATTGGCCTTCCAAGGACTTTTGAACAAGTTAGGATACAGCACAAAAAATTTGTCCGAATAATACGGACACCATCACAAAAAGAGTGCCTTGGCCTTCCAAGGAATTTAGTTTGAATGAAAGATAAACAAAATAAAATATAAATTAAGGTTGAGCCTTTGAAGATGGCTCGCCCTCATCTGTTTTCTTGCCCTTGATATCACTCCTCTCTTCGACTATCTTCTTGCCCTTGGGATCAATCTCCTCTTCGCCTGGGCTCTCTCCGGTTTCCTCTTCATTATCAGACGAGGACTCACCGGAATATCCCTCGTCAACCATAGTATAATATGGAATGTCGTCATCATCAACATAGCGCCATAAGTCCCCCAGTCTCCTCTTCGGGAATTTTTCGTGAAACAAGAGAACCATATCAGACTTCACCCTTTGAATCATTAGCTCCTCGCTTTGTATCATCTCCCTGGCATAGGCGTTGATCTTGGCCTTGATTGTGGCCTCTTGGTCCCTTACCAAAGAAGCCTTCTCTTCAACAGCCTGAGTCACTGCATTTTCTAAAGCAATCTTGTCAGTGGTCAGGTTGGTGATGAGCTTCTCCTTTGCTGCAGTTTCTCCCCTTGAGGTTGTCAGGTCCTTCTCCATTCCGGACAGCTTTCCCTGAAGATCTTTTATGGTTTCTTCTAGGGTGGAAACTTTTGTGTTGCTTTCATTTTTCTTCTTCTTCAGCTCCTCATTTGCTTCCTTAAGCAAGTCAGCATTGGTGGTGGCAGTGCAGAGGTCTTCGGACAGCTTTTCCTTATCAGACTTGAGGTCTTTGATAGTGTCTGCTTGACTCCGGACTTGCCTCTCCAATGTAAGCACTGGCTGCACATTGCTAAGCAGAGAGTGGGCTATAGTGTCCTTCTCACTGGAAACCATGAAAGTCTTACCATTAAAATTGACCGTATTGGAGCTGCTCGGAGGGACGTAGGGCCCTGCAAATTCGTCTCTAGGCAGGCCAAGGAAATATTCACCAAGTCCACCCAGACCGGTGATGTCCACTTCATCCAAATTAAGCTCTCCCCCCTCAACCTCATCAGTATGGAATTCCCTTGGGATCTCTTCTTGAAAGTCCCTTGGGATCTCTTCGGCCAGTTTCGGGTCAGTAGGGAAAGAGGGCTCCGGATCCCGGAGAGCAAGCTCATCTCCTTGGGAAGTCTTTTTCTTCTTGGCTTCCCTATGAGTACTTTCACTAGCTTGCTTGCGAGTCCTCTTGGATGCCCTTGGAGGTTTTGGGAGGTTCACTTCCTGCTTTTCGCTCTCCTGCTCCACCACTTGTAAAAGGGCTGCATCAATTTGAACTTGTGTTGGCCCTTCTGGATCTGTTGGGGCCTCTTTTTCAGTATCACCTGCCACCTTCTTGCCTTTTCTTCTGCCCTTCATTTTGCTTGGGGCTTTGGCCCGGGCAGGCAAGTAGAGTGTCCCATCCAGCTCGTGAGACCTTCTCAGCACAATGTCTTCATCAGGATGGGTGGCGAGCTCCTCCCAAGTTAGGTCTCTCCGACCTGTTGTGTTCCACAGATGGGACCTTGCTAGGTTTCCAGTGGTGAAGGCCTTGTGGAAACAGTTCTCCCAGTTCTCTGCAGCCCATGCATTGATTTTGCCACAGGTAGTCTGTCCGGCCTTCAGGTAGTCCCCGAACTCCTTTGGCAGCTCTGTTAAAACAAAAGAGAAATTGGTTAGTACAAACTTAACTTAAAAAAAAGAAAGGAGAGATTCGAACAGAAACTTAAAGTAAAAAAAAAACTTACGGTCACTCCTCCATCTACTCCTGAGAAGGCTTGGATTCTCTCCGGTCTTGATTTTCTTGCCGTTTTCCCATGAGCCACTGACAAACAAGAATTGGCTCCTCCATTTGCTCTCCGACTCCAGGAGATCATCAACAACTTTAAGATCGTTCCCCATGTTGAAATGGTAGAAGGGGAACTGATGATGCTTGCACAGGTTGGCCACTGCAGCGAACTCTTCCATAGGAAGAGGGATCCCTGATAGCCTAGATGCCATAATACATGACATCAAGGTGAACCAACCATTGGGGCTTAGCTGTGATGGGCAGAGTTTGACCAGGTGGAAGTAGCGCACGATCTCCGGGTCTAGTGGGAACCTGAATCCCCAGTTAAATAACTCCGTAAAAAAGACTATTTCATTCTTTTTACAATCCATCGGGGTCTCCGGATCGATGGGAATCCTTGTTTTTACGTTCTCAGGAATCCCCCACTTTGTGCGCATTCTACCCAGATCAGAGGTATGGATAAATGCATACTTGGACTTCTGCAAGGCCAAGAGGTACTTGAGCTCAACTTTATGAAAACATGGCCCCACTCTCCCTTCAAGGCTCTCCGGCAGGTCCGGATCCCTCAGATATAAGTTTTCCTTGCCCTTCTTGGCAACAACAATAGCAGTATTAGCCTGTCCGGAGGACTCAGACTCAAATCGAACCTCCTCAGTAGAGTCCTCCATTCTCTCCTCCATAATTGTTGGGGGAGCTTCTGTAGAAGTAGTCCGGGGAGGATTGAAACTTGACATAGCTGGCCCTCCGGACTGTTGGCTGCCTGTGTTCATTTGACTTCTCACCTCAAGTTGAGTTTCTGAGGCAGAAGGTTCTTTGGGGGATACTGGGCTGCTGGCCTCCGGACCGGACGGCCTCACCCGGGGAGCTCTAATGGGTGCCCCAGACCCAGATTCACTGTTCTTTGCCCCCGATTTTGAGGGGGTATTTTTAGAGGTTAGCCCCTTGACTAACCGGCTTGGCCTTTTGATGACTAACTTCTCCGGGGAATGGTCAGAGTCAGACCCCATGGCAATAAAAGATGATTTTTTCCTGACACTTGTAGCGGTGACTCCCGGTTCAACAGCAGGCATTGACTCCTGAACTGAGGAGCCAGATACTATGGGAGAAAGGGTGGATTGAAAGAGCTTTTTAGGCTTGGTACCTTTGGAAGAGGATGAGCCTCTATCAGATTCTGAAACAGAGGAGGCTGGTTTCTCAACAGGCGACGATGGCAGCGCTGCTGCTAGTCGTTTCTCCTTCTCGACCCTTTGTGCTTTCTCCAACTCCGAAAGGTTGAGCCAACCGCTTTTAATCAATACTGTTCTTGTTGTAAACATAAAACAGTCAAAAACGTTTTTGTTCTAGAGAGATAAAGCTCTGGGTAAAATTGCAGAGTAAAAATTTGAGAGAGATAGTGAAACAATGAAAAATGAATGAGAATTTATAGTAAATGTAAAAAAGGAGTTGATTCCTAGGAGAATCCGAAAAGTTGGGTAATGATTAAAAGACGGCGCTGATGTCATTATTGGCAATTAAAGAGGTTACTTGTAAAAGAAGATGGTGCGAAATTCAAGGTTAAAAAACGGCTGGAATGGCCAATCAGAATACGACACGTGTCCCATTAACTCTGACAAAAACCGTTCGGAATTCGTAAAGTTTGATCTGTCCGGATATACCCACAACTCTCTCCGAATTAAGAGCCACTTCGTGTAGTCGGACTGTTTTTCAGTTCTTTGACAAGGACACTTGCTCAAACACCTAAAAAAGGGGCTCCTGATGAGTCCGAATTCAGGATACTCCCCGGAAGGGAAAATCAGTCTAAAACTCTCTGAATACCGGACAGGCACTAAGGACATAAACCGGACAGGTGATTTGGACCGGACAGATCACTTCGAACACTGTGAACTTAAGGCTGTTCGAACTATGACTAAAGTACTAAAAAACCTAAACACTTCCTGACTAAGCTGCCTGTCCTCCTGCTTAGAACTGATGGGTCTTTAAACATGACCCGGGTCCATTAAACTTGACCCGAAAGCCCATAAGGGCCCAAACATCACACTATAAATACCCAACCACCAGCATTAAATATGGGTAATGAAAATTAACTGCTACCAAACTGCTTAATTCTCTCTCCACCTTTAAACACTCACATACCACCGTTAAACACCCATCCACCACCTTGAAACTCCACTAAAAATTACCAGCCTACCCTCAGGCGATTATTATCCACACCACTACCGACGGGTGGGTCTTAAGGCACCCAACCGAGTTTAGGCAAGTCAGTCTACGTGGTCTAGGGATAATCCTAATCCGACACTACTAGTACTATAACCATACATTAGTCATAATATGACACGTTTTGAGTATATGTTTTCTACCGGTGCAGGACGACGGTGAGAAGTTACACTTCACAAAACAACGAAGTAGTGTTTTTCTCTCGTGAAGTACAATATCCAAATAATTCAATGAGTTGCAAAATTAATTTGAAATCGATTTACCATAGAAATTGGCTCTACATTCCACGCATGATGGGACGTTAGTCTTAATCTACATTAATTAAAATAACATGATTTGTAAGATTCGAAGCGGTATAATCTTTCAATACGCCATCATTGTGTCAAAACCGTTATGGCGCATGCAATATCCAACAAACTCCACGTGTAATTAAAACGCTTGCAATCACTTAACGCACTACCTGACATGATAAACTATAGAGCCACGTTGCACATCACGGTCTTGATTATTCCCATCTACTCTTCCCCATAATATTTTATTCCGTCAACCATATTTTTTTAAAATATACTCTATAGACTAGGAGAAGCCCTGATAAGGTTTCCCTCATCGTAGTTGATACTATTGGATAAGATATAAACAGGTGGTAATAAACCTAAGGCATAAACGAGGCCGGGGTGTTGGCATTATACTGAGGTAGCTTGCGAACAACGCATATACGCAGCGCATAACGACTAAATCGAGGCACCTTCGCACCATACTAAGACAACTTGCAACGCAACATTGACATGCCAAATCTCATAGTTGAGGAGAGACCCAATTATAAGGTGTTGATGTCACCCCACGAGGAATGACCGAATATAACCGAGCATAGGTCTTGGAGAGAACTGGTCGCTAATTGGTTGAAATATCCGACACGAGATCTTAGATGAGTACATGCCATATAGAGAGACCGATGCGGTCATATAGAGATCTACAAAAGAATAGTTACCGGTTGCTGACCGGCATAAGACGCGAACATGATCAGTGCATAATAAAAGACTTTAAAGAAAGTCGATGGTCATTAAAGACAACTTATTACTGGAAAATCGATATAAGAGGCCACGACTTAAGTAATAGCCATAAATATAGGTCCACGATCACATATAGTGGAATTATGTAAACAGTGAGAGATAAAAATTATACTATAAAATGTATAAATAGAATCGCAAATGTGTAAATCATCTTTTCTTTGTGGATTAATAAAATTACTACTTGCCAAATATTTGGTGAGATTTTCCTCTAACATATATAACGCACAATATTGACATTAAAAATTATATAAAATATACAAAGTAAAGATAAAAAAAAGACTAAAAAAATTATACAACTCTATTTAAATTAATTTTAAATCACATAAAATATTTAATGTTTAATATTTTTAGAATGTATAAAATAAAATTATCAGTTTTAAATTTATTCTTTACCATGATTAAAGATTATACATCGAGGGTTCTTATCACTAAAAACCAAGGAGTCTGGTCGCAATTTCGAACGTATAAAATTATGTTTAGAGAAAAACTGTCTTTTTATTATTTTGTTTGGCATCAAATAAATTGTTTAAAACTGAACTTAATTTTTTAATATTATGTGTGATATGTTTTTTAAAATATTAACTTATTTATAGAAATTATATGAATTTTTTAAATTAATTTAAAGAGTTATCTTTAGTAATATTTTTAATGTGAAAATTTAAAAAAGATTTGAAACAACATTAATTAACGTAAGAACGTGTATCTATATAAGATTAAATTCTTCGAAATGGGTAGCCTAATGGGTGGAACAGATGAGCTCGTGACCAGAATACTGTTCGTTCGACCCCTTTTACAAACGCTTTCTTGGTTTGAGTCTGTCACCTTGTGTGGTTTACCCTCTTGCGTTGGTTTGCAGATTATTGTATTAGACTGATGAATTATCATGTGCGCACTCGTTGAGTAGCGGTTGCGGATTCCCCCCAAAAATGAAAATATAAGATTAAATTATTTAATCTCATATACAATAACTAAAACATATACAAATACTAGTAAAGGTATATATAAATTTTAATAAATATATTAATAAAGTTTAGCTATGTAAATTTCAAAAACTAATTGAATAATTTGATGCAATAAAACTAGGCAAAGATTTAATTTTTTTAGTTTAAATCTAAATCCATTACCAACATGGAAAAATATATATGATAAGCTTCGTAGGGGATATAAGTATTACATGAACAACCCGATGTCATCACTAGTATGATATTGTATGCGTTAGGTCTAATGACATGTATGATACTTGTTATTCTCGTGTCTAACCGATGTAGGAGTTTGATCACACCTAACAAGTCCTCATCTAGAACAAAATACCATTTTTGCATCCTATAGATTGAGTTACATCCATATTGTAGAAATATCAAATTTGAAAAACGTTAAAGAAATATTAAAAAACCTCACCTCACCTCACCACAATGATTAAACTATATATATATATATATGCATAACACAATCTAATTAAAACTCTACATATATTCTTCACAATCTAATTTATTCAAATTATCAAACAAATAAATTCAGATTAATATATCTATTTAGAAAGTTAACAATATATCTTAGTAGTTAAAGAAATATCATTCATCATCCTCCATATGTGGGAGATATTTATTATGACACGGTATATATATTTACTCTCTTAACCACTATATACTATAGTCTAAAGCAAATATCCAATTAACTCAATAGTAATTTCTACTTCGGCTCAGATGAGCGATCACAAAATACTCACATCAATTGGCGTTATCTGTGGGAAGTCAAGAAATTCTTTTCCTATTAAAATCAAATAATTCAAAACCTAATATGTCGAATGTTGTCGACAATGCAGATTTTTCAAACGACTAGGATATTGAAATATAACGTCTCCCAAAACCGTGACCCAATTACTCTATGGTCGAAATCATACCAAGTAAAAATGAAATAGAATTGTCATCATTTAAGATTGAGTGTTTGTCTTAGCAGTTGGAAAGTGAACAAGCGATGTATTTTCTACATCTCCAAGACCAAACCTTATTTGAGGCTCACAAACTCAAGTATGTAATTTGGAAAGTTGACACACATGAGGAGGAAAAGGAGATGTTGCTATCTCATTATCATTGAAGGATAAATATGAAAGATGGGCTCGTGAAAAGGAGAAACACAAGAGAAATGCACGAAAAGGTGAACGAGAAATCTCTGAACAAGGATCCAACAAAAGAGATTGGAAGCGATGAAATCGCAACATAAATAGAATGAGGAGCAGAACCCTGATGTCCACTCATTCCGTAAGGGAAAACGTAGATCAAAACAAAGGGTACAGACTGAAAAATAAGATATGATCATCCAACTAATTAAGGATGTCAATATTTTATAAACGATGGGAGCAATGCCAATACATGCACCGCCACCACAAGGCTTTATGCCCAACCATGTTATCTTACATACCTAAACTATGTTAAATATAATTATCTACATAAAGTTGTCCAACTGGGCATGCCTCAAGCACAAAATGAGTCTCGGATGGTGTCCTAAGAGGAGTAGGTGCTCCTTCAGTGATGTAGTATTGATCACAGTACAATTATCCGGCATAAAGATCAAGTGAGTAATTAGTGATACATGCAGCTTAGTGAATATGCAGCTTAGTCTTTTTATGGTAGTAGATGCATCATTCTCGTATAATATAATATTTGGCCGATCATGACTATAATAAATAAATATTGTAGTATATATAGTTCATCAGTTCATAGATATGCTATAAATGGTGAAGTGGCCATAATATGAGGAAACTAAAAGGTAAACAGAGAATGATACGCAGCATCTCTCTCATTAAATGTATATTAATCAAAGAATAAATGGGTCGTCATGGAGGAATTTGATGAATCCAAGAGAAGGCCATCGGTTAGTTAAACTGGGAGAAGAAGTAAAAGACGTCATAATAGAGGAAGGAAATATCTTGAAGATAGACACGAAAATACTAATTGATCTCAAGTACAAAAATTGTAAGTTTTTGAAAAAATAACCTAGATATGTTTGCTTAAAGTACATATAATTTAACAGGAGTCACAACCGAGATCATAAGTCACCAATTAAACATCAACAACAATTTCAGACTGATATTATAAAGAAGGAGGTCATGTTCTCAACAAAAAAAACTGAGGCGATCATCCACAAAATAAACAGACTAACGATCGTATGACGTATAAGAGAATCCCATTATCCCATAAGGACAACAAATCTGGTTATGGTTAAAACGAGGAATAGAAAGCCGAGAATGTGCATGAACTTTACAGATTTAAACACAGTATGCCCGAAAGACCCTTTTCCACTACCACATATTGAACAACTTGTAAATGGGACATCGGGAAATAAATTGTTATCTATCATGGATGTTTTCACATGATACCATCACATCCAAATAAAAAGGACCAAGAATACACAATGTTCATCACACAAAAGGTTTTTTAGTACTATAAAGTAATGCCCTTCGGATTGAAAAATATCGGAGCAACCTATCAAAGGTTAGTAAACAAAATCTCTACAACAACAATATAAAGAAATATTTACGCCTATATTAACGATATGTTTGGTGAGAAACATTCTTGGGATATATGGTAAGTGAGAAAGAAACTAATGGACATCAAACCCAACTCGCTAATTTGAAATCAATATCTTAATAAGGAGATTAATTTCCTTAAACAGGTTCATTTCTTGATCCATATTTTCAAGCACAAACTATAATTGTGCGAACTTTTTTCCCCTCTAAGGATTGTATTATAAAAGCTTGAGATTTCATAAATATTAACTAAGTGGTTATTAGAATTAGGGCATTATAATGTTATATTCGATCCTAGAACAACCATAAAGGTTCAAGTGTTAATTGACTTCCTTATATAATTCCAATCGAAACGAAATATAGTCATAAATGACGATGTAGAAAGCACGTTGAGCGTAAAAACAACGGAGGAAGCAAAAATCAAGTTTCAAAGAAAATGATATAATTTTCTCCCCATATGGTGATATTCTGAATCAATATATTTGGCTCGGATTCTCAACGTCAAATAATGAAGAAGAATATAAGGCTGCAATCATAGGGTTTTGTTTCATAAAAATCTGCGGAGAAAAAAAGTAATAATCTTAACAAATTCCCAACTAGTAGTTATCCAAATGACGTATCATGCTGAAGCAAAAAAAAAACATAAATGAGTAGTTAAAAAAGTTACATATATTTGTTCTTCTCAATTTGAGCATATCAAATTAAAACAAGTGTCAAGATCACAAAATACAATATACGATATATTGGCGACACATTAGCTTATGCGACATGCACATAACTAACATCAAGAGTAATACCACAAGATAAACCATCAATCACTTCTCCTAGTCAATCTCTATCAACGATCACATTCAATGGGTAATGGTAATAAAAGAGGAAAATTAGTAGAAAGATTGGAGAACACCAATCATAAATTATCTCACACAAGGCACATTACTTGAAGAGAAAATAAAGGTTACAAAAAATAATATCTTCAAGATATGTGTGGATAGATGAAACAACGTATCAAAAAGGACTACCATATTATTTATTAAGGTAAAGTTGAAATTTTTTTAATGGAAGAGTTACTTAAGAAGAATGAGGTGCTCACTCCGGATACAAAGCCCAAAAAAATCAATACTTCATATTTTATGCTAGTGAATATAACAAAATATAAATTGAACAAACATCATTATTTTTATTTACAAAATTTAAAAAATATGAAAATTAATTGATAACTCTCTAAAATATAGTATTATTTGATCATTAACTAAAAATTTAGTATTTTAACAAATAAAAAATAAAAAATAACACTAAATCATGTTTACAGAAAGCATCAAATTGTGAAAAATGAGCTTTCTTGATGTCTAATTCATTATTAATTGTTTCATTTCATCTCTTCTCCTAGCCTAATACTCTCGCTTCCACCTGATTTCTCATCTTCTTCTGTACTGATTTGCTTGTCATGGAAACATTCAACAAATCAATATTCGAGAAAGAATATTTTCATGATCTTCACGCACCTAGCAACAACCTGCATTATAGAGAAACCTTCAAATCAACAACAATGGAATCATAAGCAGACACTCTAAAGAAGCCTGACACTTAACAAACTTTTAAGCCAATCAATGTTATAGAAAAATCAGATCATATCTCGATTCAATATTCCCTAAATGTCAAATAGCATCTAAGCATACTCTGATAGATAACTTCTCACAACGTCTACCTAAAAGAAAAATTCTTAATCATTTCTTGAATGATTTAAAGTTGAAAGGTGATTACAACTTATCTGTTTGGCACTCCTGGCATATTCTTCTTGAATTTGATTTAAAAGAAGACTTATGTAAGATCTGAGCTAAGAAGGTCTAAACTATTGTTGAATCTTCAATGAGATTGTTAAAGTGACAGTCTAATTTTAACGCTTAATATGAGTGCGCAACCACTTCAATTTGGATAAGAGCTGAGAAAGTCCCAGAGTACATTTATAACAAAAGTATTATCAAAGAAATAGCTGCAAGCATTGGAGATTCACTAAAAATTATAATACGAGAGAAAATAAGAGCTTACCATAATGTTTGTTAAGTTTGGGTTGAAATAGATGTGTCTTCAAAGATCCAACACCATATCTTGGTGGGTTTTGGTGATAACTATGGTTGTTGGTTGAACAACAGCTACAAAGATCTGCCAAGCTAGTACAATAGATGATTCTACCCGGGTCATAGTCAAAATAAGTGTAAAAAAGATATTGCAAAATCTCAGGTTAAATAAGTTTTGGATAAAGATGAGAATAAAGGTAACAAAAATGATGATCAGAGTATTACTTATTCTAAAGTTACTTCAACAAATAAACATAAAATGTATAAAAAAATCAAATTTGTTGTGATTTTCCCTGAACAACAGAAAGAAAAGTTTTACAATAAACAGACTGAATCTCCTAACTCTCATAATGTTCAAGCTACCAGGATTGACAAAGAGATAACAAATAATATATATATATATATATATATAGATATATACATATATATCATTTATCAATCCAACATTCAAGCTCAAGAAAGAAAGGCCCCATGTGAAGAATAAATCATTGAGGCAATTCAAACTTTAGAGCAAGGCTACATCCAATCTATGTCTCAAGATTGCAGAAATTTGATATCAGGAAACATAACTCTGGATCAGTGCAATATAGGTAGCCTTCATAATTCCCTTACTTGTAAATCTAAAGAAACTGAGAAAGATTTTTAGGATGTGATTAACAGAAAGAAGAAGAAACCTAATAGTTTGATAATTAAATCCTTTAGATTTTCGGGGACAAACAAACCATCTATATCACATTTAATGATGTTAAAGATACTTCGCGGAATATACGAGGCATTAAAAGAAATTATTCTATTAGAAGACTGAATTCCATCATCCACAAAGAGAAGATCAAGATTGTTCCAATTCGAGAGCCTCTTGTATGCCCGGAAAATATGGAAAGTATTGCTTCTAAGATTGGCTTCAAAAACTACACAGCCAATACCTGGAACGGTGACTTTTTTTTTATTAATAAACTTATTGATAACACTCAATGCTTGCATATTGATATCTTTTATATTGATCTTCGTAAAATATTTCTTCTAACTATTGTTTACGCAAAATGTCAAAGATATAACAGGATGAACCCATGAAATATTCTCAGGAACATCTCAACAATGTCTACTGAATGGCTTATAATATGAGACTTTAATGCAATTAGGCTATACCACCTTTTGTCTCAACAATAGTGAAAACCTCAATGATGTAATTAGAGATTGTCATTTGGAGGATGCAGGGTATGCAGGCTCGAAATTCACTTGGTCTAACAACTCCAAGTGGAAGAGACTTGATAGGCCTCTATACAACTCTATATGGTCAAGATCCTTCAAGAAAACTAAGGTTCTTCACGTGGCTAGAACATGTTCTGACCAAGCTCCTCTATGTGTCTCTATTGCTACTAACATATTTAACACTAAAAAAAGCTTTAAATTTTTTAATATGTAGACTTTGGAAAATGAATTTCTAAAATTTGTAGAATCCAACTGAAATCAAAGAATGGAAGGCTAGCATATATACCTTTTTTGGCATAAGCTGATAGATTGAAAGGTCTTAAAGGTTGGAATATAAACTGTTTTGGTAACGTGTTTGATAAAGTGCAGGTCTCATAAGATAATGTCAAGCAAATGGAGATTAACCTCACTGTTCCTAACAACTTAACTACTAAATCTGATTATTTAAAGCTAACACTACCTTACCGCAAGCTTTAAGAATGGAAGAGTCTTTCTGGCATAAACAAATGCTACTATAATTGATTAAAAGATTCTGATAGAAACACTAAGACTTACCATGCGTATGTTTCTAAAAGAAGGAATAAAACACTATCAACATCATCAATGATAGAGATGACTGGTTAATTAAATATAATTTGCTGAAAGATACTTCAAAGATATTCTAACGACTCAGCCATACACACATAAATAAGAGCAAACAATAAGAATGCAGGACAACATTTTTAACAACATACCTAAGTTGATTACTAATGAGGATAATATCTCTTGGTTACTACCTCCCACTGAAAAAGAGATGCTGGACATTATCAACAACTTGAATCCCTCAAGCACTGCAGGAGTTGATGGCTTCAATATCTACTTCTGTACGTTTATGCAAAATTTCAAGATGTTTTACTAACAATCTTCAGCCTTCTATTGACATGCTTAGTAAGTTTTTTCAAAATTATCAAGATGTTTCAGGACAAGTAATAACAAAGAGAATACCAAAATAATTGTTTCCAATAGATTTCTCAAACTATGATATCTAATCTTACTTCTAAAACTGGATTTAGTGCAGATCATCTCCATACAAACTACTTGGGAATTACTCTCAGCACCAACAATAAGACAAGGAACTATAGTTCTCTCCTTAACAAAATCAATAGCCAAATTCAAGAGTGGGAGTCTACAAATCTCTCATATGGGGGTAGGCTTATTCTGATTAAATCTATTTTAATGAAAATTTAAGTATATTGGACACATAGTTGTTGTATTCCTAAAATTATTATCAATAGACTATAAATGAATTTTAATAAGTTTCTCTACGGTTCTTCAACTAATGAACATAAAATTCATTGGACTAATTGGATTTTTTTTAAATTGTGGTCAAATTTCACGGAGAATAAAAGTTATTCGCTTAAGATTATGCACAACATCTACTCAAAAAACTCTCACCCTCTTTCTGGTTCATACAACAAGACTGACTCATTAACCTACTGAAGATTGGTTGGTATTAAGGCAGTAGCTGAGCCTAACATTAGATGGAATTTGGGGAAAAGAGATATAGATTTCTAGTTGGATAATTGGCATAACCATTCTCCTCTTATTATATTAGATGACGAGGAGGATAAAAAATGGTTCCAGCCTACAAAGTTTAATTCTTTATGGCTTAATAAATCTTAGGATACCAACATATTTAAGGGTTTCCTCTCCTAGCTAGAAATAATCTAATCAACACTACAAGCATAAACTTTAACACTATAATTTGGAGGGCCTCTAAAGATACCAGATTTAATATTAAAGAAACATGGAACCATATCAGGAAGCATCATAATTAATCAAATATGTTCAACAAAATATGGAATTCCATAACTCCCAGGAAGTGTTCTTTTCTTTTGTGGAAAATTCTTCTAAACTATATTCCTATTGACACAATATTTCAAAAGAGACACTTCAATATAGTATCTAAATGAAAATTTTATGACTATTATGAGAATCCTACCCACTTATTTATTACTTGTAGTCATGCTTGGAGCATTTGGATATACTTTGCTGATTTGTTTAAGGTTAAAATAGATAGGTTCATGACTGTGGCTCACATAACCATAATCTGGCTTTGTTAACTGATAAGAAAGTGCATGTTAGATATGTTATTCCTTCAATAATGTTCTGGGTTATTTTGCATAACGGGAACAAATCAAGGTTTAAAGGATCGTATATCTCATTTTAATCTGCTATTAACCATATTAAGCATATTCTTTATAGTCGTGATAATGCCAATCTTTTTTAATCAAAACACTAGACTAATTATGCTAATACTGCCATAGAAATTGGTTGTCTATCTTACATCAACTTAAAGAGAAAGCCTACATACCTCACATGGACTGATCCAATTGCTGGTAGGCTCAAATTGAACACAGATTGGTCAAGTCTTCGTAATGGTGAATCTAGTGGATATGTTATTATTCGTAATAGCTTAGGAGAGATTGAACATGCACCCAGAATCTTATATGGCAAGTTATCCCATTTGATGGCCGAATCGAGAACTTTACTATATGGACTTCTTATCTGAAAAAAAACAGATTGTTACATGTTGATATTAAGACTAACTCGTAAATTCTTGTTAATCTGCTTACTAGTGGTAAATACCCTTGTCCTTTAGCCTTTTTCTCAAATGTTGCAGGAATTGAATCATTCATACTATGTTTATCTTCCATATTTTGAAAGACCAAAAAGAGCAGCTGATTGGCTTGGCAAATGGACTCTGAAAAGTAAAATGAAGTTTGAATCTACTCAATTTCAAGCTCCAACCCACCTTAGTGCCATAACTTTTCTTGAGAACTTAGGTTTGGTTTACATTAGCAGTAATAGTTAATTCCCCTGTTTTGATCTTACAATTTATCCGGACAAAGACTCTAGTTGTTGTCTTATCAATTAACAAGAAATTTTTCTGACTTTCATCAAGCTTGTCGATTTATATTTTGCAATTCGTATGGAATCTAAGTTAGATCTAAATCATACATATGATGCTCTCCCTGGAACAGATGCTTGATAACATTGTGGGGTTGCTTACGTTGAAGCTTGTTGTTACTTGAAGCTTGTTGTTCATCAAGATTGCAGATATAGATTACTGTAATTTGCATGGAATCTGAGCTACATATATTTCTTTCTTGTGATGGTCTTCATGGAAGTGCTTGATAGTTGTTTATCGCTAATGCTTTTATCCTATTAAAGCTGATTTATTTCCTCTTTCATGACATTTCGTCAAGTAAGAGTTGTGTATTATTCCAGTTTCTCCGTCCTTTCGGATTCTTGATCAAATGTTTTTTTCCTCAAAACTATGAATCCTATCAATTTAGTTGAAAACTTCTAAAATATGAAGTTTAGATTTGATTGGAAGTTAAAGCAGTCTCTCGAGAGATTACTTATAGTGTTGGAGAAGGATTACTTATAGTGTTGGAGAAGAATAGTAATCGAGAAGAATAGTAATTGAAGCAGCTTTTTTTAATCAATGTTAATTAATTATGTATCTCTATATACTTTAGTTAACATAACCCCTCTTATCCCTTTTTATTTTCATAAAGTCTTGTACTCTTTTTACGTTAATAAAAAGTTCTATTTTGATTATAAAAAGAAGTTTATAGAAAGCATCAACACATATACTTTTTTTCAAATTTAAAATATTAATTAACTTTCTTTCAAATTTAAAATATTAATTAACTTTCTTATTTATTCATTATTTTTATAAGTGAAATTTGTAATTTTAATGGACAATATCAATATTAACAAATAACCGAGTATATATTGATAACCATAATAAAATTATAATTCTTTTTTTTCGTCTTTAATTTTGAACAAGAGATTATATGCTTTTTAAAATTATTTCATTCTTAATTATCTCATTTTTAGTTATATAGTGTTTTTTAAATATTGAATTAGTTTTTGATTAAATTTAAGATTTTAAAACAATAAAACAATAACAATATATTAACATATTTATTTTTAGAAAAAAAAAAGATTAGCAAGTTTAATAATAAAACGGTCGACAAGAGTTGGTTATTTAGAGTTTAAGGGTTAGATAAAAGATTCTTCCCGAGAAGAGCAAACTCATCCAGCAACCAGAGGGCTGATCCAATTGACATAGACAGCCATTCAAAGAATGATCCAATTGACATAGACAGCCATTCAAAGAAAACTAAATCAATATCCGAAGTGGATTAAGGTTTTCCCAGTTTGGGGTTTTACTCCATACCCTAACTCCTTTGAGATTCGGCAAGGATAAGAGTACTAGCATGCAAGAAGATTTAGAGATTCATCTAAATTCAAAAAATAATGACAAAATTCAATTCTTGACCAACATTTCCCTCTTCTCACCAAAAAAAATATGTATGGTCAGTTCATTTTCAACAAGGTGCCCAAAACCAATCCACCAAGTTGTTACTCGTGAGGATATACCAATGGAGGATTCAATTTTGTTAGTTTGAGTACCATATTGTATGTCTTTTTATTATCATTCCTTCTTTAAATTTTTTTTTAATTTTTTTTAATTATATATTGAATTTTAAAAATTGAATCACTTTTTCAAATAGATTGAAATTTTCAACATAATAAAACAATAAAATAATATATTAAAATATTAATTTGTAAAAAAACAATATGAAATTTTTGTAAAATAGACAAATAAAACATATATTTTGTAAGGAAAAAATAATTTTAGATTACACACCAAAATATAATATATATTTTTTGTATTTATTTGATTATAGGTTTGAATTTGCATTTAAATATTAAATTCAAAATTATGAAAAAATAAAAGAAGTTAATTAAGGGTATAAAAAGAGAACAATTTTTATAATTAAAAAATACACGTCCAAACTTTTATATAAAATCAGAATCAATTACACGATATGGGTGGATGTCACGCAAGCAAGTACCAAAACAAAAGAGAAGTAACATCATAAAAATTATAATAATAAAAGTTTGATAAATAATTTTTTTAAAGTTAAATGAGGATTCAAGTTTATTTTCAAATTATTTTTTAATAGTCTTCGTTGTATATAAAAATCTAAAAATATGGTAATACAAAAACGAATATAGCTAATAAATAATATTTATATAAAATAAAAGTGGTCACTCAATAATATTTTATAATAAAATAAAAATGATTTATTTTATTTAATAATACCATCGATTTAAATAAATTTTAGTGATATTGTTCGCATCTTTTAAAATTTTGAAAATCATCGTAAATAACGAAAAATGATTCCACCTTTCCAAATGAATCTAAAAAAAAAGATGTTATTCAAATATGTTGTTTAGAAATAATAAGACACCTAATTATAATTTGTTTTTTTATGTGAACATGATTTTTACCATATACCCATCTTTTGTTAGATATGACTGGTCTTAGAATTATGTGTTATTTTTGTATATATATAAAAAACATCCAAGTCTGAAGGTTGGTTTTAGAATTAAGTGATATTTTTAAAAGGAACACATTTCGAGACTCACCCTCTAAATTAGGTGCTTCTTTGAAAAATAAATAACACATAATTCCGAGACCTTTAATTTCGTGTTTAAAAAAAATCAAAATTGGGTTTTTGTGTTTAATGATTCTAAGACTTAAACTCAAGATTAACACGCCTTGTTAATGGTTTATGTGACATTTTCCAGTGTTGATACATTATTTTCTTCTTCCATCAACTTAATATTATTTAATTTAGGTTTTAAAAAAATTAGGTTTTAATTCTAGAAGTTTATGAATATAGTTTGGGTTGAATATGAAGATATTATGTGTTTCATAAAGATGAAGAGAAGAGAATGTTTGAATAAATATTGAGTTGAAAATGCAGATTTTATGTGTTTGTAGGAAATAAAGATAGAATGACAAAAACATAAATTTGAGTTAAATCAAAGGGTAAAATAGTAAAAGTATGTATTGAGAAAAAGTTCATAAATTTTTTGACGGAGGAAATAATAAAATTTATAGAGAATTAGCATTTCCCTAAAATTTGATAATTTTAAAATTTAATAGTAATAATAATTTTATACATGCATAATATAAATTTATTCTAATAACCATCAAATTTGTAAAAAAACATTTAAATATAAAATAGTATATATATATTAATATTATATCGTGTGTATATATATATATAAAATTACAGAAAATAAACCAAAGAAATCTCAAAATTTTATTTAAAATTATTTCAAATAATATAAATAATGTAATAGTTAATTTTCTTGGAAAATGTAGGTTAGTGAACTTGTGTAGGCACACCCAATGACCGTTAGAAAGGAGTAATTAGGCACACCCTTAGTGGAATAATACACGAACTTGTGTTTTTAAAATCGCCTAAAGCATGCATAGTAGGCACACCCAATTACCCTTAGAAATGAGTAATTCGGTTGCTCAAAATAATTTTTTTCATAAAGATGTTTGTATTATAGTATAACAGTGGGTATCCTATTGATAAAATATATTACAATAAAGTTTGCATCAAACCACAATTAAAATGGTAGTTGAGATTGAGCCAAAAGTGTATATGTCTTTTTTTTTCTCTCTACCCTACCATTTTGGACAGAAGAATAAGGACAAGAATGTTTTAGTTGCATGCGAGACTAAATGGTGTGGGATACAAATGTTTGGTATTCACCACAACCTTCAGTCTGCAATACCTTGATATTTGTTTCAAAATTAGTATCAATCTTTCTTTGAAATTGTATAAACGTTTTTAATACATAACTTTTGTTTTTCAAACAGTATATTGATGAGAACCTTGAGCAATCATCTAAAAACCATATATAGTATTTAAAACAAGTTCTTTTGTTGAAACTTGAATATGCCCCCAAAGATCTTTGTGTACAAGACCTAAAACATTATTGGTATGAGAATCAGAAGTGGGATAAGGTAATCTATGTGATTTTCTAAGCTGATAGTAGTTACAAAACATAGATTTTTCATTAACATTAATAACAACATTACATTATTTTATAAATTTTTATAAAACTCGAAAAGTGAGATGGCATAGTCTCATGTGCTAACCTTTTATTTTTGACACATATTCCCTATCACCTAGGACCGACTTAGAAACAAGAACACTAGGATTATAATCTTGAAACTTATGTGGTTTCTCAATGTATTGGAGTACTCTTTTAGATCTGTTTGTTAGCAAAGTCGTTTTTTATAAGTGAAAGTATATTTTTAGAAATGGTCGGAACATGTAGAATGTTTTTAAGAGCTAATGTTTTTTATCAACTATAGGAATAGTAGAATTACCAATTTTTTATTAAAGAGTTATGAACATTTTTAACCTTGGCAGAGACCTTATTGTGACCACGTCCCCTATAAGTATGATTGTACCTTCCTCTATAATTATTTTCATTCCTACCTCTGCAGCCACGACCCTAGTCTGTAGGGTAAGAACTCTGGTCTCTTCTGTTGTTGTTGGTATTATGACAACCTTGTGATTTGTTGTCTCCTCTGTTTGAATTGTTTTTGGTAATTAACAAAGTAAGACTGGTATTATAAAATTTTAGGCTAAACATATAATCCAATCTACTTTCAGAACTTAGTAGGGAAGTTTCAAAATGAATTCACCTTTGAATTCCTTGTTTGTTAGACTCACAACTATAGAAGTATACTTTGGTTCGAAGTTAGCAAGGGCTTGTGAGACTAACTCATCAACGATAACAACACAACATGCTAGTACCAAATTATTGGTAATGAATTTTTACTTAGCCAAGTACTCCTCCATAGTTTGTCCTCCCTCCCTAGTTCTCTAAAATTCACTTCTAAAGGAAGTGACTCTGACTCTAATTTGTGAGACAAAGGGTCTTGTTAAGGAATCCCAAAATCTCTTATTAGACTCTTACTCTACCAACTAAGTTGTTAGATGGAAGAGATGATGGTGAACAATCATCCAAGTAAGAGTTGGTCTCTAGAGTACCACTCTTCATAAGGAGAATTATGAACAAGTGTTCCAACATAATCAAAGATAACATCTGAAGGACAAGGGATATCACCTGAGATATGACCAAACATACAATTACCTCTGATGATTGCGACAGTAATGGCCTTCAAGAGTAAGAAATTGGTCATGTCTAGCTTCATTATGTTATTCGTGTTCCCTATTTGAGAGATTTGTGATTTATTGTTCATATTCATGTCAAGTTAAAAACAACCAGAAGCATTTGTTTCGAAGCTCGGGAACAAAGAGGTGATGTTAGTTGTGTTCTGATACCAAGTTAGGAATCAAAGCAATATTCGTAGAAACCTTTTTTATTGCACTAGTTGTAAATTTAGCAGCTGAATTTGTCGTAACAAATTTAGTTATTAGTCACGTTGCTCAACCTTGTCTATATATAGCTTGTTGACATGGGCTTTATTTAAAAACCATAGGCTTCAGTTAAAGACTTGCTCGACCAGATTCATTAACTAATTGCCAAATAACTTTTTAGAACAAATACACTTCACATGTAACTCTTCTATTTGCAACCCTGGATTAAGTCAAGTCGTTTTCCTTCTTCTTGTAAAACCTATATGTTATTTCTCCTTACTCAAGATTGCAACCTTCATCTTCATTCTATATCCTTTTATCTATATCTCTTAGCTTGACAACCTATACAAATTCCTAAAGTGTCGTGAACGCTACAAGCTTACAACATTCGCTACAAGATTATTTTATGGAGAATAAATAATTATATTATCATTTGTACATTTTTTTCTACTAAATATATTTCAAACTATTCTCAAATCGTCTAAAACATTTTTAAAATATAAAAATTAATATAAATACTAAATATTATACATATAACATAATAATGTGCACTTAACCGTATTTTATAAAAAGTATAAAAAATATTTTATTCGATGGACACCGCAAATAACTTTCCCGTGTAACACGCATGCTAAGGCTTGCAAACTTTCAAGTACCTTCCAATGATATTGTTCGCAACTTTTAGAATCTCGAAGTTAATCATAATCATCAAATTAGTTATTTTGATCATCGTTTGTTTCTTGATTTACATCGTACATACAAAAGTGCTCATCATTCTAATTTATTCTGGTTTCTTGATTTACATCGTACATACAAAAATGCTCATCATTCTAATTTATTCTCTATAAACGGACGAAGGTACCGCGAATTGCAATTTGTTTTTTTATATAAAAACATGCTTATATCGTCTTTTGTTACAGATAACAAGATTAATCCAAAACGTCCGAAACAAATCCAAAAACTTTAGTAGTAAATTGATTAATTACTTATTTATAACGTTTATAAAAACTAATTAATAAAAATGTAAACAATAATATTTTATTTGACTTTGACTATAAATTATTTATTTTACTAAAGCACCCGTTAAAACAATATTAACACACCTACTTCTCGGAGCTTTAAGTATTAGTTAAGTTATGTCTTTATTTATTACGATAGTCTTTATTTATTACAACATTTATCCTTAATGGATAAGATAGTCTTAAACGGCCTATATTGGTAACCATAATAAATTACAATTGTTTTTTTCCCCTTATTTTCCCTTTTTAATTTTGAGTAGTAATATCCTTTTAATTATCTTTGTTTCTTTAATTATCTTTTTTAAAAAGTTATATATTGGTTTTTTAAAGTTAAATCAGTTTTCAAATAAATTGAAATTTCACTAAAGAGAGGAAACGTTAACATATTTATATGTAAAAATGGGTATGCTATTTTTTAACAATAAACAAATAAGATATAAAAAAATTAAATTATTTTGTAAAAAACAAAATATATTGTCGTATTCATCCAGATTATAGGTTTGAATTTAAATCAAATTTAAAATATTATAATATGAAATACATAATTGTGAATCAATAAGAAAAGCTAATTACAGTTCTAAAATAAGAGAGTAATTTTTCATAATTGAATAAAAGCAGTCCAAAATCTTTATTTTGATAAAAAACAATTCATTGACTCTTCATTTTTCTACGCACAACGTAAGAGGGTAAACCACATAAAATGGTCACGAGACTAACTCCTCATTGATAAAGACGAATATGGATACTAAATAATATTAAATAACATAAAAATGTCTACTCAGTAATATTTTATTCAATGATAGACAATTCAAATACAAAAATAAAACATGAGATTGGTTACTCATCCCACTCATAACAATCGTGATAAGGCTCGCAGATTTTCTTTTCAAATACCTCCAAGTGACATTGTTGACATCTGCTA
Source organism: Limnanthes douglasii subsp. nivea (assembly GCA_036936605.1). NCBI lineage: Eukaryota > Viridiplantae > Streptophyta > Magnoliopsida > Brassicales > Limnanthaceae > Limnanthes > Limnanthes douglasii. The sequence goes on from JAUPFV010000005.1 coordinate 77,193,367, forward strand.
AAATCTCGAGGATCATCATAAACATCGAACGAGTGATTCCCACCTTTCCAAATGAATCTACAAAAGTATAGGGTGTTATTCAAATAACTTCTGTAGAAACCAAAAGACTATTCACCGTCTTTCTCAAGTATATGAATGCCTAAATCATCGTCTCCTGATTTACAATGCACAGACAAAGCTTCTCCCGATTGTAACTTGTTCTTTATGTAAACATGATTTTTACCCTCTAACCATGTTTTGTTAGATATGACACGATTACTCGCCACAACCAAAACATTATTCGCAAATAACATATGCAAAACAAAGGAAAGGATAAAAAATTCCAAAAGCCTCATTTTTATGCTACTACATAGAATGAATATAAGTTGCGGAGAAAATATCAGTATTTGTACTTGGAAAATGTAATATTTATGGAAAATAATTGATTATAAAAAAAGCTATAATATTTTGATCATTAGAAGATAGTTATTTTACATAATAATCAAACAATATCAAGAAATAATATGGATTTTATTTTTTTCATATTAGTTTTTATTATATTTTATACTCAATTTCGTTAATCAATAGTATGTAATCTTTGATTCTATTTTAGCTCACAATTAACTAGATCACACTTGAGCGGGTAAGATAAAATTTAGAGAAAAACTATTTCCCCAAGAGATATATTATTTCCTCCATATCTTAGGAAAGTTTACTCTTTTTTTATTTCCTCCATCAAGGAAAATTTAAATGTGTCGTTATAATATTTTTGTTTTTTACATAAAATAACACCTAATTTCGAGGTTTGGTCTTAGAAGTAGGTGTTGTTTTTTTATAACATAATTCTAATGGTCAATCTTGAAATTAATAGGTTTTTTTTAAATAACACATAATTCCGAGATTGACTCTCAATACCTGCAATTTCACGATTTTTTGAAGGTTTTTGAAAATCGGGTTTTCATGTTTAATAAGTCTAAGACTTAAAATCGAGATTAGTAGTCTTGTTAATGGTTTTGATTACATTTTCATTAATTAGCTTAATATTATTTGATTTAGGTTTCAAAAATTTGGTTTTGATTTTAGAAGTTTATGAATATAGTTTGGATTGAATACGAAAAAAATTAGGTGTTTGTATGAAATAAAAGATGAAAAGAAGAGATTGTTAGAATATATATTGGGTTGAATAAATATATAATGTTTGTTTGCAGAAAATAAAGGTAGAATGACATAAAAATATAAACTTGAAGTTAAACGGCATGTGTTAAAAAAAAAGTTAAAAAAAAATGGGTGAAGCTATTTCCTGAGTTAAAATTATTATCTTATTCATATATTTAGCCATTTTCTAGGCTCGTTATTTCCTTTATTAAGGAAAAAACGAGTTTACCTGACATAAATATAAAGTAAACACGAACCTCCTTTACCTTCATCCTCTTTGTTTTTATTTATTGTACATGTATTAAATTGTTTTAATTTATTAACTCCATTAATTTTATCTCCTTAAATATCATGACTTTTAGATTACCTAAATGAGGAATAAGTCTATTAACATTTATTTGTTTCTATCCATGTGGTTTTAGCCATTAACACCAACCTGCTATCTATAATTAGATATAGGTCTCTATTTTTCCTCCATTAAGGAATTCCACCTCCTTAAAAATCATGACTTTTAACTATAACTCTACATTCTTTAACTTTTTGTTTATGGTAATTTTCCAAAGGTGCTCTTTCAAATAATTTAGTATTTGTAAAATTACTCTACCTCTATTATCTATTGTTTTTCTTTATTTATTAACAAAGATAATAAATATATAAAAATAATTGCAACTTATTTTGAGGGCATATCTCGATATCACTTGTTTTAGAAAAGGAAACTAATTCCCATGGATTCCAAGATTATCCATCTGAATTGTATCTTTAAAATCGAGAGTTTTGATGTTTAACGAGTGTAAAACTTCAAAACAAATTAAAATACTTTATTGGTGGTTTGGGTGATGTTCTCATTCTTTGTTTTCTTTTTTCCATTAAATTTAAAAAGTTCAAAATATTTTGTTAGAAATTTTTGAGTTTTTTTATTTGTTTTAGATTTAATTTTAGAATATTTTTAGAATATGTTGGGCAAAATATCAATAAATTATTTGTTTGTAAAAAATATGAGTAAAAAAAAGAGGGACACAAACATAGAAATTAGAAGTTAAAGGAAGGATAAAAAGATAAAAGCATGTTTGGATTTTTTTTAAAGAAAACTTTAGATTGAAGAAATAATTTTGAAATTTAATAGTAATAATTATTCCATATATACATAATATAATTTTATTCAGTTAACCTTAAAATTTGTAAAAAAATTCTAAACACAAAATACTGTATAAATATTAATATTATTATATACAATATTCTTATTAAAATCGTATAAAATATGAAAAATAAAGATGTCAATGAATTGACCAAAGAATTCTCACAATTATATTTAAAATAATTTTGGATAATATGAATAATGTAATATTTAATTTTTCTTGCATAATAAAGGTTAGTGACAGGTAGGGAGTCTGGCCTATAAGGTGTTAGAATTGAGCAAGTAGGAAAATCATGATCAATATAAAGTTTGAGGAAGTGAGGTGTGAAATATTAATATGTGGTAAATTGAGGAGAAAGTAAAGGTTGTGTCTAAGTATATGGACTTACTAAAGGCTAGTGAGTAACATGTGTTTGTATCTATAATTCTTGACCAATATTTGGACACCAGAATGTGAAGATGTACTTGGAAAGATACCAATATAAGATCCAATAAGCTATGGCACTAGTAGTGTTAGGCACACTGTATTTAATTTAATCACTACCCATAAAATCAAGAGTATGAAAGCTAACAAACCAACTTGAACTTAGACTAGACACAGAGGACTGGTCTTAAGTAGGTTGTATGAATTGTTCGACCAAAGGAAACTCTAGATCATTAAACACCACATGTCTAGAAATATAAACATGTCTAGAAAATCTTTAGAAAGATGAAATTATTTAAAGGTTGAGATCCCCTCTAAAATATCTAGTTCCCAACCCTTCAAGGAAGGTAATTTCCCTTAGGTAGCTTGAAGTGTCACTCTTGGTAAAGTCCATGGTTTGATTAGAAGATGGAGTTGCCTTTGCAATCCAATTTGCTGATTTATTTAGTTCCCGGAAGATATGAATCAGTCTCATATTTGAGGATATTAGATTCCGGCAGCATGAAAGATTTGGCTTAAGAAACCAAGAGATTTTCCCATCAAGAATCATTTCAGTAAGAATGTAAGAGTTTGTTTCAATGTCCAGTTGATTGCTACCTTTTTAATAACAAAGAGTCAGCCTATCAAACAATGCCCTACACTCAGCCACCACCGAAAAGGTTTTACCATATGATCGACCATAACCAAATAAGATTAATCTCTCACCGTGTCTAACAAACCCCCCCTCCATTGGACTCACCAGAGAGACTACAAGCTCTATCACTCTATATCTAGAAATATGAGATCATGTAGTTAGTGTATTTATAAATAAATATGTTGAATATTGCTGCAGAATGGCACCACACATTCCAAGCGTTCTCACAGCTTACAACAAAATGGTTGATGCTTTCTGTGTTGTCACAATGATGAGATTTAGATGTTATGTGTATGTTCTTTTTTGCAGTACAATATCCACAGTGAGCCAGTTGTGAAGAGCCCTCCACAGAAGCATGGCGATTTTTTGAGGTGTAATCGGGCTCCAAATTTTCCTCCACATGTTAGAGCAGTTTCTTTTGATTCTAATAGCATTCCATGTAGTTTTAGTATTAAAATATCTATCATTAGAAATAGACTAGTAAATAGAGTTAGGTATCCCTTCATTTAAAGAAACTTTCTGAATGTTATGTAATTGAGAGAGTGCAAAAACATCCTCCAGCTTGGCCAAATTCCAATTATCATTATCCTAAAAGTCCCTTACTTCTCTACATTCAAACTCAAACCTTTCCTCACCCTGATTGAATTTGATAAATGGTTTAATATAGCACCATATCTCAAGAAGTATATCCATTTTACCTTCCTCGATATGCCAGAAGATAAACCCTTATGCATTGTCTCTAACATTGAGAAGTCTGATCCAAGTTTTTAAACTTCTGATAGGTTTAGGGGCAGTTATAGGAAGAGAGGTTTTACAGTATATTGAGAACATTAGTCTGGAGCACAAGGATTTCTAAGTTCTGAATTTTAACCAGAGTTTGTGAGAAAAAATATTTTGAAGATCATCAATGTTCCTCATGTTTAAAACCTCTATCTTTAAGTAGATTGTAGACCGTAGACCATTGAGCCCAATTGATAGTCTGATTTCGTTCTTTAGAACCCCACAAAAAATTTATTAAATAGAATTTGAATTCTTTGAATAACAGTCTTTGGTAGCACGGATTAGTATAAGTAGGGAATCCATAAAGAATAGATTGAATCAAGATCATTTTACCACCAAAGTTTAATGTAGTTTGATCCGAGTCAGCTATTTTAGATCTGATTTTAAATACTAACTCATCTTAGTTAACAATTGAATTGGTGTTACTTACAAGATTTCCCAAATACTTGAATGTGACATTGATGGGATTGCAACCCAACCTAGATTCTAAAGAAGAAATCCTTTAAAACTATCAGTTTGAATTAATATTTACTAAAAAAATTTCTTAATTTGTCTTCATAATGTGACAGTAGATTCATAATTTTTGAGATGGAAGAGGAGGCCCCATTGCAGAAGATCAGCATGCCATCAACAAAATCCAAATAATGTATGTTTATGTTGTTTCTTCTTTTATATTTTGTAGAAAGAAATGCTCTGACTAGTCTTTCCAACCCCATGAGTAGATATTCTTCAGCCAAAATAAAGAGGCTAGGTGACAGGGGGTCACCTTGTCTTAGCCTTTTGTTGGATTTGAAAAAAAAACCTTTAGCTTCCCCATTAACAACCACTGAGAAATGGAAATTGTCAATACTTTTCCCAATTATCCTTAAGAAGCCCTGACTGAAACCAAATGCAGCAAAAATACTTAAGCGAAAGGTGTGGTCAAGCCTATCAAAGGTTTTCGCCATATCTAATTTCCAAATTATGTTTCCACCTCTAGCTTTTAAGTTGACATCATAGGCTAGCTCTTTAGCAATCAATATATTCTCGTGAATATCTCTCCCATTAACAAAGGCACCATGAACATCAGAAATAAGATTATGCAGAATCATAGCTAGTCTGTTGTTTATCAATTTTGACACAATTCTTTTGAATAATGTGGTTAGACTGATAGGTCTAAAATCTTTCAAATACTTAGGAGATTTAGTTTTAGGTATTAGAAATAAAACAGTAGCGTACATCCCTTTAGAATTAGTCGAGCCCTTGAAAATCTCACAAATAACGTCACATAGGTCATCAACTATAATAGGCCAACAAAGTTGGTATAATTTTACGTTGAAACCATTAGAACCAGGTGTTGAATTAGGATTCAGATCCCTGATAACATAGTAGATTTTAAATTTATTAGGATAAGCCAAAAGTATTCCATTATCTTCATCGTTAACTAGCTTAGGGGTGTAGTCAACAATTAGGTTGGAGTTCCATGGATTAGGGATATATGTCATCAAATTCTTGTAGTAAACAACTATTGAGTCACCAATAGTGGAAGGGTCATCAATCCATTTAGAACCATACCATATCCTATGAATCCTATTACGTCTGTTTTGTTTTTTCAGAAAAATATGAAAAAGGTAGTGCTCTTATCATTGTCTTTGAGCAAAACATACTCGTTTTTCGTCTCCTAATAAGCTTCTTCTCTAGAAAGTAGGGTTAGATTGTTGTTTTTAGCAGAGTTTAAGAATCCTTTTTCTTCTATAGAATTAGTTGTCATATACTTAGCTTCTTTGTAGTTGATTTCAATAATAATTTATGACCGATAATATAAAGAAGGAGATCATATTCTCAATAGAAAACCGATGCGATCATCCATGAAATAAACAGACTAACGGTCGTAGGACATATAATAGAATCTCATTATCCCATATGGATAACAAATCTTGTTGTGGGTAAAACAAAGAATAAGAAGTGGAGAATGTGCGTGGACTTCACGAAATTAAACACAGCATACCTGAAAGACCTTTTCTCACTATTACAGATTGAACAAGTTGTAGATGCGACATCAGGTAATAATATGCTATCAATCATGGATGATTTCACATTATACAATCACATCCAAATAAAAATGACCAAGAATACAGGATGTTCATCACACAAAGAGTGTTTCATTACTATAAAGTAATATCTTTTGGCTTAAAAAATATCAAAGCAACCTATCAAAGGTTAGTACACAAAATATTTACACACAAATATAAACAAATATTTACGCCTATATTAACGAAATGTTGGTCACAATCCCATCTGGTAGACCTTTGCGAAACATTCGGCAACCTCAGACATGTGAATCTCAAACTCAATCCTAAAAAATGCACATTCGGTGTTCGGTAAGAAACATTCTTGGGATATATGGTAAGCGAGAAAGAAATTGAGAAAATCTAACCGAACTCGCTAATTTAACATTAATAGAGGCAACAAGAAGTGTAAATGAAGTCTAAATCTTAACAAGAATATTAATTGGCTTAAACATTCTCCTTTTTTGATCCCTAGACAAGTATCAACCATTTTTCAAACATTAAAAAAAGTAGCCACATTCTAGCGGAATCTAGAGTGCGAGAAGATATTCAACACCATCAAAATATTATTGGTATCACATGAGGTTTTAACGTAACAAAATCAAGGATAAACCCTGTACCTATATCTAGCAATATCAGATCATGTAGTTAGTGTATTTATAATCAATGATGAAGGAAATAAACCCAAAGGTCTATACTATGTAAGTAAATATTTACTACCATTAGAAATGTAGTAAATATTTTAGGTTATCACATTATTTATTAAAGTGTTTAATTGTAAAGATGCATTTTTTTAATGGAAGAATTACATAAGGGGAATGATGTGCTCACTACAGATACAAAGCTTTAATTAAAAAAATACTATTATAAGGTTATTAAATGGCCAATAATTATGAATGATACAAAGAAAAAAAATTAAAAATATGTGATAGATGCCAAATATTTGTAAACTTAATCTATGTGCCAGCAATATTACTGGAGAAAATAATATAAATTATTACGTTCGAGAAATGGGATATGGACATCATACCACTATTCTCGATGTTCTCGTGAGAAATAAAATACATGATTGTAGTTGTATATTAATAGGCCTTGTTAATGGTTTATGTGACATTTTCCAGTGTTGATACATTGTATTCTTCTTCCATCAACTTAATATTATTTAATTTAGGTTTTAAAAAATTAGGTTTTAATTTTAGAAGTTTATGAATATAGTTTGGGTTGAATATGAAGATATTAGGTGTTTGTATTAAATAAAGATGAAGAGAAGAGAATGTTTAAATAAATATTGGGTTGAAAATGGAGATTTTATGTGTTTGTAGGAAATAAAGATAGAATGACATAAAAACATAAATTTGAGTTAAATCGAAGGGTAAAATAGTAAAAGCATGTATTGAGAAAAATTTCATTAATCTTTTGACGGAGGAAATAATAAAATTTATGGAGAATTAGCATTTCCCTAAAATTTGATAATTTTAAAATTTAATAGTAATAATAATTTTATACATGCATAATAAACATTTATTCTAATAACCATCAAATTTGTAAAAAACGTTTAAACATAGAATACTGTAAAAATATTAATATTATATGATATATATATTCATAATAAAAATATGAAAAAATAAAAATGACAGAAAATAGACCAAAGAAATCTCACAATTTTATTTAAAATTATTTCAAATAATATAAATAATGTAATAGTTAATTTTTCTTGGAAAATGTAGGTTAGTGACATGTAGGGAGTTTGACATAGAAGGTGTTAGAACTGAGTGAGTAGGAAAGTCATGAACAATATGAAATTTAAGTAGAAGGTGTAGTAACTTGAAGAGAAAGTAAAAGTTGTGTCTAAGTATGTGGACTTACTAAAGGCTGGTGAGTAACATGTATTTGTGTCTATGATGCATGACAAATATTTGGAGAATATGAAACCAATATAGCACAAAATGATGATGTACTTGGCAAGATATCAAGATAGGATCCATGTAAGCTTATGTCACCAGTAGTCTTAAGCAAACTACATTGCATTGTGTCACTACACATATAATTAAGAGTAGGAAAGCTAGAAAACCAAATTAAACTTAGACTTGACACAGATGACTGATCTTGCGTAGGTTGTAGGAACTGTTTGACACAAGGAAACTCTAGCTCATTAAACACCACATGCCAAGAAATGTAAACCTTACTAAAGGGTGTTAAACACATATAACCTTTGTGCATAACAGAATAACCTACGAATACACACTTAGTGGAATGATACTCGAACTTGTGTTTTTAAAATAGCATAAAGCATGCATAGTAGGCACACCCAATTACCCTTAGAAATGAGTAATTAGGTTTCTCATAATAATTTTTTTCATATAGGTGTTTGTATTATAATATAACAATGGGTAGCCTATTGATACAATATATCACAATAAAGTTTACATCAAACCAGAAATAAAATGGTAGTTGAGACTGAGCCAAAAGTGTATATGTCTGTTTTTTCTCTTTACCCTACCATTTTGGGCAGAAGAATAAGGACAAGAATATCTTAGTTTCACGCGAGACTAAATGGTGTGGGATACAAATGTTTGGTATTCACCACAACCTTCAGTCTGCAATACCTTGATCTTTGTTTCAAAATTAGTCTCAATCTTTCTTTGAAATTGTATAAACATTTTCAATATATAACTTTTGTTTTTCAAATTGTACATTGATGAGAACCTTGAGAAGTCATCTAAAAACAAAATATAGTATTGTAAACAAGTTTTTTTTGTTGAAACTTGAATAGGCCCCAAAGATATTTGTGTACAATACCTAAAACATTATTGGCATGAGAATCAGAAGTGGGATAAGGTAATCTATGTGATTTTCCAAGCTGACAGTAGTGACAAAACATAGATTTTTTATTAACATTAATAACAACATTACATTATCTTATAAAGTTTTATAAAACTCGAAAAGAGAGATGGCATAGTCTCATGTGCTAACCTTTTATTCTTTACACATATTCTCTATCACCTAAGACCGACTTAGAAACAAGAACACTAGGATTATAATCTTGAAACTTGCGTGGTTTCTCAATGTATTGGAGTACTCTTTTAGATCTGCTTGTTAACAAAGTTATTTTTTATTAGTGAAAGTATATTTTTAGAAATGTTCGGAACATGTAGAATGTTTTTAAGGGCTAATGTTTTTTTATCAACTATAGGAATACTAGAATTACCAATTTTTTATTAAACAGTTATGAACATTTTTAACCTTGGCAGAGACCTTATTGTGACCACGTCCCCTACAAGTATGATTGTACCTTCCTCTATAATTATTCTCATTCATAACTTTGTAGCCATGACCCTAGACTGTACGGTAGGAACTCTGGTCTCTTGTGCTGTTGTTGGTATTATGACAACCTTGTGATTTGTTGTCTCCTCTGTTTGAATTCTTTTTGGTGATTAACAAAGTTAGACTAGAAATTTTAGGCTAAACAAATAATCCAATCTACTTTCAAAACTTAGTAGGGAAGTTTCAAAATGAATTTATCTTTGAATTCCGTGTCTGTTAGATTCACAACTATAGGAGAAACTCATCAATGATTACAGTACAACATGCTAGTACCAAATTATGAGTAATGAATTTTTACTTAGCCAAGTACTCCTCCATAGTTTGTCCTCCCTCTCTAGTTCTCTAAAATTCACTTCTAAAGGAAGTGACTCTGACTCTAATTTGTGAGCCAAATGGTCTTATTAAGGAATCCCAAAATCTCTTATTAGACTCTTATTCTACCAACTAAGTTGTTAAATGGAAGAGATGATGGTGAAAAACCATCCAAGTAAGAGTTGGTCTCTAAAGTACAACTCTTCATAAGGAGAATTATGAACAAGTGTTCCAACATAATCAAAGATAACATATGAAGGACAAGGGATATCACCTGAGATATGACCAAACATACAATTACCTCTGATGATTGCGACAATCATGGTCTTCAAGAGTAAGAAATTGGTCATGTCTAGCTTCATTATGCTACGCTTGTTCCCTATTTGAGAGATTTGTGATTTATTGTTCATATTCATGTCAAGTTAAAAACAACCATAAGCAATTGTTTCGAAGCTCAGGAACAGAGAGGTGATGTTAGGTGTGCTCTGATACCAAGTTAGGAATCAAAGCAAAAATCATAGAAACTTTTTTTATTGCACAAGTTGTATATCAACAGTTGAATTTGTTGTAACAAATTTAGTTATTAGTCACGTTGCTCAACCTTATATATACATAGCTTGTTGACATGGGATTTATTTAATAAACCATAGGCTTCAGTTGAAGACTTGCTTGACCCATAATCAATTACTAATGGCCAAATAGCTTTTTATAATAGATACACTTCACATGTAACTCTTCTCTCTGCAACCCTGGATTAAGTCAAGTCGTTTTCGTTCTTCTTGTAAAACCTATATGTTATTTCTCCTTACTCTAGATTGCATCGACCTTAATCTTCATTATATATCCTTTTATCTTTATTTCTTAGCTTGACAACCTAGACACATTCCTAAAGTGTCGTAAACTGCTACAAGCTTACAACACTCGCTACAAGATTATTTCATAGAGAATAAATAATTATATTATTATTTGTACATTTTTTCTACTAAATATATTTCAAACTATTCTCAAATCGTCTAAAACATTTTTAAAATATAAAAAATAATAGGAATACTAAATATTATACATATAACATAATAATGTGCACTTAACCGTATTTTATAAATAGTAAAAAAGAAATTTATTTTATTCTATGATAGACACCGCATATAATTTTCCCGTGTAACACGCATGCTAAGACTTGCAAACTTTCAAGTACTTTCCAATGGTATTGTTCCAACTTTTAAATCTCTAAGTTAATCATAATCATCAAATTAGTTATTTAGATCATTGTTTCTTGATTTACATCGTACATACAAAAGTGCTCATCGTTCTAATTTATTCTCTATGTATAGACGAAGGTACCGCTGATTGCAATTTGTTTTTTTATATATATAAACATGCTTATATTAGTCTTTGGTTACCAATGACAAGATTAGTTTAAGATTTCCGAAACAAATCAAAAAACTATAGTAGCAAATTGATTAAATACTTATTTATAACGTTTATTAAAACCAATTAATAAAAATGTAAACAATAATATTTTATTTTACTATAAATTATTTATTTTACTAAAGCCCCCGTTAAAATAATATTGACGCACCTACTTCTCGGAGCTTTAAGTATTAGTTAAGTTATGTTTTTAAGCTTTAATATTAGTTAATTTATGTTTTTATTTATTACGTTAATGAAAATCTTTATCTTTAATGGTTAAGATAGTCTTAAACCGCCTATATTGGTAACCATAATAAATTACAATTGCTTTTTTTCCTTATTAATTTTGAGTAGTATATCTTTTTAATTATCTTTGCTTCTTTAATTATCTATTTTTTCAAGTTATATATTGATTTTTAAAAGTTAAATCAGTTTTCAAATAAATTGAAAATTCACTAAAGAGAGAAAAGGTTAACATATTTATATGTAAAAATGTGTATGCCATTTTTTAACAATAAACAAATAAAACATAAAAAAATTAAATTATTTTGTAAAAACATAATATATTTCGTATTCAGATTATAGGTTTGAATTTAAATCGAATTTAAAATATTATAATATTAAATATATAATTGTGAATCAATAAGAAAAGCTAATTACAGTTCTAAAATAAGAGAGTAATTTTTCATAATTGAATAAAAACAGTCGAAAATCTTCATTTTGATAAATAAAATTCATTGTCTCTTTATTTTTCTATGCACAAGGTAAGAAGATAAACCACATAAGGTGGTCACGAGACTAACTCCGCATTGATAATCAATTTGAATAGAGAGTTGGATGTGTAAGTTTATTTTAAAATTATTTTCAAATAGTCCTTATTATGTATAAAACTCTACAAATGTGGTAACATAAAGACAAATATGGATACTAAATAATATGTATATAACATAAAAATGTCTACTCAATAATATTTTATAAAAAAGATAAAAAAAAATATTTATTTTATTCAATGATGGACAATCCAAATCCAAAAAGAAAACATGAGATTGGTTATTGATCCCACTCATAACAATCGTGATAAGGCTCACAGATTTTCTTTTCAAATACCTCCCAGTGACATTGTTGGCATCTTCTAAAATCTCGAGGATCATCATAAACATCGAACGAGTGATTTCCACCTTTCCAAATGAATCTACAAAAAAATAGGGTGTTATTCAAATAACTTGTGTAGAAACCAAAAGACCATTCACCGTCTTTCTCAAGTATATGAACGCCTAAATCATCGTCTCCTGATTTACAATGCACAGACAAAGCTTCTCCTGATTGTAACTTGTTCTTTATGTAAACATGATTTTTACCCTCTAACCATGTTTTGTTAGATATGACCCGATTACTTGCCACAACCAAAACATTATTCGCAAATAACATATGGAAAACAAAAGAAAGGATAAAAAATTCCAAAAGCTTCATTTTTATGCTAGTACATAGAATGAATATAAGTTGCGGAGAAAATATCAATATTTATACTTAGAAAATATAATATTTATGGAAAATAATGGATTATATACAAAACAATAATATTTTGATCATTAAAAGATAGTTATTTTACCTAGTAATCAAACAATATCCAGAAATAATATTAATTTTATTTTTTTCATATTAGTTTTTATTTTATTTTATACTCAATTTCGTTAATCAATAGTATGTAATCTTCGATTCTATTTTAGCTCACAATTAACTAGATCACACTTGAGCGGGTATGATAAAATTTAGAGAAAAACTATTTCCCCAAGAGATCTATTATTTCCTATGAAATTTTATTCTTTTTTTATTTCCTCCATCAAGGAAAATCCAAATGTGTCGTTATAATGTTTTTGTTTTTTACAAAAAAATAACACCTAATTTCGAGGTTTGGTCTCAGAAGTAGGTGTTGTTTTTTTATAACATAATTCTAGTGGTTAATCTTGAAATTAATAGATTTTTTTTAAATAACACATAATTCCGAGATTGACTCCTGCAATTTCACGATTTTTTGAAGGTTTTTGAAAATTGGATTTTCATGTTTAATAAGTCTAAGACTGAAAATCGAGACTAATAGTCTTGTTAATGGTTTTGATTACATTTTCATTAATTATTTTTTCTTTCATTAGCTTAATATTGTTTGATTTAGGTTTCAAACAATTGGTTTTGATTTTAGAAGTTTATGAATGTAGTTTGGATTGAATACGAAAAAAATTAGGTGTTTGTATGAAATAAAAGATGAAAAGAAGAGAATGTTAGAATATATATTGGGTTGAATAAATATATAATGCTAGTTTGTAGAAAATAAAGGTAGAATGACATAAAAACATAAAATTGAAGTTAAACGGCATGTGTTGAAAAAAAGTTTAAAAAAAATTCGGTGAAGCTATTTCCTCAATTAAAATTATTATTTTATTCATATATTTAGCCATTTTCGTTATTTCCTTTATTAAGGAAAATACGAGTTTACCTGACATAAATATAAAGTAAACACGAACCTCCTTTTCCTTCATCCTCTTTGTCTTTATTTATTGTACCCGTATTAAATTCTTTTAATTTATTAACTCCATTAATTTTATCTACTTAAACATCATGACTTTTAGATTATCTAAATTAGGAATAAGTCTATTAACATTTATTTGTTTCTATCCATAAGGTTTTAGCCATTAACACCAATGCTATCTATAATTAGACATAGGTCTCTATTTTTCCTCCATTAAATAATTCTATCTCCTTAAAAATCATGACTTTTAACTATAACTCTACACCCTTTAACTTTTTGTTTATGGTAATTTTCAAAAGGTGCTCTTTCAAATAATTTAGTATTTGTAAAATTACTCTACCTCTATTATCTATTGTTTTTCTTTATTTATTAACAAAGATAATAAATATATAAAAATAATTGCAACTAATTTTGAGGGCATATCTCGAAATCACTTGTTTTAGAAAAGGAAACTAAATCCTAGGGATTCCAAGATTATCCATCAGAATTGTATCTTTAAAATCGAGAGTTTTGATGTTTAACGAGTGTAAAACTTGAAAACAAATTAAATACTTTATTGGTGGTCTGGGTGATGTTCTCGTTCTTTGTTTTCTTTTTTCTATTAAATTTAAAAAGTTCAAAATATTTTGTTAGAACTTTTTGTGTTTTCTTATTTGTTTTAGATTTAATTTTAGAATATTTTTAGAATATGCTGGGAAAAATATCAATAAATTATTTGTTTGTAAAAAATATGAGTAAAAAGAAAGGGGCACAAACATAGAAGCTAGAAGTTAAAGGAAGGATAAAAAGATAAAAGCACGTGTAGATTTTTTTAAAGAAAACTTTAGATTGAAGAAATAATTTTGAAATTTAATAGTAGGGGTGAGATTTGGTCGGTTCGGTCGGTTTTTTTTATAAATTTTTAAACCGAACCGAAATAATTCGGTTTGTATATTATTAAACCGATTTAGTAATAAAAAAATCGGTTTTTTTTGGTTTCGGTTTTTCAGTTTCGGTCGGTTTTTCGGTTTTAATAGAGGTGCGGTTCGATCCGTTCGGTCGGTGCGCTTCGGTGCGGTTCGGTGCAGTTCAGTGCGGTTTGGTCGGTTTAGTTCGGTTCGGTCGGTGCGGTTCGATCCAGTTTTTTTCGAATTATTTTTTAGTTGAATAATTTAAAAAGAAAATTGCAAAAAAATTTATAATGTTAACTAATTATTAATTTTTTATATTTATAATAATCAATTTATAGTTATAATTTTAATATAATAAATACTATAATAATATTGCTATTTAAGTGTAACAAATAAAAAAATATATGGCATAAAGAAATACAAATAAAAAGTAAACGGACTTAGAACCATGGGGAAGTTAATTAATGAAAGAAGTTAAATAATGAACACGACTTAGAACCATGGAGAAGTTAAATAATGAAAGAAGTTAAATAATGAAAGTCACCCAGGGGGAAGTTAAATAATGAAAGTTATACAGAACACTAATAATCTGCCATATGGAAACAATCTTTAAAGTTACAAACACAGTGGAAATTGATTGGAGATAAATACAATAAGGCATCTCTAACATTGTAGTAATGCGCTCAACACATCCATATACTATACAATGTTTAAAATTTTAAGGTGTACTGAATATTACAAGAACATTCATTAAAAAGAATTTTATCAACCGGAAGAGGAACTTCCTTTTTAGGACGACGCGACCTGTTCGCAGGCATTCGCAGCCGCGAAAGCATCACCTAACACTAACTCCCGCGAAAGCATCACCCAACACTAACTCATGCCTACCTATTAAAGTTACAAGAAAGTATTTATGTGAATTTCCAGTAGCACGAGCAACTTATAAGGATAAGACTGCCGTTAGAAACGAAATTGATTTTAGATCCTAAGTCCTAAGATACATAAATGCCACAAGTACTTTAAATATTAAAGTAGGACCACTAGGACAAAGGATTAATTAGTGGTAGAAGTGGTATAAAACTATATATAACTTTGGTCGGTTTCGGTTATATTTGGTTCCCCTTTCCGAAAAACCGAAAACCGACCGAATTTATTTCAGTTTGAAATTTTAAAACCGAAACCGAATATTATTATTTTTAGACCGACCAAACCGACAAATTTCGGTTTGGTTTGGTCGGTCGGTTCGGTTTTTTTCGGTTTTTGCTCACCCCTATTTAATAGTAATAATTAGTTCATATATACATAATATAATTTTATTCAGTTAACCTTAAAATTTGTAAAAAATGTCTAAACACAAAACTCTGTATAAATATTAATATTATTATATACAATATTCTTAGTAAAATCATATAAAATATGAAAAATAAAGATGTCAATGAATTGACCAAAGAATTCACACAATTATATTTAAAATAATTTTGGATAATATGAATAATGTAATATTTAATTTTTCTTGCATAATAAAGGTTAGTGACAGGTAGGGAGTCTCGCATATAAGGTGTTATAATTGAGTAAGTAGGAAAATCATGATCAATATGAAGTTTGAGGAAGTTAGGTGTGAAATATTACCAAAAATCCGTGGTAAATTGAGGAGAAAGTAAAGGTTGTGTCTAAGTATATGGACTTACTAAAGGCTAGTGAGTAACATGTGTTTGTATCTATAATGCTTGACAAATATTTGGACACCAGAATGTGAAGATGTACTTGGAAAGATACTAAGATAAGATCGAATAAGTTATGTCACTAGTAGTGTTAGGCAAACTGTATTTAATTTAATCACTACCCATAAAATCAAGAGTAGGAAAGCTAACAAACCAACTTAAACTTAGACTAGACACACAGGACTGGTCTTAAGTAGGTTTTATGAATTGTTCGACAAAAGGAAACTCTAGCCCATTAAACACCACATGTCTAGAAATATAAACATTGCTAGATGATGTTTAACACTTATAGCCTTTCTGAATAAACCTAAGAGTACACATTTAATGGAATGATACTCGAACTTGTGTTTTTAAAATAAACTTAAGCATGATATTAAACAAACCAATTAGCTTTCAAGAGAAGTAATTAGGTTTCTTCGAATAAAGTTTTGCATATGGGGATTTGTACTATAGTATAACAGTATATAGCATATTGATAAGATATATTGCAGTAAAAATTGCATCAAACCAAAAATAAATTGGTAGTTTATACTGAGCTAAGAGTGTAAGGCGATTATTAACGATATGTCAATATTTTATCTCTGCCCAAGGGCAGAAAAATAAAGAAAAGAAGGCCTTAGTTGTATATGAGTCAGGGTGGTGTTTGATACAAATGTCTAGTATTCACCACCACCTTCAATCTGGAATACCTTGATCTATCTTTCAAAATTAGTCTAAACCTTTCCTTGAAATGTTGGGCTCTTCCTATGTGGGAGTCCAATTATCATATGGGCTAAGCCCAATTTGGATAACACATATGATTTTGGTTTATGTATAAATATATATTTATACAGTGTCTTTCGGAGATGAGCATCATATTCTATAGTGCTGTTGTTGAGAGAAAAAGGTGATTCGAGGCGGAACTTTGTGCTTTCAATCGGACTATCTCCGGTTGTACGATCGGCTTCAATTTTGGTGAGAAGGCTCGTCTACGTGTCCTCTACAATATGTCCAGAGGGTTTTTGATTTGGAGTCATCTAAGTGTGTTTTTCGATCATCTTCTTCTAACTGCGTTTTGAGGATATTTCAGTGAGTTTTCTGATTTCGGTTTATTATCTTGTATATTGTGGTTGTGTATGAAGTTGTCATACTTCTTGTGGCGTATGCTATAGTTTTATCTAGAGAATAGTTTTGTAACCCATCTTCTGATAGTGAATATTTGGTTGGACTCCGAAATCAGTCCCGTGGTTTTTACTTCCTACACTGGGAAGGTTTTCCACGTAAAAAGTGTTCTGTGTTGTTTGCGTTTATTTTATTCACACTTGATATTTTGTTTGGGATCGTTATCTCTATCATACTTGATACAAGAAGGAAGATTTCGTTTGTGCTTCTATTTCTTGTCAAAGTGGTATCAGAGCGAGTGGTTGTGTACTTGTCTTGTATCAAATATGGACGTGAATACAAGCAGAATGGTGACGATGAATGGTTCGAATTATCATATATGGAAATCAAAAATGGAAGATCTTCTTTATGTTAAAAGTTTTCATTTACCAGTGTTCGGTGATGAAAAACCTAAAGATAAGTCTGATGCAGAATGGATTATTATTCATCGACAGGTTTGTGGCTTTATTCGGCAATGGGTTGATGATAATGTGTTGAATCATGTTGTAGACAAAACAGATGCAAGGAAATTGTGGACTAAACTTGAGGAGTTATATGCTCGGAAGACAGGAAACAGTAAGTTACTTTTGTTCAAACAGTTGATGTATTTAAGGTATCAAGATGGATCACCTCTTACAGATCACTTGAATACCTTTCAAGGCTTGATTAATCAGTTGGGTGATATGGGTATCAAATTTGATGACGAGGTTTTGGCATTATGGTTGCTTGGTTCGCTGCCAGACTCATGGGATACTTTCAGAATGTCTCTTTCTAATTCAGCTCCTGAAGGTAATATCTCAATGGCATTAGCTAAAATTAGTGTGTTGAATGAAGATATGAGAAGAAAAACAGTTGGCTTCTCTTCACATTCAGAAACTCTAGTCGTTGAGTAACGTGGTAGAAATGAAAATCGCGGTTGGAAAACTAGAGGTAAAAGTAGAAGCAAGAGTCGGAACAAGTCTAATAAATTTGCAGATTGGGAGTGCTACTACTGTCATGAGATCGGGCACGCTAAGAAATTTTGTCCTAAGTTGAGAAAAAAGAATAATTTTGGGAAATCCAACAATGGTAAAGAAGAAAAGAACAAGGAGAAAAATTATGATGAAAGTGGTGACGAGAAACATGTAGCTGTAGTTTCAGAGAGCTACTTCGTTGTTATTGATGATGCTGTTGTGAATTCTGTGTCTAATGAAAATGGTTGGGTAGTTGACAGTGGTGGTACAATTCATGCCACTTCTCGTAGAGAATTTTTCTCTTCTTACACCTCTGGTGACTTTGGTTCTGCAAAGATGGGAAATAATGATTTGTCTAAAGTGGTTGGTATTGGTGATGTTTATCTAGAAAGAAGCATGGGTGCAGGATTGATTTTGAAGGGTGTTAAACATATACCCGATCTTCGATTGAATTTGATCTCTACAGAGAAGCTATATGATGAAGGCTATTGCAGTATTTTTGCGAATGGGCAGTGGAAACTTACTAAGGGCTCGTTGGTTGTGGCAAGAGGACAAAAATATTCAGCCCTCTACATCATGTCTGCAAGGGTGTCTGCTGAGAAAATCAATGTTGTTAATGATGAAGCAATGGTTGATTTGTAGTATAAAAGACTCAGTCACATTAGCAAAAAAGGATTAGATATTCTGAGGAAGAAACAATATATTCAAGGGATACACAAAGCTCATTTAAAGAAATGCGTACATTGTTTGGCTGGAAAGTAGAATAGAGTATCTTTCAAGAGCTCGGCTCCTTCAAGAAAACCAAGTTTGCTTGACTTGGTACATACTGATGTTTGTGGTCCTTTCAAAACGAGAACACTTAGTGATTGTCTCTAATTTGTTACCTTTGTTGATGATCATTCCAGGAAAGTTTGGGCTTACACTTTGAAAACAAAAGATCAAGTGTTAGATGTCTTTAAGCAGTTTCAGGCTTCAGTTGAGAGACAGAGTGGGAAACAACTGAAGTGTGTTAGAAGTGATAATGGGGGAGAATATATTGGTCCTTTTGATGATTATTGTAGACAGCAAGGTATTCGGCATCAAAAGACACCTCCCAAGACCCCTCAGTTGAATGGCGTAGCGGAGAGACTAAACCGAATATTAATTGAAAAGGTAAGATGTCTTCTTTCACAATCACAACTCTCTAAATACTTTTGGGGTGAAGCTTTAAATACAGTGGTACATGTCTTGAATCTTAGTCCTTCTGTACCTTTAGATGGAGATATCCCAAATAGAGTTTGGATGGGTAAAGATGTTTCTTATGATCATTTGTGTGTCTTTGGGTGCAAAGCTTATGTACATATTCCTAAAGATGAGAGATCTGAACTCAATTCAAAGACAAGACAGTGTGTATTCATTGGTTATGGTCTTGATGAGTTCGGCTACAGATTTCATGATCCAATTAATAAGAAGCTTATTAGGAGCAGAGATGCCGTGTTTATGGAAGATCAGATAGTTCATGATATTGATAAGAGTCAAAATTTAGCGCCTATGTCAGAGAATGACTTAGTAGAATTGGGGCATATTCCGCTTGCACATACTCCTACATAAGTTGAAGAAAATTCAGATGGTGACTCATCTGCCTCAAGAGGTTCACATATTGTTGATACTGGTGATCATGATAATGATTTCATGCATGAACAAGAGAATGAAGAAGATGTTGAACAACTTAAAGTTCCAACGTGGAGATCTACTAGAGATAGACAACCCTCTACAAGATATCCTTATGATGAATATATTTTGTTAACCGATGCAGGAGAGCCTGAGTGTTATGATGAGGCTATTAGTGGTGTATGTAAAAATCAATGGATTGAAGCGATGAGTGAAGAGATGCAATCACTTCATGAGAATCATACATTTGAGTTAGTGAAGATACCTGAAGGGAGAAAAGCCTTGAGTAACAAGTGGGTGTATAGGTTGAAGCAAGATTATAGTTCTCTGCAACCTCGGTACAAAGCAAGATTGGTAGTCAAAGGCTTTGGTCAGAAAAAAGGTATTGGTTTTGATGAAATATTTTCTCCAGTTGTAAAAATGTCTTCTATTCGTGTGGTTCTAGGCATTTCAGCGAGTTTAGACTTGGAAATTGAGCAAATGGATGTAAAAACAGCATTCTTGCATGGTGACTTGGAAGAAGAGATTTTTATGAAACAGCCTGAAGGTTTTGTGATTGAAGGAAAAGAAGATTATGTATGCAGACTGAAAAAGAGTCTATATGGTTTGAAGCAAGCTCTGAGGCAGTGGTATAAGAAGTTCATGTCAGTTATGGGGGAGCAGGACTACAAGAAGACTTCTTCTGATAATTGTGTATTTGTGAAGAAATTTTCCGATACCGATTTTATTGTTCTCTTACTTTACGTGGATGACATGCTTATTGTTGGGAAGAATACTTCGCGGATTGATTCTTTGAAGAAACAGTTAAGTAAGTCTTTTGCAATGAAAGATTTAGGTCCAGCAAAGCAGATTCTCTGCATTCGAATTACTAGAGACAGAGACTTGAAGAAGTTGTTCTTACCACAAGAAAAATATATTAAGAAAATTCTTCAGAAGTTTAATATGGACAAAGCTAAAGTGGTTAGCTCACCACTTTCCGGTCACTTCAAGTTAAGCAAGAAACAATGTCCTTCAACTAATGAAGAAAAGAGGGACATGGCTAATATTCCATATGCATCTCCAGTTGGAAGTCTCATGTATGCCATGGTATGTACTCGTCCTGACTTAGCTCATAGTGTTTGTGTTGTGAGCAGATTTTTGTCGAACCCAGGTAGAGAGCATTGGGAAGCCGTGAAATGGATTATGAGGTATCTGCGAGGAACCTCTAATTTGAAGCTCAGTTTTGGGATGAATAAACTTGAGTTGTTGGCTTATTCTGATTCAGACGTTTCTGGAGATGTTGATACTCGCAAGTCTACTTCTGGATATTTGATTAACTTTTGTGGTGGCGCTGTTTCATGGAAATCAAGACTACAAAAGTGTGTTGCCCTTTCAACAACAGAAGCTGAATTTATTGCAGTTATAGAAGCGAGTAAAGAGCTACTATGGATGAAGAAGTTCTTGAAAGAATTTGGATTTGAGCAGCACAGGTATGTACTGTTATGTGATAATCAAAGTGCTATTTATCTCGTGAAGAACTCGTCATTTCACTTAAAGTCGAAACACATTGATGTGAGATATCATTGGATTCGAGATATTCTTGATGCTAAACTAATGGAGGTTGATAAAGTTCATACAGATGATAATGGGTCTGACATGATGACAAAGGCTTTGCCTAGGGGAAAGCTTGAACATTTTAGATTGATCGCCGGGATGGCGAATCCTCCCACATAGTCGTGAGGGGGAGATTTGTTGGGCTCTTCCTATGTGGGAGTCCAATTATCATATGGGCTAAGCCCAATTTGGATAACACATAGGATTTGGTTTATGTATAAATATATATTTATACAGTGTCTTTCGGAGATGAGCATGATATTCTATAGTGCAGTTGTTGAGAGAAAAAGGGGATTCGAGGCGGAACTTTGTGCTTTCAATCGGACTGTCTCCGGTTGTCTGATCGGCTTCAATTTTGGTGAGAAGGCTCGTCTACTTGTCCTCTACAATATGTCCAGAGGGTTTTTGATTTGGAGTCATTTCAGTGTGTGTTTCGATCATCTTCTTCTAACTGCGTTTTGGGGATATTTCAGTGAGTTTTCTGATTTCGGTTCATTATCTTGTGTATTGGGGTTGTATATGAAGTTGTCATACTTCTTGTTGCGTATGCTCTAGTTTTATCTAGAGAATAGTTTTGTAACCTATCTTCTGATAGTGAATATTTGGTTGGACTCCGAAATCAGTCTCGTGTTTTTTACTTCCTACACTGGGAAGGTTTTCCACGTAAAAAGTGTTCTATGTTGTTTGCGTTTATTTTATTCAGACTTGATATTTTGTTTGGGATCGTTATCTCTATTATACTTGATTCAACAATGAATATTTCGTTTGTGTTTCTATTTCTTGTCATGAAATTGTATACATGTTTTCAATGCATTACTTTGGTTTTTCAAAGGGTACAAATATGATAACTTTGAGAAGTCGTTTAAAAACAAAATATATTATTTAAAACAAGTTTGTAAGTAGAAATTGGAGCAGCCCCGTCCCCTATAAACATATGTGTACAAAACCTAAAACATTATTGACATGAGAATCATAAGTCAGATAAGGTAATGTATGTGATTTTCCAAGGTGATAGTAGTGACAAAGCATAAATTTTTTATTAACATCAATAATGATATTACATTGTTTTAGAATTTTAGATAAAACTTGAAAAGAGAGATTGCATAGTCTTATGTGCTAGCCTTTTATCTTTGACACGTATTCCCTATTACCTAGGACTGAATTAGGAACAATAACACTAGGATTGTAATGTTGAAACTTATGTGGTTTCTCAATCCAATAGAGTCCTCATTTGGATGTACTTGTTAACAAAGTCCTTTTTTTTGTCCAAATCCTTAACAAAACAAAAACATTTATAGAATTCAACATAAATTGAATTTTGTTTCCTTAAAATTGAGACTTTTATTTCACTAACATATAGTACAAAGGGTTCAGTTTGAAAGAATACAGAAACTTAAGCTAGGGTTACAAAGGGGAAAAATCCTCAAATCAAAGAAAAATCACGAAATAAAAAAATCATCCTTGCATTCTTCCTCATCCTAATTACTTTGTACAATAGTGATTGAAAAGTATATAGATGTTCGAAAATCATCATGAATCCCAGACAAAAATTTAAAGAGACCAAGAAGATTCGCAGAAGACCCATTAAAAATCCAGAGACAAAAAACCCCCAAAGACGGGAACTATCAGGAAAAGAAATCTGGTATGTAATGTTGTAACCTTATTCCAAATCTTTAGAAAGATGAACTTGTTTAAAGGTTGAGATCCCCTCTAAAATATCTAGTTCCCAACCCTTCAAGGAAGGTAATTTCCCTTAGGTAGCTTGGAGCGTCACTCTTGGTAAAGTTTATGGTTTGATTGGAAGATAGCGTTGCCTTGGCAATCCAATTTGCCGATTTATTTAGTTCCCAGAAGATATGAATCAGTCTCATATTTGAGGATATTAGATTCCGGCACCATGAGAGAATTGTCTTAAGAAACCAAAAGATTTTCCCATAAAGAATCATTTCAGTAAGAATGTAAGAGTTTGTTTAAATGTCCAGTTGATTGCTACGTTTTTCATAACAAAGAGTCAGCCCATCAAACAACGCCCTACACTCAGCCACCACCGAAACTGTTTTACCATATGATCGACCATAACCAAATAAGATTTATCTCTCACAGTTTCTAACAAACCCCATTCCATTGGACTCACCAGAGAGACTACATGCTCTATCACAATTGAGCTTATATATGTTTAGTTTAAGGCTGCTCCAAGCAAAAGACAACGAGACCCTTGGTTTGTCTAGATAGTTAATACAGACAAGACTATGACCAGCCTTTCTTTCTAAATCCTAGTGCTTTCTCTTGCAGATATTGGTTCTATCCAGAGCAACCAAAGTATTCTTGATGAAGAAAATCATAGAGTTAGAACTAAACATCTCCCCTTTATGTCTCATATTATACTTTAGGTATCATATTACCCAGGAAATAATAGAAGGTAGAATGGTACGTATGTGAACTGATCTATCAGTTGACCAGTACCAGGTCTTAACCATGTGAGAAAAAGTCATATTTCTATAAATCAGTATGTTGAATATTGCTGCAGAATGGCACCACACATTCCAAGCATTCTCACAACTTACAACAAAATGGTTTATGTTTTCTGTGTTGTCACAATGATGAGATTTAGATGCTATATGTATGTTCTTTTTTTGCAGTACAATATCCACAATGAGCCAGTTGTGAAGAGCTGTCCACAGAAGCATGGCGATTTTTCGAGGTGTAATCGGGTTCCAAATTTTCCTCCACATGTTAGAGTAGTTTCTTTTGATTCTAATAGCATTCCATGTAGTTTTAGTATTAAAAAAGTTATCATTAGAGATAGACTAGTAAATAGAGTCAGGTATTCCTTAATTTAAAGAAACTTTCTGAATGTTATCTAATTGAGAGAGTACAAAATCATCCTCCAGCTTGGCCAAATTCCAATTGTCATTATCCTAAAAGTCCCTTACTTCTCTACATTCAAACTCAAACCTTTCCTCACCATGATTGAATGTAATAAATGGTTTAATAAAGCACCATATGTCAAGAAGTATATTCATTTTACCTTCCTCAATATACCAGAAGATAAACCTCTATGCATTGTCCCTAACATTGAGAAGTTTAATCCAAGTTTTTGAACTTCTCATAGGTTTAGGGGCAGTTATAGGATGAGAGGTTTTACAGTATATTGAGAACATTAGTCTGGAACATAAGGATTTATAAGTTCTGAATTTTAACCAGAGTTTGTGAGAAAATACATTTTGAAGATCATCAATGTTCCTCATGTTTAAAACCTCAATCTTTAAATGGATTGTAGATCGTAGACCATTGAGCCCAATTGATAGTCTGATTTCATTCTTTAGAACCCCATAAAAATTTATTAAATAGAATTTGAATTCTTTGAATAACTGTCTTTGGTAACACAGATTAATATAAGTAGGGAATTTGTAAAGAATAGATTGAATCAAGATCATTTTACCACCAAAGTTTAATGTAGTTTGATCGAGTCAGCTGTTTTAGATCTAATTTTAAACACTAACTCATCATAGTTAATAATTGAATTGGTGTTACTTACAGGATTTCCCAAATACTTGAATGAGACATTGATGTGATTGCAACCCAACCTAGATTCTAGAGCAGTAATCCTTTAAAACTATCAGTTTCGATTTATTTTTATTAATATTCTTTCTTAATTTGTCTCCATAATGTGACAGTAGATTCATAATTTTTGAGATGGAAGAGGAGGCCCCATTGTATAAGATCAGCAGGTCATCAACAAAAGCCAAATAATGTATGTTTATGTTGTTTCTTCTTTTATGTTTTGTAGAATGAAATGCTCTAACTAGTCTTTCCAACCCCCTTGAGTAGATATTCTTAAGCCAAAATAAAGAGGCTAGGTGACAGGGGGTCACCTTGTCTTAGCCTTTTGTTGGATTTGAAAAAAACCTTTAGCTTCCCCATTAACAACCACTGAGAAAAGGAAATTGTCAATACTTTTCCCAATTATCCTTAAGAATCCCTGACTGAAACCAAATGCAGCAATAATGCTTAAGCGAAAGGTGTGGTCAAGTCTATCGAAGGTTTTGGCCATATCTAATTTCAAAATTATGTTTCCACCTCTAGATTTTAAGTTGACATCATAGGCTAGCTCTTTAGCAATCAAAATATTCTCGTGAATATATCTCCCCTTAACAAAGGCACCATGAACATCAGAAATAAGATTAGGCAGAATCATAGCTAGTCCGTTGTTTATCAATTTTGACACAATTCTTTTAAACAATGTGGTTAGATTGATAGGTCTAAAATCTTTCAAAGACTTACGAGATGTAGTTTTAGGTATTAGAAATAAAACAGTAGCATAAATACCTTTAGAAATAGCAGAGCCGTTGAAAATCTCACAAACAATGTCACATAGGTCATCAACTATAATAGGCCAACAAACTTGGTATAATTTTACGTTGAAACCATTAGGACCAGCTGCTGAATTAGGATTCAAATCCTTGATAACATAGTAGGTTTTTAATTTTTAGGATAAGCCAGAAGTATTTCATTGTCTTCATCTTTAACTAGCTTAGGGGTGTGGTCAACAATTAAGTTGGAGTTCCATGGATTAGGGAGATCTGTCATCAAATTCTTGTAGTAAACAACTGTTGAGTCACCAATAGTGGAAGGGTCATCAATCCATTTAGAACCATACCATATCCTATGAATCCTATTACGTCTGTTTTGTTTTTTCACAAAAATATGAAAAGGCAGTGCTCTTATCATTGTCTTTGAGCCAAACATACTGGTTTTTCGTCTCCCCGTAAGCTTCTTCTCTAGAAAGTAGGGTTAGATTGTTATTTTTATCAGAGTTTAAGAATTCCTTTTGTTCTATAGAATTAGTTATCAGATACTTAGCTTCTTTGTAGCTGATTTCAATAATAATTTCTGACCGATAATATAAAGAAGAATATCATATTCTCAATAGAAAACCGATGTGATCATCCATGAAATAAACAGACTAACGATCGTAGGACGTATAATAGAATCTCATTATCCCATACGGATAACAAATCTTGTTGTGGGTAAAACAAAGAATAAGAAGTAGAGAATGTGCGTGGACTTCACGAAATTAAACACAGCATGCCTGAAAGACCTTTTCTCACTATTACAGATTGAACAACTTGTAGATGCGACATCAAGTAATAAAATGCTATCAATCATGGATGATTTCACATCATACAATCACATCCAAATAAAAATGACCAAGAATACCGGATGTTCATCACACAAAGAGTGTTTCATTACTATAAAGTAATATCTTTTGGATTAAAAAATATCAAAGCAACCTATCAAAGGTTAGTACACAAAATATTTACACACAAATATAAAGAAATATTTACGCCTATATTAACGAAATGTTGGTCACAATCTTACATAAAGAAGACTATCTGGTAGACCTTGGCGAAACATTCGACAACCTCATACATGTGAATCTCAAACTCAATCCTGAAAAATGCACCTTCAGTGTTCGGTAAGAAACATTCTTGGGATATATGGTAAGCGAGAAAGAAAGCAAGAAAATCTAACCGAAGTCGCTAATTTGACATTAATATTGGCTTAACCATTCTCCTTTCTTGATCCTTAGATAAGTATCGACCATTTTTCAAACATTAAAAAAAGTAGCCAAATTCTAACGGAATCTAGAGTGCGAGAAGACATTCAAAACCATCGAAATATTATTGTTCTCACATGAGGTTTTAACGTAACAAAATCAAGGACAAACCCTGTACCTATATCTAGCAATATCAAATCATGTAGTTAGTGTATTTATAATCAATGAGGAAGAAAATGAGCCCAAAGGAGTATACTATGTAAATAAATATTTACTACCATTAGAAATGTAATATTTGCTGGTTAAAAACATTAGCTCTAAAATTAATAGTAGTGGCTAGGGAAATGAGGCCATATTTTCAAGGATAAACTATATGGTGCGAACTTCTTTCCCCTATGAGGACTGTATTATAAACACTTGAGATTTTAGAAAGATTAACTTCATGCTTAGTAAAATTAGGGTATTATGATGTTATATTCGAGCCTAGAACAACCATAAAGGTCCAAGTGGTAATTGACTTCCTTATATAATTCAGATTGGAAAGAAATATCGTCATAAACGACAATATACAAAGCACATGGAGCGTAAAAACTGACGGAGGAAATTAAAATCAAGGTTCAAAGAACATGATACAATTTTTCTCCCCATAGTGTGATATTCAGAATCAATATATTCGACTCGGATTCCGAACTTCAATCATATGGTTTTGTTTCACGAAAATTTATGAAGAAAAAAAGTAATAATCTTAACAAATTCCCAACTAGTAGTTCACCAAATGACATATCATGCTGAAGCAACAAAAAATAACATAATCCAGTAGCTAAAGAAGGTACATCAATTTTTTCTTCTTCATTTAAGCATATCGAATTCAAACAAGAGTAAATCATAAATCACATTGCCTAGTCACTTCTTATCAACGGTCACAACCAATAGGTAATGGTAATGAAAGAGGAAATTGAGTAGGAAGATTGGCGAACACCAATCATAAATTATCTAACACAAGGCATAATACCTGAAGAAAAAAAGAGGTCACAAAAAATAATATCCTCAAGATAGTGTGGATAGCTGACACAACGTACAAAAAAGTTCTATCACATTATATATTAAGGTGTATAATTGTAAAGATGCACTTTTTTTAATGGAAGAATTACATACGGGAATGATGTGCTCAGTACAGATACAAAGCTCTAATTAAAAAAAATACTATTATAAGGTTATTAAATGGCCAATAATTATGAATGATACAAAGAAAAAAAAGTAAAAATATGTGATACATGCCAAAGATTTGTAAACTTAATCAATGTGCCAACAATACTACTGGAGAAAATAATATAAATTATTACGTTCGAGACATGGGATATGGACATCGTACCACTATTCTCGATGTTCTCGTGAGAAATAAAATACATGATTGTAGTTGTATATTAATAGGCCTTGTTAATGGTTTATGTGACATTTTCCAGTGAAAATGGAGATTTTATGTGTTTGTAGGAAATAAAGATAGAATGACATAAAAACATAAATTTGAGTTAAATCGAAGGGTAAAATAGTAAAAGCATGTATTAAGAAAAAGTTTATTAATTTTTTGACAGAGGAAATAATAAAATTTAGAGAGAATTAGCATTTCTCTAAAATTTGATAATTTTAAAATTTAATAGTTATAATAATTTTATACATGCATAATATAAATTTATTCTAATATCCATCAAATTTGTAAAAACGTTTAAACATAGAATATTGTAGAAATATTAATATTATATGATATATATATTCATAATAAAAATATGAAAAAATAAAAATGACAGAAAATAGACCAAAGAAATCTCACAATTTTATTTAAAATTATTTCAAATTATATAAATAATGTAATAGTTAATTTTTCTTGGAAAATGTAGGTTAGTGACATGTAGGGAGTTTGGCATAGAAGGTGTTAGAACTGAGTGAGTAGGAAAGTCATGAACAATATGAAATTTAAGTAGAAGGTGTAGTAACTTGAAGAGAAAGTAAAAGTTGTGTCTAAGTATGTGGACTTACTAAAGGCTGGTGAGTAACATGTATTTGTGTCTATGATGCATGACAAACATGTGGAGAACATGAACCCGATATAGCACAAAATGATGATGTACTTGGCAAGATATCAAGATAGGATCCATGTAAGCTTATTTCATCAGTACTCTTAAGCAAACTACATTGCATTGTGTCACTAAACATATAATTAAGAGTAGGAAAGCTAGAAAACCAAATTAAACTTAGACTTGGCACAGATGACTGATCTTGAGTAGGTTGTAGGAACTGTTTGACACAATGAAACTCTAGCTCATTAAACACCACATGCCTAGAAATGTAAACCTTACTAAAGGATGCTAAACACTTATAACCTTTGTGAATAACATAATAACCTACGAATACACACTTAGTGGAATGATACACGAACTTGTGTTTTTAAAATGGCCTAAAGCATTCATAGTAGGCACACCCAATTACCCTTAGAAATGAGTAATTAGGTTGCTCATAATAATATTTTTCATATAGGTGTTTGTATTATAGTATAACAGTGGGTAGCCTATTTATAAAATATATCATAATAAAGTTTACATCAAACCAGAAATAAAATGGTAGTTGAGACTGAGCCAAAAGTGTATATGTCTGTTTTTTCTCTCTACCCTACCATTTTGGGCAGAATAATAAGGACAAGAATGTCTTAGTTTCACGCGAGACTAAATGGTGTGGGATACAAATGTTTAGTATTCACCACAACCTTCAGTCTGCAATACCTTGATCTTTGTTTCAAAATTAGTCTCAATCTTTCTTTGAAATTGCATAAACGTTTTCAATACATAACTTTTGTTTTTCAAACTGTACATTGATGAGAACCTTGAGAAGTCATCTAAAAAAAATATAGTATTTAAAACAAGTTTTTTTGTTGAAACTTGAATAGTCCCCAAAAGATATTTGTGTACAATACCTAAAACATTATTGGCATGAGAATCAGAAGTGTGATAAGGTAATCTATGTGATTTTCCAAGCTGACAGTAGTGACAAAACATAGATTTTTCATTAACATTAATAACAACATTACATTATCTTATAAATTTTTATAAAACTCGAAAAGAGAGATGGCATAGTCTCATGTGCTAACCTTTTATTTTTTACACATATTCTCTATCACCTAAGACCGACTTAGAAACAAGAACACTAGGATTATAATCTTGAAACTTATGTGGTTTCTTATTGTATTGGAGTACTCTTTAAGATCTGCTTGTTAACAAAGTCCTTTTTTTATTAGTGAACGTATATTTTTAGAAATGTTCGGAACATGTAGAATGTTTTTAAGGGCTAATGTTTTTTTTATCAACTATATGAATACTAGAATTACCAATTTTTTATTAAACAGTTATGGACATTTTTAACCTTGCCAGAGACCTTATTGTGACCACGTCCCTTACAAGTATGATTGTACCTTCTTCTATAATTATTTCCATTCCTAAATCTGTAGCCAAGACCCTAGCCTGTAGGGTAGGAACTCTGGTCTCTTGTGTTGTTGTTGGTATTATGACAACCTTGTGATTTGTTGTCTCCTCTGTTTGAATTCTTGTTGGTCATTAACAAAGTAAGACTATAAATTTTAGGCTAAACAAATAATCCAATCTACTTTCGAAACTTAGTAGGTTAGTTTCAAAATGAATTCACCTTTGAATTCCTTGTCTGTTCGATTCATAACTATATGAGTATACTCTGATTCGAAGTTAGCAAGGGCTTGTAAGACTAACTCATCAATGATTACAGTACAACATACTAGTACCAAATTATCAGTAATGAATTTTTACTTAGCCAAGTACTCCTCCATAGTTTGTCCTCCCTCTCTAGTTCTCTAAAATTCACTTCTAAATGAAGTGACTCTGACTCTAATTTGTGAGCCAAATGGTCTTATTAAGGAATCCCAAAATCTCTTATTAGATTCTTATTCTACCAAGTAAGTTGTTAGATGGAAGAGATGATGGTGAAAAACCATCCAAGTAAGAGTTGGTCTCTAAAGTACAACTCTTCATAAGGAGAATTATGAACAAGTATTCCAACATAATCAAAGATAACATATGAAGGACAAGGGATATCACCTGAGATATGACCAAACATACAATTACCTCTGATGATTGCGACAATCATGGTCTTCAAGAGTAAGAAATTGGTCATGTCTAGCTTCATTATGCTACTCTTGTTCCCTATTTGAGAGATTTGTGATTTATTGTTCATATTCATGTCAAGTTAAAAACAACCATAAGCAATTGTTTCGAATCTCAGGAATAGAGAGGTGATGTTAGATGTGCTCTGATACCAAGCTAGGAATCAAAAAAAAAATCGTAGAAACATTTTTTATTGCACTAGTTGTACATTCAACAGTTGAATTTGTTGTAACAAATTTAGTTATTATTCACGTTGCTCAACCTTATGTATACATAGCTTGTTGACATGGGATTTATTTAAAAAAACCATAGGCTTCAGTTAAAGACTTACTTGACCCAGATCCAATAACTAATGGCCAAATAGCTTTTTATAACAAATACACTTCACATGTAACTCTTCTCTCTGCAAGCCTGGATTAAGTCAAGTCGTTTTCCTTCTTCTTGTAAAACCTGTATGTTATTTCTCCTTACTCAAGATTGTATCGACCTTCATCTTCATTCTATATAATTTTATCTTTATTTCTTAGCTTGATAACCTAGACACATTCCTAAAGTGTCGTAAACTGCTACAAGCTTACAACACTCGCTACAAGATTATTTCATAGAGAATAAATAATTATATTATTATTTGTACATTTTTTTCTACTAGATATATTTCAAACTATTCTCAAATCGTCTAAAACATTTTTAAAATATAAAAAATAATATGAATACTAAATATTATACATATAACATAATAATGTGCACTTAATCGTATTTTATAAATAGTAAAAAAAAATTTATTTTATTCGATGATAGACACCGCAAATAACTTTCCCGTGTAATACGTATGCTAAGACTTGCAAACTTTTAAGTACTTTCCAATGGTATTGTTCGCAACTTTTAAATCTCGAAGTTAATCATAATCATCAAATTAGTTATTTAGATCATTGTTTCTTGATTTACATCGTTCATACAAAAGTGCTCATCGTTCTAATTTATTCTCTATGTGTAGACGAAGGTACCGCTGATTGCAATTTATTTTTTATATACAAACATGCTTATATCGTCTTTGGTTACCGATGACAAGATTGGTCCAAGATATCCGAAACAAATCCAAAAATTATAGTAGTAAATTTATTAAATACTTATTTATAACGTTTATGAAAACCAATTAATAAAAATATAAACAATAATATTTTATTTGACTTTGACTATAAATAATTTATTTTACTAAAGCACCCGTAAAAAAATATTAACACACCTACTTCTCCGAGCTTTAAGTATCAGTTAAGTTATGTTTTTATTTATTACCTTAATGAAAATCTTTATCTCTAATGGATAAGATAGTCTTAAACCGCATATATCGGTAACCATAATAAATTACAATTGCTTTTTTTCCTTATTTTTCCTTTTTAATTTTGAGTAGTATATCCTTTTAATTATCTTTGTTTCTTTAATTATCTATTTTTTTTTCAAGTTATATATTGATTTTTAAAATTTACAACAGTTTTCAAATAAATTGAAATTTCACTAAAGAGAAAACGTTAACATATTTGTATGTAAAAATGGGTATGCGGTTTTTTAGCAATAAACAAATAAAATATAAAAAATTAAATTATTTTGTAAAAACAAAATATATTGTCGTATTCATCCAGATTATAGGTTTGAATTTAAATCAAATTTAAAATATTAAAATATTAAATACATAATTGTGAATCAATAAGAAAAGCTAATTACCGCTCTAAAATAAGAGAGTAATTTTTCATAATTGAATAAACACAGTCCAAAATTTTCATTTTGATATAAAAAATTCATCGACTCTTCATTTTTCTACGCACAACGTAAGAAAGTAAACCACATAAGGTGGTCTCGAGCTACCCCTGTCGGGACCACTAACTCCGCATTGATAATCAATTAGAATAGAGAGTTGGATTTCTAAGTTTATTTTAAAATTATTTTCAAATAATCCTTATTATGTATAAAACTCTACAAATGTGGTAATATAAAGACGAATATGGATACTTAATAATATGTATATAACATAAAAATGTCTAATCAATAATATTTTATAAAAAGATAAAAAAAAAATATTTTATTCAATGATAGACAATCCAAATCCAAAAAGAAAACATGAGATTGGTTATTGATCTCACTCATAACAATCATGATAAGGCGTACAGATTTTCTTTTCAAATACCTCCCAGTACCATTGTTGGCATCTTCTAAAATCTCGAGGATCATCATAAACATCGAACGAGTGATTCCCACCTTTCCAAATGAATATACAAAAGTATATGGTGTTATTCAAATAACTTGTGTAGAAACCAAAAGACCATTCACCGTCTTTCTCAAGTATATGAACGCCTAAATCATCGTCTCCTGATTTACAATGCACAGACAAAGCTTCTCCTGATTGTAACTTGTTCTTTATGTAAACATGATTTTTACCCTCTATTCATGTTTTGTTAGATATGACACGATTTACTTCCCACAACCAAAAGATTATTCACAAATAACATATCCAAAACAAAAGAAAGGATAAAAAATTCCAAAAGCTTTATTTTTATGCTAGTACATAGAATGAATATAAGTTGCGGAGAAAATATAAGTATTTATACTTGGAAAATATAATATTTATGGAAAATAATTGATTATATACAAAACAATAATATTTTGATCATTAAAAGATAGTTATTGTACATTATAATTGGTGAGGTTAATTATCGTATGAGGGTAAATTTGTAATTTGTTCGGTGTTTTGTGGTAGTATGTGGGTGTTTAATCTTTAGAATAGAGAGTAGAGGGAGAATTAAGCTGGCTGGCTGCAGTTAATTTTCATTACCCATATTTAATGCAGGTGGTTGGGTATTTATACCCTTACATTTGGGGCCTTATGGGCTTTCAGGTCATGTTCAATGGACCCGGGTCATGTTTAAAGACCCATGAGCTCTAAGTAGGAGAGCAAGTAGCTTAGTCGAGAAGTGTTTAGGGTTTTTAGTACTTTTGTCATAGTTCGAACAGTCCCATTAGCTAAGTGTTCGAAGTGGTCTGTCCGGTCCGGAGGGCTAGGTCCGATCTGCCCCTGTCCGGTGAGTAGTTAGAATTCAGACTCATCAGGAGCCCCTTTTTTAGGTGTTTGTTCAAATACCTTTTGTCAAAGACCTCAAAAACAGTCCGATGTCAGGGGTGGTTTTAATCCGGACAGGTCTGTTTGTCTTATGGTTTTGTTCGGACTGACAAAGCTTCATGAATCCAAACGGTTTTTGTGCCAAGGTTCATGGGACACGTGTCGCTTTCTGGTTGGTTGCCTCAGCCGTTTTTGCACCTTGAATTTCGAACCCACCTTCTTTGAAAAGCAACTTCTTAATTAAAGGTGGTGACATTAGCGCCGTCTTTAATCATTACCAATCTTTTCGAATTCTCCTAGGAATCAAACTCCTTTTTCAGATTTACTATAAATTAAAACACTTTCTACTGTTGTACCATCTCTCTCATATTTACTCTACACAACTTCTTAAAGCTTTCTTTCTCTAAAGCAAAAATTTACCCAGACAGTTTATGTTTACAACGAGGAACGCTCTGATCAAAGGTGGGTGGCTCAACCTCTCTGAGCTTGAAAAAGCGCAAAAGGTCGAAAGAGAAAGACGTATTGCAGAAGGATTACCCGTTTCACCCATTGACAAGCCAGAAACTTCAGCCACAAAATCTGATCAAGGTTCTTCTTCCTCAAAAGGTACCAAGCCGAAAAAGCTATTCCAAACTAATCTATCCCCCATTATCTCTGGTTCCTCGGTTCAGGAATCGGAACCTGTTGTTGAGCCAGGAGTAACAGTTACCAGTTTCAAAAATCCCTCCCCCTTCTTAGCTATAGAGTCAGACACTGAAAACTCCCATCAAAAGTTAGTCGACCGGAGAAAAAGCCGATTGGTCAAGGGGCAGGCCTCTAAGAGCACTCCTTCAAAGTCGGGTGCCAAAGACAGCAGCACTGGGTCAGAGGTGCCCATCAGAGCTCCCAAGGACAGACTGTCTGGTCCGGAGGGTAGCAGCCCAGGTCTTCGAAGAGAGACCTCTGCCTCAGAGCCCCAGTCGGAGGCTAGAAGCCAAGAGAACACTAAAGCCCATCACTCTGGAGACCAAGCTGAGCCAGATCTGAACCCTCCCCTTGCCACTGCTACTGAAAACCCTTCAACAATTATGGAGGAAATAATGGAGGCCTCTGTCGAAGAGGCTCCATTTGAGTCTGAGCCCTCCGGTCAGACCAGTAGTGCTATTGTTGCCAAAAAAGACAAAGGCAAAGAGAAGTTGTGCTTGAGGCATCCGGATCTGCCAGAGAGTCTTGAAGGAAAGGTGGGGCCTTGTTTCCATAAGGTCAGTGTCAAGTACCTCCTCGCCTTGCAGAAGATCAACTACGCATTCATCCACACAGCTGAACTGGGTCGGATGCGTACGAAGTGGGGAATACCGGAGAACGTGAAGATCAGGATCCCTATACACCCAGAGACTCCCATGGATTGCAAACTGAGCGAAGTTGTCATTTTCACGGAGCTGTTCAATTGGGGGCTCAGACTCCCCTTGGACCCAGAGATTGTCAGATACTTTCATCTGATAAAGCTCTGTCCGAGCCAGTTGAGTCCCAACGCCTGGTACACCCTCATGTCTTGCATCATGGCTTCGAGGCTCTCCGGGATTCCTCAGCCAATGGAGGAATTTGCTGATGTGGCTAGTCTTTGCAGAAACCACCACATCTCCTTTTACCATTTCAACATGGGGGATAATTTCAAAGCTGTAGATGATTTGTTAGAGGCGGAGAGGAATTGGAGGACCCAGTTCCTGTTTGTTAGTGGTGCTTGGGAGAATGGAAAGAAGATCAAGTCCGGAGTGAACCCAAGTCTTCTCAGAAGCAGGTGGAGGAGTGACCGTAAGTTTCCTGCTTTATATTTTTGTCTCTCTCCTTTTTTTATAGTAGGTTAAACTAATGGGTATTACTTTTGCCTTAGTAGAACTGCCAAAGGAATTCAGTGACTACCTGAAAACCGGGCAGGCTACTTGCACCAAGATCAATGCTTGGGCTGCTGAGAGGTGGGGGAACCAGTTCCATGCTGCTTTTACCGGAGGCAACTTGGCAAGGTCTCACTTGTGGAACACCACAGGTCGGAGAGACTTGACTTGGGAGGAGCTCACCACTCAGCCTCCTCCAGATGTTGTGCTTAAAAGGACCCATGAACCAGATGGGACACTCTACTTGCCAGGCCGGGCCAAAGCCCCAAGCAAGATGAAGGGTAAAAAGAAAGGCAAGAAGGTGGTGGGTGGAGCTAACCCTGCTGAGGCGGAGGAGGATGCTCCTATAAATCCGGAAGGGCCAGTCCACAGTCAAATTGATGCTGCTCTCTTGGAAGTGGTGGAGCAAGAGACTGAAAGGCAAGAAGTGCACTCCCCAAAACCTCCAAGGGCTTCCAAAAGAAATCGTAAACAGGGAAGTGAAAGCAAAGACAGGGAGGCCAAGAAGAAGAAGACCTCTAAGGGTGACGAGCTTTCTCTCCGGGCTCCAGAGCCTCCTTCCCAAGCTGATCCTACTGACCCAACACAAGCGGAGGAGAGACCGGGTGACTTCCATACCGATGAGGTCGAAGGGGGAGATCTCAATATTGACGGGGTAGACATCTCCGGTCTTGGTGGGCTTGGTGAGTACTTCATCAGTCTTCCCAGAGACGATTTTGCCGGGCCTTACCTCCTTCCGAGCACCTCAAACACGGTCACTTTCAATGGTAAGACCTTTATCGTTTCAAGTGAAAGGGATGTCATAGCCCACTCTTTATTAAGCAATGTTCAGCCTGTACTTGCGTTGGAGAAACAAGTTCGAAATCAAGCAGACATCATCAAAGATCTTAAGTCTGACAAAGAGAGGCTGTCCGATGACCTTCGCACTGCCACTTCAAACGCTGCTATTCTAAAGGAAGAAACCGAGGAGTTGAAGAGAAACCAAGAGGCAAGCACCACAAAAATCACCACATTAGAGGACACCATCACAGAGCTCCGGGAGAAGTTGTCCGGACTGGAGAAAGATCTTGCCACCTCAAAGGGGGAATCCAAGGCCAAAGACCAAATCATCACCAACTTGACCAATGACAAAATTGCTCTTGAGAATACAGTGTCCAAGGCTGCCGAGGAGAAAGCTACTTTGCTAAGGGAGCAGGAGGCCAAGATCCAAGCCAAGATCGACGCTTATGCCAACAACGTGATCGACACCCAGGAGGAAATGTATGCCAAGGTGAGGTCTGACATGGTTCTACTCTTCCATGAGAAGTTCCCGAAGAGGAACCTAGGGGATTTATGGCTTCATGTTGAGTCTGACGACCTCCCGTATCATACAATGGCTGAAGGCGACAGGTATGGTTGCTCCAGTGCTTCCTCATCGGATGACGAAGAACGTACCGGGGAGAGCCCAAACGAAGAGAAAGATGATCCTAAGCGAAAGAAGAAGGCAAATGAAGCTGAGCCATCTTCAAAGGCTCAGCCTTAATTTATGAACTACTTTTTTACTTTTTATCCGGACTAAAGTCCTTGGAAGGCCAAGGCACTCTCTTTTGTAAGTGTGTCCGGTATTTGACTGGATAGGTCTTTTATTCTGTTTTAAAAATTTGAAAGTCCTTGGAAGGCCAAGGCACTTAAGTTATTTTAATGAATGTCTTTGTTTTTCATCATTCTCACATTCTTTCATAGTCTGCTCCAATTTTGTTGGCCAGTGTTTAAATAGCCCTTAGATGTTTCATAGTGAGAGTGTGTAAATTCTCCGATGAAAAATGTTTAAGTGGTCATCACTCTTTTATTTCAATCCGGATGGTGTGACAATGGACAAAATTAAAGCACTTCAGAAATTTTTTAAGAAGGCATCAAATTTGATTTAAAACCCGAACACCTCATTAAAACCTCCTCGTGCCACCAGGGAGGAAAGAGTATGCCCCCAAATATTTACATGGATGTTTAAACAAGTAAATATTTACACAAATGCTACTCCAAGTACATCCGGAGATGTTCGATATTCCAAGGGTGAGTCAAAACTCTTCCATCCTTGTCTTCTAGCCAATATGTTCCAGGTTTAGGCCTTTCAACAACCATATAAGGTCCTTCCCAAGTTGGAGCCAATTTGCCGAACAGCTTTTCTTTAGTGTGTAAGAAGACTTTCCTTAATACCTTGTCCCCTGGTTGGAAATCTCTTCTTTTAACTCTGGAAGCAAATCTGCTTCTCATCAAACCCTGATAGTGTGCAACTCTAAGGTGAGCTTTAACTCGTCTTTCTTCTACCAGATCGAGCTGACCTCTTATTGCCATCTCGTTAGCGTGTTCGGAGAAGTTGTGAACACGAAATGATGGGAGAGTTCCTTCTATGGGAGCTACTGCATCCATCTCATAGACCAAAGCAAAGGGTGACTCTTGTGTTGCAGCCCCAGGTGTTGTCCGGTAGGCCCACAAGACCTCTTGTAAATAACTAGGCCACTTCCCAGCAGCCCCTTCCAAATTCTTCTTTAAACCGGACAGTATAGTTCTGTTAGCCACTTCAACTTTCCCATTTGCTTGTGGGTGGAAAGGTGAAGAGAAACAATGTTGTATACCCCTTGAGGCACATAAGCTCTCCATTTCCTTATTGTCGAACTGTGGCCCATTGTCTGTTGTTATCTTTCGTGAGACACCAAATCTGCAACAGATGTTGGACAGAATGAATTTTATGACAGCTTTTGACGTTGTTCCTGCTAGAGGGGCTGCTTCAATCCACTTTGAAAAGTACTCTATAGCAACAATTATAGTTTTGCGTCCTTTGGATGCCATAGGGAGAGGCCCTACTAAATCCAACCCCCATCGAGCAAAAGGAATAGGCTCAGAAATTGACTCTAAAGGAATGGCTTGGACATGAATTTTATTGCTGTACCTCTGGCATGGGTCACACCTTCTTACCATTTCCTTAGCATCTTTCATGATAGATGGCCAATAGTAACCGACCAGTAAAACTCTTCTTGTTAAAGCCCTGAATCCACAATGGGTTGATCCCTCACCATCATGCAATTTGGAGAGGACTACTTAAGACTCTTCATCCCTCAAACACCGCAGGAGAGGTTTACTGTAAGAGTTTTTATACAAAACGTCTCTCAATATGATAAAACCACGAGCTTTTTGTTTCAATGCACTTGCCAATGATTTATCCGGAGGCACGATACCATCGGAGAGGTATTGCAGGAGAGGAAACCTCCAGTCCTGAGGTTGTTTCATCTGTATTTCAAAAATTTCCTCTTCTTTACCCATATTAAGTTGAATGGAGGGGCTTTCCAGCACATGGATCCATGGATATGACTCTGTGTACGCTATGGTTGCCAATGAGTCTGCTAACTCATTTTCTGTCCGGGGTATATGTTCATAAGCAACACTTTTAAACCTGAGTGCTTCGTTTTTAAGAAGGAGTAAATATTTCATAAACTGCTCCTTTTTAGCCTCAGATTGACCTTGGGCATGGTGGATAAGAAGCTGGGAGTCACTTAGTAGCCTGACCCTCTTAGCCCCAAAAATCTAGGCTAACTTTAATCCAGCTATAGCCGCTTCGTACTCTGACTCATTATTGGATGCCCTGAAAGCAAAACATATAGCTTGGTACATTTTGTCACCATATGGAGAAGTCAAACACACCCCGGCACCACATCCCATAGTGCTAGATCCACCATATGTTCGGACGACCCATACTTTTTTATCTTTTATGTCAGTAGCCTGCTCCGAATCTCTGTCGGAGTGAAATTCAACCAAAAAATCAGCCACAGCTTGGGCCTTAACTGCTGTTCGAGGAGAAAAATCTATGTCGAAATCTCCCAGCTCTACTGACCATTTAGTTATCCTGTTTGAAATGTCTGCCTTTTGGAGGACGTTCTTCAAAGGGAAAAGAAGTCCGGACGATGATAGGATGAGCCTGAAAATAAGGCCTCATTTTTCTTGCAGCTATTACCAGGGCTAATGCTAATTTCTCGAGTTTCAAGTAGCGCCTTTCTGCATCTATCAAACTCTTGCTAATGTAGTACACTGGATGGGGATGACTATCCCCTTCTCTTACCAACACAGCACTGATGGCACAACTTGAAACCGCCAAATATACGAAGAGTGTCTCCCGATCAACTAGTTTAAACAAAGTTTTGGGGGAGGACAAGTGCTTCTTGATCTCATTAAAAGCCTCATCGCACTGTGAGCTCCAATTGAATCCCTTCGCACCCTTCAAGGTTTGAAAGAAAGGGGCGCACATGTCCGAAGACCTTGAGATAAATCTGTTTAAAGCAGCTAATCTCCCCGTTAGTCGTTGTACTTCTTTAATATTTCGAGGAGGCTCCATCTGGAGTAGAGCGTTAAGCTGGTCCGGATCGGGCTGTATCCCATGCTCACTTATAATATAGCCTAGAAACTTCCTGGACTGCACTCTGAACACATATTTCTCTGGGTTTAATTTCAAATTCACTTTTACCAAGTTGGCAAAAGTTTCTTGGAGATCAGCCAAATGCAATTGCTCATCCACACTCTTCACCATCATGTCATCAATGTATACTTCCATATTTCTCCCAATCTGATCAGCAAAGGCTTTGTTTACTAATCTCTGATAAGTAGCCCCAGCATTTTTTCAACCCAAATGGCATTACCTTATAGCAATGAAGACCTCTGTCAGTGACAAATGTGGTATGCTCTTGATCCTTCGGATCTACTTGAATCTGATTGTATCTGGAGAAGGCATCCATAAAGGATAACAGCTTGTTCCTAGAGGTGGAGTCTACTAACTGATCAATCCGGGGGACTGGATACAAATCTTTTGGGCAAGCTCTATTGAGATCTGTGAAGTCAATGCACATGCGCCACTTGCCATTTTTATTTTTCACCAGGACCAGATTGGCAGTCCACAAAGGATATTGAGACTCCTTAATATGCCCCATCTTTGTGAGCCTATCAACCTCTTGCACAATAACATCATCCTTTTCCTTGGAAAAAGCTGTTCTCTTTTGAACCACTGGTGCTATGTCTTTCCGGACGGATAAGTGATGTGATATCACATCTGTTGGTACCCCTATAACATCAGCATTGCACCAAGCAAAAATGTGCTGATTGTTCTTCAAAAATTTTAACATTTCGCCTTTCAGACCGGGTGGCATTTTGGAGCCTATCTTGACATTTTTTTCCTTTTTCCAGACAGTGTGTCTCCACCTCTTCGACTGGTATTAACACTCCAGGGGCCTCTCTGGGGTCATCAATTTCACCCTCACCCCCAGAAAGTCTATTAATTTTATCTTTTTAAATATCATGACTTTTAGAGTAGCTAAATTAGGAATAAGTCTAACATTTACTTGTTTCTATCCATAAGGTTTTAGCCATTAACACCAACCTATTATCTATAATTAGATATAGGTCTCTATTTTTCCTCCATTAAATAATTCTACCTCCTTAAAAATCATGACTTTTAACTATAAATCTACATCCTTTAACTTTTTCTCTATGGTAATTTTCAAAAGGTGCTCATCCAAATAATTTAGTTATTGTAAAATTACTCTACCTCTATTGTTTATTGCTTTATTTATTTATCTATTAACAAAGATAATAAATATTTAAAAATAACTACAAGAGGGCATATCTCGAAACCACTTGTTTTAGAAAAGGAAACTAATTTCGAGGGATTCCAAGATATTCCATCAGAATCATATCTTTAAAATTGAGAGTTTTGATGTTTAACGTGTGTAAAACTTGAAAACGAAATTAAAATACTTTATTGGTGGTTTGGGTGATGTTCTCATTCTTTGTTTTCTTTTTTCCACTAAGTTTAAAAAGTTCAAAATATTTTGTTAGAAATTTTTGAGTTTTTTTATTTGTTTTATATTTAATTTTAGAAGATTTTGAGAATATGCTCGAAAAAATATCAATAAATTATTTGTTTGTAAAAAATAGGAGTAAAAAAAAAGGGGCACAAACATAGAAACTAGAAGTTAAAGGAAGGATAAAAAGATAAAAGCATGAAATTGTATACATGTTTTCAATGTATTACTTTGGTTTTTCAAAGGGTACATATATGATAACTTTGAGAAGTTGTCTAAAAACAAAATATATTATTTAAAAAAAGTTTGTAAGTAGAAATTGGAGCAGCCCCCTCCCCTATAAACATATGTGTACAAGACCTACAACATGATTGACATGAGAATCATAAGTCAGATAAGATAATGTATGTGATTTTCCAAGGTGATAGTAGTGACAAAGCATAGATTTTTTATTAACATCAATAATGATATTAAATTGTTTTAGGATTTTAGATAAAACTTGAAAAGAGAGATTGCATAGTCTCATGTGCTAGCCTTTTATTTTTGACACGTATTCCCTATTACCTAGGACTGACTTAGGAACAATAACACTAGGATTGTAATGTTGAAACTTATATGGTTTCTCAATCCAATAGATTCCTCATATGGATCTACTTGTTAACAACGCCCTTTTTTGTCCAAATCTTTAACAAAACAAAAATATTTATAAAATTCAACATAAACTGAATTTTGTTTCCTTAAAATTGAGACTTCTATTTCACTAACATATAGTACAAAGGGTTCAGTTCTGAAAATAAAACAGAAACTTAAGCTAGGGTTAAAAAGGGGAAAAAAATCCCCAAATCAAAGAAAAATCACGAAACCAAAAATTCATCCTTGCATTCTTCCTCATCCTAATTACTTCGTACATTAATGACTGAAAAATATAGAGATGTCCGAAAATCAGCATGAATCCCAGACGAAAAACTAAAGAGACCAATAATATTCGAAGAAGACCCATTGAAAATCCAGAGACAAAAAACCCCAAAAGACAAAAACTATCAGGCAAAAAACTTAGGTATGTAATGTTGTAACCTTACTCCAAAAAATCTTTAGAAAGATGAACTTGTTTAAAAGTTGAGATCCCTTCTAAAATATCTAGTCCCAACCCTTCAAGGAAGGTAATTTCCCTTAGGTAGCTTGGAACATCATTCTTGGTAAAGTCCATGGTTTGATTGGAAGCTAGCGTTGCCTTTGCAATCCAATCTGTTGATTTATTTAGTTCCCGGAAGATATGAATCAGTCTCATATTTGAGGATATTAGATTCCGGCAGCAGGAGATAATTGGCTTAAGAAACCAAAAGATTTTTCCATAAAGAATCATTTTAATAAGAATGTAAGAGTTTGTTTTAATGTCCAGTTGATTGCTACCTTTTTCATAACAAAGAGTTAGCCCATCACATAGGCCATCATCTATAATAGGCCAACAAGCTTGGTAGAATTTTCCGTTGAAACCATTAGGACCAGCTGCTGAATTAGGATTCAAATCTTTGATAACATAGTAGATTTTAAATTTATTTCCATAAGCCAGAAGCATCTTATTGTCTTCATCTTTAACTAGCTTAAGGATACAGTCAACAATTAGGTTGAAGTTCCATGCATTAAGGAGATCTGTCATCAAATTCTTGTACTAATCAACGGTTGAGTCACCAGTAGTGGAAGGGTCATCAATCCATTTACAACCATACCATATCCTATGAATCCTATTACGTCTGTTTTGGTTTTTCAAATAATTATGAAAAAAGGCAGTGCAGTTATCATTGTCTTTGAGCCAAACATAGTAGGTTTTCTGCTCCCAGTATGCCTCTTCTCTAGCAAGTAGGGTTAAATTGTTATTTTTAACAGAGTTTAAGAATTCCTTGTCTTCTATAGAATTAGTTATCAGATACTTAGCTTCTTTGTAGCTGATTTCAATAATAATTTCAGACCGATAATATAAAGAAGAAGATCATATTCTCAATAAAAAACTGAGGCAATCATCCATGAAATAAACAGACTAACGATCATGTGAATCTCAAGCTCAATCCTGAAAAATGCACCTTCGATGTTCGGTAAGAAACATTCTTGGGATATATGGTAAGCGAGAAAGAAACCGAGAAAATCTAACTGAATTCTTCAATTTGACATTAATAGAGGCACTAAGAAGTGTAAAGGAAT
Source organism: Limnanthes douglasii subsp. nivea (assembly GCA_036936605.1). NCBI lineage: Eukaryota > Viridiplantae > Streptophyta > Magnoliopsida > Brassicales > Limnanthaceae > Limnanthes > Limnanthes douglasii. The sequence continues at coordinate 77,237,778 of JAUPFV010000005.1, forward strand.
TCTAAATCTTAACAAGAATATTAATTGGCTTAAACATGTTCCTTTCTTGATCCTTAGACAAGTATCGACCATTTTTCAAACATTAAAAAAAGTAGTCGAAATCTAGCAGACTCTAGAGTGCGAGAAGACATTCAACACCATTAAAATATTATTGGCATCACATGAGTTTTTAACGTAACAAAATCAAGGAGAAACCTTGTATCTATATCTAACAATATCAGATCATGTAGTTAGCGTATTTATAATCAACGGGGAAGGAAATGAGCCCAAATGTGTATACTATGTAAGTAAATATTTACTACCATTAGAAATGTAATATGTGCTGGTTAAAAACATTAGCTCTGACATTAGTAGTAGTGGCTAGGAAAAGGAGACCATATTTTCAAGCACAAACTATATTGTGCGAACTTCTTTCCCCTCTGAGGACTGTATTATAAAAGCCTGAGATTTTATAAAGATTAACTTCGTGTTTAGTAAAATTAGGGTGTTATGATGTTATATTCGAGCCTTGAACAACCATAAAGGTTGAAGTGGTAATTGACTTCTTTAAATATTTCCAATCAGAAAGAAATATCGTCATAAACGACTATATACAAAGCACATGGAGCGTAAAAACCGACGAAGGAAACAAAAATCAAGGTTCAAAGAACATGATACAATTTTTCTCCATATATGGTGATATTCATAATCAATATATTTGGCTCGGATTCTCAACGTCAATCATATGGTTTTGTTTCACGAAAATTTACGGAGAAAAAAAGTAATAATCTTAACGAATTCCCAACTAGTAGTTAACCAAATGACATATCATCTTGAAGCAACAAAAAATAACATAATCCAGTAGCTAAAGAAAGTACATCAATATTTTCTTCTTAATTTAAGCATATCGATTTAAACAAGAGTAAATCATAAATCACTTTGCCTAGTCACTTCCTATCAATGGTCACAACCAATAGGTAATGGTAATAAAAGAGGAAATTGAGTAGGAACATCAATCATAAATTATCTAACACAAGGCATATTACATGAAGAAAAAAAGAGGTTACAAAAAATAATATCCTCAAGATATGTGTGGATAGCTGACACAGCGTACAAAAAAGGTCTATCACATTATTTATTAAGGTAGTTAATTGTAAAGATGCACTTTTTAATGGAAGAATTACATAAGGGGAATGAGGTGCCCAGTACAGATATAAAGCTCTAATAAAAAAATACTATTATAAGGTTATTAAATGGCTAATAATTATGAATGATACAAAGAAAAAAAAGTAAAAATATGTGATACATGCCAAAGATTTGTAAACTTAATCCATGTGCCATCAATATTACGGGAGAAAATAATATAAATTATTACGTTCGAGACATGGGGTATGGACATCGTACCACTATTCTCGATGTTCTCGTGAGAGATAAAATATATGATTGTAGTTGTAAACTACGTTTCGAAATGGGTAGAAGCAAAATTGGTGCAACATATAACGAAAAAGAGGTAATTCAATTTCTAGAAGTAAGTAGATGTTACAGGTATGACACCTCAAGAGTTATCACCATTGATGATGGAACACTGTTGCAAAATGATATTTCACACAAAATTGTGTTGAGAAGATAATTAAATAAATATTATATTCTTCTTTTCATCGTCAAACAAACAAATAAGTTAAAGTGACTAACAAAACTATAATCAAAGGCATTAACAAAATATTAGATACAACAACATGAAGTTTGTCAAAGACCCTCTATGACATTCTATGGACATTCTATAGTCACACAAAATTGTGTTTTCTTTCATTCAGTCCCTTGACTAAATAATCAACACTCAGGTTCCCTAGACTATTCAAAATCTATAAATTTAGTCTCCACACGTAGTATTTTCCCTGGTTCAGCCACGTGTCCCCATAGTTAAATGGTACGAGTCTCAAAAATAGTCCCTCGACTTTTAATTTTATTTTTACCCTTTAAATTTAATACATTTTGTTTTTTGTTTTCTATTTTTTATTTTTTATTTTTTTATTCTTCTGAAAAGGAGTATCGTAAAATAAATTTTCAAATATTTTATCCTCGACTTTTATTTGTTTTTTATTTTATTTTTTTTACGATACTCTGCTTTTAGAGGAATATAAGAATAAAAAATATTAAAAAAATATTAAAAAAATATTAAATTTAAATGGCAAAAATTGAACTAAAATGTGATTTACTATTTTTTAGACTTGTGTCATTTAACTATGGGGAACCATGGCTGAACCATGGAAAGACCACGTGCGATGACTAAATTTATAGATTTTGAATAATTCAGAGACCCTAACCGGTGATTTTTTAGTCGGAGGACTAAATGAAAAAAAAAACGCGACATCCGATGGACTATATTTTCATTTAAGCCAAAATCTCAAGTTTAGATTGATTGGAAGTTGAAGTCTCTCAAGAAATTAAGCTATAGTGTTGGAGAAGAAAAGTAATTGAAGCATAACTTTTTAATGATTGTTAATTAATTTTGTCTTTGTAGATATTTTAGTTAACGCATCCTCTATTTGCGCCTTTTATTTTCAGAAAGTTTTGTACTCCTTTGATGCTAAAAAATGTTTTTATTATAAAATAAATGTTTATAGAAAATATCAACATATTTACTTTTTAAAAATTTATATATTAATTAACGAAAAAATAAGAACTTACTTTTAGATTATCCAAATAAAAAATTTGAATAAAACTTGTTTTGATCATGCTCATTTTCTTATAACTTTAGCTAATAATTCGTGCAAAATATAAACTTCATTTAAATTTCTTAATATGTGGATTCAGAATCTTGAATTTTACAAAACCATTGAAGAATCTTGGAAAACTGAGGTTTATGGTCCTCCTTTATATGTTTTTTGGAAAAAAAAATCATAAGACTTAAGGTGACTCTTAAGTCTTGGAATCTTATGGTTTTTGGCAACATCATCACTGTTGTTGCCAAAGCTGATGAAGAGGTCAGTTTCTATGAAATAAAATTTCTAAATTTCTAAAACAACAAAGATATAGTTAGCTTAAATAAAGCCAAAGCCAATCATCTTCTTCTCTTTCCAAGAGAAGAAACTTATTGAGAGAAGAATAGTTGCATTAACTGGTTCAAGTAGGATGAAAAAACAAATATGGTTTCATAGTTTTGTTAGAAAAAACAAAGAATTAATAGAGTTAATGGTATTAAACATAATAATGTCTGGATTGATGACCAAAAGAAAATGACTGAGCTTGTTGTTGATTATTATATATATTTTCTTACCAACAATACCTTTACTAATCAATATGGTAATTCCCTTGAAAATACTCCCAATATCATCACTGATTCTAACAACCTTACCCTTTTATATCCCCCTTCAATAAATGAAATTCACATGGCTGTCAAATTTTTGAAAATTAATTATGTGACTGGTCCTGATGGCTTTAACACTGGTTCTTTTTATCAAACTTATTGGAAAATTATTAAAAATGACCCATGTCCGGTAATCATTGACTACTTTAAAGGTAGTATTTCCCCCAGAGGTGTTTTTTCCACAACCATCTGTTTAATTCCCAAAATTTATTTTCCCAAACAGCGGAAAGACTTTAGACCTATAAGTATTTGCATGGTTTTTAATAAAATCTTGTCTATAGTAATACATGAAAGACGTAACTTAATCCTTCCAAAAATTATCTTAGATGAACAAGGTGGAGTTGTTCATGGGAGAAACAATCATGATCACATTTTTCTTGCTAATGAAACCATCCATTATATTAACAAAACGTCAAGAGGTAACAAAATTTCTCTCAAAGTTTATACTAATAAGACATTTGATAACATTTCCAAAAGATTCATTTTGGATATTATGAAAAAATTTGTTAATGAGTCCAAAAACAATAGCATCAGACTTTACAATTTCTTAAAACTTTATCAAAACGCATCTCGTCAAAGGATCAATAATGATAAATCTAGCTTAATCATCTCTCTAAAGCTTAATTCTCATAGAATTAGAGCCATGAAAGAAACCTTTTTTTAAAGTATAAAGCTCTACCCATTAATTATTTTGCCATATACATGATAACAATAATAGGGTTGATAATTATGATGAGTTAGTCCACAAGATCATACTCAAAATTAATGAATGTGACCCAATTTCTATATCCTTTGGAGGTAGATTGGTACTGATCCAATCGGTACTAATGGCTCTCGCAAATTATTATATCCAATGTTGTACCCTAACTTGAAATGTGATTACCAAAATCAATAATCTATTAAAATATATTTCTTTTGGGTTCTAAAGACCAAATCAACACAATTCATTGGTCTAATTAGGACTCTATATGCTTACCCTATAAAGAGAGTGGTCTCAATGTAAGAAATATCATAGATTTATAGGAAACTTATGCCTTCAAATTTTGGGTTAACTTCAGATAAGACAACTCTCTTTGGGCTAATTATATGAACTTCATTTACTGTATAACTAGACATTCTTTACAGCTCAATAAAAACTAAAGATTCCTCAACTTGGAGAAGATTAACTAAAATTAACAACATTGTTGAGCTTACATTCTATGGATTCCGGGGAATGGAAATATTGACTTTTGGTTGGATATGTGGTTCAAGAAGACCCCCCCCCCCATTCAACTAAATGATTCTGATAATAACAAATGGTATATTTATGATAAAGTCAACAACTTTTGGGTCAATAACACTAGGATATTGATAAGTTGAGAAACAATAGTATCTCTTCTGATAATAGCAAGATTTCATCTATTAACAATAACATTAATAATAACAAATATGATAAAGCTATTTGGGGTTTAGGAAATTCTGGCAAGTTGGAAACCAAATCAACATGAAATCGTATTAGGCATAAATCTCATGTCTCTATTCTTTACTCTAAGCTCTGGCATAATTATATCCTAACTAAAATCTGTTTTCAAATATGGATTACTTTAAAAGGTTGGATATCAGTCGATACCAACCTTCAGAAAAAAAAAACACTTCTCTTTTGCTTCAAAATGTCTATCGTGCAACAATATAGAGTCTGTTAATCATCTTTTTGTGCATTTTGATATATCATGGAATATTTTGTGTTACACTTCCTCTTTATTTGGTATTCAAATTAGCAGATACGTGATATTAAATCACATTATTAGATGATGGCATTGGTCTATCACAAAAAACATACACATTAGAACAATCATTTCTACTATAATTGTCTGGAGTATTTGGTTTTATAGATACAAAAAGAAGCATACGGATTTTATAATTACTCATGAATATTACTTTACTAAAATTATTTACACTCTTTCTTGTTTCAATAGCATTAATTCTAAAAAATTATGGTATGGTGACATTCATATAGCTAGTAAGCTGGGTATTTTCTTTCCTCTTGATAAAGCTAAAAAACTTTAAAATGGATTGGCCTTGAGGATAATATAATTAAAGTTAATCGTGAGTGTTGTAGACTTAAGAATGGTAAATTTTGTGGTGATGGTTTGCTTTGAGATCATCATGGTAATATGTTACATTCATATGGTATAATACATGGCAAGGTTAATCATTTACTGCGGAAGCTTTTACTCTTTTAGATGGCCTAATTCTCTATAATAGTTTAGAGTATAGAAATGTAGATGTTGAATCATATTCTATGTTAGTACTTGATATGTTAGCTAAATGTTTAGCTCCCTAATACTTACAAAATGACATTCAATATTGCAGGAACCTGCTTTTCCAAATACGATTATCAAGCATATTTCAAAAGTTCAAAATCAAGCAGCTGATTAGCTGGCCTAATGGACTCTTAAATGCAAGATGAAACTCAACCATGATAATATTAAAACCATAAACCCTCTAAGAGCTACTATGCGTTTAGAAAGCTTAGGCTTATGTTTCATGAATCCAAACGTTTGATCATTCATAGAGCCTCTAATTTTGTTTAATTTTTAATTAGCAGGTAGTTAAGTTTATGTTTCATCTTCAATTGAGTAATTGTGGAAGAAAGCACAAGATTTTGACCATATTGATGATGCCCTTATTGATGATTGTTAAAGCCTGAAGATATAGTTTCATATTAAGCCCTCATCTCTTAAAAAATCTATTTATCATTCAATTTTAGATCTTCTAATTGTTTTTGTTTGAGTTATCATTCAATTTTAGATCTTCTAATTGTTTTGTTTTGTTTCTCAAACAATGATTATCCTAGTGTAACCTTTTGTTTATATTCAATAAAGTTTACATTTTTTAAAAAAAAATATGTTAGAAAAATTATAAAAATAAATAAGTACAAAAAAATATAAAAACACAGTAGAATAGAAAAATGTGATATAAACCAAAAAATAATTAAAATCATAAAACATGCATCTTCAATCATAAAATGTAAAACCATACACATATACTGCACATTATTGAAAGCTACATAAACTTTTGATGTTCTTATCTCAAAACTTGGATAACCAAATTGTTACGCAGACCTTTTATCCACGTTCGGTTTATGAAATAAGAGAGGGATATCTAGACACGTATGAACTCCTGAATTATTTTTAGAAACTTATTATTTGACTTTTTAAACTCATTTATTTTTAGAAACATATTATTTTATTTTCTAAATAAAAAATCAATATATATTATAAATATTATTTAGTAAAGCCAATTAAATTAAAATTTGGTCCCAGCTTTAAAAAGATAATACTCTATTTGAACCATCTAAAAAATGGTAAGATGGATGATAAAATTTTAATCATCCGGGTGACTATATTAATTCGTCCAATAAATAGTAGACTAATTGGAAAAGAAAATGTTTAGATAATTTGTAGAATGAATAAATAAATATTAATTCTTTCAAATAAATAAATATATATATATATATATATATATTGGAGTTTTAGTCTTATGTAATAATTACATATAATCATGTAATAGTTTTAGTCTCCTATAATAATTACACATTATTTTATTCAATTTACTGAAATAATATGTAATTATATTTAGTCTCTTCATATATTATATTTAGTATCATGTAATAATTGCATATTATTCTATTATCTCGCCTCAATTTGGTATATGTAAGAGAAAAATGTCTAATTTGGGAAGAAATACATCGAACTGATTTTTGCTGAGTGCTGTAGTAAAAATATCTGCCAACTAGGCATGAGGAGAAATATAAGGTTTAATCAAACCATGGATGTACTCTTCCCGCACAAAATAACAATCGACCTCAATGTGCTTGGTACGTTCATGGAAAAGAGGGTTAAGGACAATATGTGATGCAACGTTGTTGTCGCAATAAAATTATACAAGACCTGTAATGATCTTTAGTAACCCATAAAAACTTTTAGTCATTTTAATTCACGTGTAAGAAGGTCCATAGACGGATATTAATTTTCGGTTGAAGAGTGAGCAGGAAGACATTGTTCTTTATATTTTAGGAGACTAAGGAGTCCTCAATTTGGACGAACCATCCAGACAAAAGACGTTAGGTGAGTGGGCACACATCTCAATCTGAATCACACCATCTTGTAAGTTTAAGATAACCATATGATCTAAGAACAGTACCAAGTCCTAGAGAACCCTTCAGATATTGAACCACACTAAGCACACTTCCCAATGATCCATTCTTGGAAATGTTGAGCTAAAATGTGAAATTCGTAAAAACGATCCAGACAAGAGACCAAAAAGTATATCAATCATCCTATAATTCGATGATAGGCCGAAGGATCAACACAACAATCCCCGACAGTTAGGGACAGTCGATTGTTGATCAAGCGGAGCACCAAGAGAAGGAGCTCCAAGTAATCATGTTTCAGAATGGATATCAAGTGCATATTTGTGTGAACTCAAAAAAACTCCAGAAGAGTTCATGGTAACTTCATTATCTAGAAAATAGTTTAGAAAACCAAGATCCATAACATGTGAAAGCAGCCAAACAAGTATTTCTTAAATTTTATTATAATGTCAAAATTGTTTCATGCGAAGACTAAATCATCAACATACACAAGGACATAAATAATAAAGTGACAATGATAATAAGAAAAAAATAGTAATCAGAGTGTGACTCAGTAAAATCATAGATATATAATGCACTGGAAAGTTTGAAAAAACCACAACGCGGAGCTTGTTTCAGTCCTTACAAAGATTTTTGAAGCTACGGACAATATTTATACGCATTTGTTGGAAACAAGCAATGGGGAACATAAAGAGTTTTTCTTACAGATCATCATGAAGGAATGCATTGTGATCATCCATATGATGTAATTCACATTTTTAATAGTTTCAATAGAGAGAAGTACACGAATGATAGTGAGTTTGACAAGTTGACCAAATATTCTAGTATAATCGAGAACGTAATAGTGCTCATTTCTCATGATGACAATTTGTGATTTTAACCTTTATATTTGTCCACCAGAGTGACATTTGATCTGGCAGACCTACTTGTACCTTGAGTATATCTTATTCGAAAGAAGAGGAACCATATTCCAAGTGTTATTTGCCTTCAAAACTGCAATTTCTTCAGAATTCACTTTACATCATTCCATAAACAGAACAACTTGTTTATAAGACTAAGGCTCCATAGGGTTTGGTATGGTTGGATCAGGTTGATAAGCTTATTGTAAATGTCATAGTTAGAGGTTAAAACTGACAAAGGCGAAGCTTGCATACCCACATGGGTTCAGCTGTCATATGTCTCGCGACGGACACAAGCTCTTCATCAACAAGATATGGAAATAGATCTAGAGGTGTACGACTTGCCATGGCAGTGTATTCCTGAAAAGGAAAATATTTTCATTGAATAAATCATCAAGAGAGACAATAATCTTCCCAATATCCGAAAAGTACACGACCCATCCCTTTTACCGATAATGGTATCCCATGAAGATTTCTTGAATTTTTTTTATGTGAACTTGTCACAACCACGACTCTAATTGTGAATATAACACTTACAACCAAATACCCAAATGTGATTCATAGGTGGAGCTTTATTAAATAACAGTTTAAATGAAGTTTTTTCCTTTCAAGAGAACCGAGGGAGTGCGATTAATCAAGTACCCAGTGTTAAGAATACATTCCCCTCCTCCCTTTAAATGTAATTGGTAATGAAGCTTGAAATCGTAAAGTATGTACGATATTTAAAATATACCTATGATTTCATTCAATATGCCTAATTTGTTAGGGTTTCTTACTACAAGAAGTCTCATGAAGTATCCAGGGATTTTTTAAAAACAAAATAAGACATTTAAACTCCTCATATTATTACTTTGAACATGATTGAAAAAAATATTTAAATTAGCATCCAATCATATAACAAAACTGAGAGAAAATAATTGAAACATCTCACTTGTATCTCAACAAATAGAATCAAGTGCAACAAGAAAAATCATCCACAATAGTTAAAATATAAGTAAAATCGCCGAAACTTGGTGTATGATAAGGCCCCCAAACATCAATATTAATAAGTTGGAAAACAATAATAGTCTTATTTGAACTTAGAGGAAAACTACTAAGAATATGTTTAGAAAACTAGAAAATATCACAAAGACTAACTACTAAATTTCTAAATTCCTGCTACACGAAAGAAAGATAATTCTGTATGAAGCGGATGTCCCAGCCTCTTAGGCCATATGTTAAAATAACTTTCCTGAGAGGAGACATGCACAATGCGTATATCTACATGTTTCAAGTAGAAACGTTCACCCGACTATATTCGCGCACCAATCACCTTCTTCACTGCTCGGTCCTGAATAATGCACAGTTTTCCAAAGAATGTCACAATACAATTAACCTCATTAATCAATTGAGATATAGAGAGAAGATCACAGTTTAAATCTTGCACAAATAAAATACTCAGAGTATCATTCAACTGCATGGATCCCACTTTTGCAGTAGCAACCCGTTTCCAATCTGCCAGAAAACTCCAACAATCATAAATATCACGAATATTTTTCAAACATTGCAAATAACTTGTCATATGTTGTGTAACTTTATGTCAATTATTCAACATTGGTAAGAGGAATACATGATAATTGTCCAAATGAACCATTTTTAATAGAATTTAGTAGATTTTTGGAAGTATCTTATTGTACTAGAGTAAGAGAGGATACCATCGACCCACTTGCTTGTCTTCGTCATGTACAACTCGTGAGGCAGCATCATGGGCACCGTGTTGCAGTCTAACACGCCCTCGACCGGAACCACCTCTGCCACAACCACCTCTACCATTCTCACGGATTGCCACATTTTTGTTTCAAAGTTGATTAAGATATTCATCTGAATAACCATGAAGTTTATAACAAAAGTCCTTGTCATCTTATCTTCTTTCAGTAAAAACAAATTATAGGCGTTGATGAGTCCGAATTCAGCATGCTCCCCGGACACGGACAGATCAGTCCAAGGCCTCCAGACCGGACAAATCACTTTGAACACTATGACCATAGGACTGTTCGAACTATGACAAAAGTACTAAAAAACCTAAACACTTCTTGACTAAGCTACTTGCTCACCTACTTAGAGCTCATGGGTCTTTGAACATGACCCGGGTTCATTAAACATGACCCGAAAGCCCATAAGGGCCCAAACATCAGGGTATAAATACCCAACCACCTGCATTAAGTGTAAATAATGAGAATTAACTGCTACCAAGCTGCTTAATTATCTTTTTACTCTCTACTCTAAACACTTAAACACCCACACACCACCATAAAACACCAACTGAAATTACCAGCCTACCCTCAGGCAATTATTATCCACACCAAATTGGCGACCGCAGTGGGAGGAGAAGGTGCCTGAATCAAGCATTCAAAACCAGCTAAGAAAATCTGTCCGAATGAATCCGGAGAATCCAGAACTACCACCAGCTTTGCTCGAAGTGGTGGAAGAGAACGATGAATACACTGTCGAAGAGCGTGATAGGCTAAAGTGTGAAATAGAAGCTCGGAGGGTAGAAAAGGCCAAGATGGGCGTGAAAGAAAAATCCAAAGTATCGGTTGCTCATCACACCGATAACCCTAGAGAGCATGAGTCTTCAAAAACTCATGTGAGCACCAAAAAGACTCATGCCAGTTCTAAAAAGTCTCACCGGTCCAAGCGTGTGGAGAGTTCTGACTCGAGCTCAGAATCTTCTGATAACTCTTCGGACAGTGAGGAATTTAAAAAATTATTGTCCTCTAGCAGCGATGAGGGTCGAACCAGAAATAAGCAAAAGAAGATTAAAAAATATTCAAGAAAAAGGGATAGACATGGAAGGATGAAGAGGCATATTGGTAAGGGGTCATCTCATAACCGAAGGCATGTGGACAAGATGCTGATGCATCCCTTTGCTTTCCACGATGAACCAGGTATCTTTGCAACTCCCAATAAGGATACTGTGTTCAGTCGTGGAAGGAATTGGAGGCAATCTCCATTGTCCTCTAAAATTTTGTCCGGAAACCTCCCCAAGAGGTTTGACAGCACCAAAATAGGGAAGTACGATGGCAGTACTGATCCGGACAACCATCTGGAGCAATTTAAAAACTTCATGATGAACTTTGACGACGATGATAAACTAATTTGTAGGGCATTCTCCCAATAATTCACGGGGAGTGCTCTGAAATGGTACAACAGCCTGCCTCAGGGTTGTATTAAAGATTTCAATACTTTTTGGGTAACCTTTCGAAGGCAGTTCGTAGGGAGTAAAGAGCTAAAGGGCAATGGAGACAAAATAATCCATTGTGCCCAGAAACCAAATGAGTCCTTGAAAGAATATATAAGTCGTTTTGTGAACACCAAGAATGGGTTGGCTGATTGCTTCGAACAAGTGGCAATAGCATCCCTAAGGCAAGGTTTGAACCCAGGCAATCTAGCTGATTCAGTGACCAGAAAGAAGGCCATGACATGGGGAGGGTTGCTGAATCAGGTTGGCAAACAGATAAATGTTGATGTAACAAAGAAAACCAGGGTACACAGGCAGGTGAGGTCCACCCCAGTGGCACGAAATCCCAATAAAAATCAGTCCGGGAACAAAGCAAGAGAGACCGGACAGGGGCATGATAGGGCAAAAGCTCAGTCTCAGCCAGCTGCTCCTGCTCAGAGTCAGCAATCCAGAAACAAAAGGGGGCCATGGGTCCAACCGGAGTGGCTCGCAGAGCTAAAAGAAAGTGTGGCCACCATTTTTGATAAAACAAAGGATGAGGTGCATTACTGGAGACCGGCAACGCTGCAGTCTCCTAGAGATCATCGCAACAACTCTTTTTGCCAATATCATAATGATATTGGCCATACCACTGATGACTGCATAGCATTGAAGCAAGAAGTTCAAAACTTGATTGAAAGGGGAAAGTTGGGGGCTTACGTTAAAAGAAAAGGAGGCAACAGGCCTGACAACACTCACCGGGTTGGTCCAAGTAATGCTGCTCCGGAGGGGGCTATGGTTATAGTTGAAAGGTTTGACGTGGAATCTGAATACTTGGATCCTGATCCAACTCGAAACAGAGTGGGTGCTATAGAGGAATGTTCTAGATCGGTCTTCGGGCTCATTAAGTTTTTCGAGTCGCTTACAATTTTCGGAGGGGACACTATGACACCTCCTACTGCTTCTTCTAGGAAGAGGCATGTTCATACTTTAGCCTCCCAGCTAGAAGGAGGCATGACATCCTATCAGTCACCGAACTCATTCCCCTTCATTGTGTTTGATGAAGATTATTTAAGAAACATTGCTGGCCCTCATGAGGATGCTGTTGTCATAGGAGCATCTATTGGGGGCAATGAAATAAGACGAATCCTGGTGGATACTGGAAGCTCAGCCTATATCCTTTTCCTAACCACTTACAATAAAATGAAGAATCCAGCTATAATTCAGAATTCGGACATGTCAATCGTGGGCTTCACAGGCAGCTCAGTAGATGTGATCGGAGAGTTCGAAGAAGAGGTGTTATTGCGCAAGGGCCCTTTCAAGAAAATGGTCAGAGTACTCTTTATTGTGGTGGATTGTCCCACTTGCTATAATGCTATTCTAGGGAGGTCTTGGCTCTCTAGGATGCATGCAGTGGCTTCAACAGTCCACCAGTGCTTGAAGTATGTTGTTCAGGGACAGGTTGGAGTCGTCCGGAGCAACCAAAAGATTGCAAGAGAATGTTATGCCACTGCCCTGGCTCCTCGAACATTGGGGGCAGTCCGTATTAATGAACAATAGCAGTTTGAGGGCCTTTCTGGGGGTGAGGGTGAAATTGATGACCCCAGAGAGACCCCTGGAGTGTTGATACCAGTTGAAGAGGTAGAAACACACTGTTTGGAAGATGGGAAAAGTGTCAAGATAGGGTCTAAACTGCCACCTGTGTTGAAAAATGAAATGTTGAAGTTTTTAAAGAACCATCAGCACGTTTTTGCTTGGTGCAATGCTGATGTTACTGGAGTTCCATCAGAAGTGATATCACATCACCTATCCGTCCGGAGAGACATAGCTCCAGTAGTTCAAAAAAGAAGAGCTTTTTCCAAAGAAAAGGCTGATGTCATTGTACAAGAGGTTGACAGGCTCACAAAGATGGGGCATATCAAGGAGTCCCAATACCCTTTGTGGACAGCCAATCCTGTCTTAGTGAAAAAGAAGAATGGCAAGTGGCGCATGTGCATTGATTTCACAGATCTCAATAGAGCTTGCCCAAAAGACTTGTATCCGGTCCCCCGAATTGATTAGTTAGTAGACTCTACCTCTGGGAACAAGCTGTTTTCCTTTATGGATGCTTTCTCCGGATACAATCAGATTCAAGTAGATCCAAAGGATCAAGAGCATACCACATTTGTCACTCACAAAGGTCTTCATTGCTACAAAGTAATGCCATTTGGTTTGAAAAATGCTGGGGCTACTTATCAGAGGTTAGTCAACAAGGCATTTGCTGATCAAATTGGAAGAAATATGGAAGTGTACATTGATGACATGATGGTGAAGAGTGTAGATGAGCAGTTGCACTTGTCCGATCTCCAAGAAACTTTTGCCAACTTGGTAAAAGTGAATTTGAAGTTAAACCCTGAAAAGTGTGTGTTCGGAGTGCAGTCCGGGAAGTTTCTAGGCTATATCATAAGTGAGCATGGAATACAGCCCGATCCGGACCAGCTAAAAGCTCTTTTCCAGATGGAACCTCCTCGAAATATTAAAGAAGTACATCGGTTAACGGGGAGGTTAGCTTCCTTAAACAGATTCATGTCAAGGTCTTCGGACAGGTGCGCTCCTTTCTTTCAAACCTTGAAGGGTGCAAATGGCTTTGATTGGACCCCGCAGTGTGATGAGGCTTTCAATGAGATTAAGAAACACCTGTACTCCCCCAAAACTTTGTTCAAACCAGTCGATGAGGAGTCTCTCTTTGTATATTTGGCAGTTTCAAGTTGTGCCATCAGTGCTGTGCTGGTAAGAGAGGTCGATAGTCATCCCCATCCAGTGTACTACATCAGCAAAAGCTTGATAGATGCAGAGAAGCGTTACTTGAAACTTGAAAAATTGGCTTTAGCCCTGGTGATAGCTGCAAGGAAGATGAGGCCTTCTTTCCAGGCTCATCCTATCATCGTTCGGACCTCTTTTCCCCTAAAGAATGTCCTTCAAAAAGCAGACATTTCGAGCAGAATGACTAAGTGGTCAGTAGAGTTGGGGGACTTCGACATAGACTTTGCTCCCCGAACAGCAGTCAAAGCCCAAGCTGTGGCTAATTTTCTGGTTGAATTCCACTCCGACAGGGATTCGGAGCAAACTACTGACATAAAAGATAAAAAGGTATGGGTCGTCCGAACAGATGGTGGATCTAGCACTATGGGATGTGGTGCAGGAGTATGTTTAACTTCCCCATATGGAGACAAGATGTACCAGGCTATTTGTTTTGCTTTCAGGGCATCTAACAACGAGTCCGAATACGAAGCAGCTATAGCTGGGTTAAAGTTAGCCCACATTTGTGGGGCCAAGAGGGTCAAGCTGTTAAGTGACTCCCAACTACTTATCCACCATACCCAAGGCCAATCTGAGGCTAAGAAGGAGCAACTTGTGAAGTATTTACTCCTCCTCAAAAATGAAGCACTTAAGTTTAAAGGTGTTGTCTATGAGCACATTCCCCGGACAGAAAATGAGCTAGCAGACTCATTGGAAACCATAGCATATACGGAGTCATATCCATGGATCCATGTGCTCGAAATCCCCTCTATTCAACTTAGTAAGGGTAAAGAAGAGGAAATTTTTTTAAATACAAGTGAAACAACCTCAAAACTGGAGGTTTCCTCTCCTTCAATATCTCTCTGATGGTGTCGTGCCTCCAGATAAGTCACTAGTCAGAACATTGAAGCACAAGGTTCGTGGTTTCGTCATATTAAGAGAAGTGTTGTATAAAAAGTCTTACAGTAAACCTCTCATGCGTTGTTTGGGGGATGAAGAGTCACAAGTGGTCCTCTCCGAATTGCATGATGGTGAGGGATCAACCCATTGTGGGTTTAGAGCTTTAACAAGAAGGGTTTTACTCTCCGGTTACTATTGGCCATCAATCATGAAAGATGCTAAGGAATTGGTAAGGAGGTGTGACCCATGCCAGAGGTACAGCAATGAAATTCATGTACCAACCATTCCTTTAGAGTCAATTTCTGAGCCCATTCCTTTTGCTCGATGAGGATTGGATTTAGTAGGCCCTCTCCCTGTGGCGTCCGGAGGGCACAAAACTATAATTGTGGCCATAGACTACTTCTCGAAGTGGATAGAAGTAGCCCCTCTAGCAGGGACAACATCAAAAGTTGTTATAAAATTCATTCTATCCAACATATGTTGCAGATTTGGTGTCCCACAGAAAATAACGACAGACAATGGGCCAAAGTTCAACAATAGAGAAATGGAGAGCTTATGTGCCTCAAGGGGTATACAACATTGTTTTTCTTCACCTTTCCACCCACAAGCAAATGGGCAAGTTGAAGTGGCTAATAGAACTATACTGTCCGGTTTAAAAAAGAATTTGGAAGGGGCTGCTGGGAAGTGGCCTAGTTATCTACAAGAGGTCTTGTGGGCCTACCAGACAACACCTGGGGCTGCAACACAAGAATCACCCTTTGCCTTGGTCTATGGGATGGATGCAGTAGCCCCCATAGAGAAGACCTTCCCCTCTTTCCGTGTTCACAACTTCTCCGAACACGCTAACGAGGTGGCAATCAGAGGTCAACTTGATTTGATAGAAGAGAGACGAGTTAAAGCTCACCTTCGAGTTGCACACTATCAAGGCTTGATGAGGAGCAGGTTTGCTTCCAAAGTCAAAAGAAGAGATTTCCAACCAGGGGACAGA
The DNA here is from genome assembly GCA_036936605.1 of Limnanthes douglasii subsp. nivea. Lineage (NCBI taxonomy): Eukaryota > Viridiplantae > Streptophyta > Magnoliopsida > Brassicales > Limnanthaceae > Limnanthes > Limnanthes douglasii. Next base: position 77,254,023 of record JAUPFV010000005.1, read on the forward strand.
GTATTAAGGAAGGTCTTCTTACACACTAAAGAAAAACTCTTCGGAAAGCTGGCCCCAACTTGGGAGGGTCCGTATATGGTTGTTGAAAGAATTAAGCCTGGAACTTATTGGTTGGAAGACAAAGATAGCAGAGTTCTAACTCATACTTGGAATATCGAGCATATTCGGATGTACTTGGAATAGCACTTGTATAAATATTTACTTGTTTAAACATCCATGTAAATATTTGGGGGCATACTCTTTCCTCCCTGGTGGCACGGAGAGGTTTTAATAAGGTGTCCGGGCTGTTTGTATAAAATTTGATGCCTTCTTAAAAAAAAATTAAGTGTTTTTAAAGTTTTATCCTTTGTCATACTATCCGGACTGAAATATCTAAGGGCTATTTAAACTCTAGCCGGAGAATTTAAACACTCTCATAATGCAACAACTAAAGGCTACTTAAACTCTGGCTATCAAAATTAAAACGAACAATGGAAGAAGATGGTAGTTGCACAAAACAGAGATATTCATTGAATAAAATAACTTAAACTTGCCTTGGCCTTCCAAGGACTTTTAAATAGTCAAAATACAACACAAAAAACATGTCCGGTCGAACACCGGACACCATTACAAAAGAGTGCCTTGGCACTTTAGTCTGGATTAAAAAAAAATAAGTGGATCATAAGTTAAGGTTGAGCCTTTGAGGATGGCTCACCTTCGTCTACCTTCTTACTCTTAGGGTCATCTTTCCCTTCATCTACCTTCTTGCCTTTGGTATCGTCTTTCTTGTCATCTGGGCTCTCCCTAGTATGTTCTTCATCATCTGAGGAGCCACTAGAGTAGCCATACCTGTCACCTTCGGCCATTGTGTGGTATGGGAGGTCTTCAGGCTCAACATAAAGCCACAAATCCCCTAGGTTCCTCTGTGGAAACTTTTCATGGAAGAGTAGAACCATGTCAGACCTCACCTTCTCAAGCAGTAGCTCTTCGCTCTTGATCATCTGGTTGGCATAAGCATTGATCCTGGCTTGGATCTTGGCCTCTTGCTCCTGTAACAAAGTATTTTTCTCCTCGGCAGCCTTGGACACTGCATTCTCAAGGGAAATCTTATCAGTAGTTAAGTTAATGATGACTTTGTCTTTTGCCTTGGTTTCTTCCTTTGAGGTAGCAAGGTCCTTCTCTATACCGGACAGCTTCTCCCGGAGGTCTCTAATAGTTTCCTCTAGAGTGGCAACTTTTGTGGTGCTTTCCTCCTGATTCCTCTTCAACTCCTCGTTTGCTTCCTTTAGCATGTCAGCATTGGAAGTAGCAGTGCGAAGGTCTTCGGACAGCTTTTCCTTCTCAGACTTAAGGTCTTTGATAATGTCTGCTTGAGCCCGAACTTGTCTCTCCAACGTAAGTACCGGCTGCACATTGCTTAACAAGGAGTGCGCTATGGTATCCTTCTCACTAGAGACAATAAAAGTCTTACCATTGAAGTTGACCGTGTTGGAGCTGCTCAGAGGAATGTAAGGCCTTGCGAAGTCGTCTCTAGGGAGGTTGAGGAAGTATTCACCAAACTCACCAAGACCGGTGATGTCGACTCCATCAATGTTGAGATCTCCTCCTTCAACCTCATCGGTATGAAAGTCCCTTGGGATCTCTTCAGCATGCGTTGGGTCAGAAGGGTCAGCCTGGAAAGAAAGCTCCGGATCCCGGAGAGCAAGCTCATCTCCCTTAGCAGTCTTTTTCTTCTTGGCTACCCGGTCTGCGCCTTCACTCCCCTGTTTTCGATTCCTCTTGGAAGCCCTTGGAGGTTGTGGGAGGTCTGCTTCCTGCCTTTCGGTCTCTTTCTCCACCACTTGCAAGAGAGCAGCATCGATTTGGCTTTGGGCCGGCCCCTCCGGGTCTGTTGGAGCATCCTTCTCAGGATCAGCAGGATTAGCATCGCTCGCCACTTTCTTGCCTTTCTTCTTGCCCTTCATTTTGCTTGGGGCTTTGGCCCGGCCTGGCAGGAAGATGTCCCATCTGGTTCATGGTTCCTCTTAAGCATAGTGTCCGGAGAAGGCTGGGTGGTGAGCTCCTCCCAAGTCAAGTCTCTCCGACCTGTGGTGTTCCACAGGTGAGACCTTGCCAAGTTTCCACTGGTGAAGGCAGCGTGGAATCGGTTCCCTCATTCCTCAGCAGTCCAGGAATTAATCCTGCCACAAGTAACCTGCCCGGCCTTCAAGTAATCACTGAACTCCTTAGGCAGTTCTGTTAAGACAAAAGAAAGACCAATTAATTTAAACCAACTTTAAGAAGGAAGGAGTAGACAAAGATTTAAAGTGGAAGACTTACGGTCACTCCTCCACCTGCTTCTGAGGAGGCTTGGGTTCACTCCGAACTTGATCTTCTTTCCGTTTTCCCAAGCGCCACTGACGAATAAAAATTGGCTCCTCCATTTACTCTCAGACTCCAACAGATCATCAACACCTTTGAAACTATCCCCTATATTGAAATGGTAGAAAGGGAATTGGTGATGTTTACAAAGATTGGCCACTGCAGCAAACTCTTCCATAGGAAGAGGGATCCCGGACAGCCTTGATGCCATGATGCATGACATAAGGGTATACCAAGCGTTGGGACTCAGCTGGCTCGGACAGAGTTTCATCAGATGAAAATATCTGACAATCTCTGGGTCCAATGGGAATCTGAGTCCCCAATTAAATAGCTCCGTGAAGATGACTATTTCATTCAGCTTGCAATCCATAGGAGTTTCAGGATCTATGGGAATCCTTATCTTCACATTTTCTGGGATCCCCCATTTCGTGCGCATTCGACCCAGTTCAGCCGTATGGATGAATGCATACTTGGTCTTCTGTAAGGCCAAAAGGTATTTGAGTTCGACCTTGTGAAAACAAGGCCCCACCTTCCCTTCAAGACACTCCGGCAGCTCCGGGTGCGTCAAGCACAGTTTTTCTTTGCCTTTATCTTTTTTGGCAGCAGCAGTATTACTAGTCTGACCGGAGGGCTCAGACTCAAAAGGGACTTCTTCTGCAGAGTCCTCCATTTTTCCTCCATGATCGTTGGAGGGATATCAGTGGCAGTGGCCCGAGGAGAATTCAAACTTGGCTCAACCTGGCTTCCGGACTGCTGGTTTTCAGTGTTTCCTTGACTTCTAGTCTCAGGCTGGGGCTCTGAGGCAGAAGTCTCTCTTTGAAGTACTGGGCTGCTAGCCTCCGGACCGGGTAGTCTTTCCCGGGGAGCTCTGATAGGCACTCCAGACCCAGAGCTGCTATTTTTTCCCCCGACTTTGAGGGAGTGTTCTTAGAGGCTTGCCCCTTAACCAGCTGACTCTTTCTTTGGTCGACTAACTTCTCCGGGGAGTGCTCCATGTCTGATCCCATCGCTATGAAGGGTGAGGGTTTTTTGAAGCTGGTGGCAGTAACTCCTGGTTCGACGATGGATTCTGATTCCTGAACCGAGGAACCAGAGATGATGGGGGAAAGGCTAAGTTGGAATAACTTTCTAGGCTTAGTGCCTTTGGAGGAAGAAGATCCTCGATCTGACTCTGCAGCAGAGGCGGTTGGTCTGTCAACAGGCGAAGTAGGTAACCCTGCTGCGATTCGTCTTTCCTTCTCGACTTTTTGTGCCTTCTCCAACTCAGAAAGGTTGAGCCACCCGCCTTTGATCAAAGCAGTCCTTGCTGTAAACATAAACTATCAAGTAAATCTTTGCTTTAGAGAGAGAAAGCTCTAAGAAAATATGCAGAGTAAATATGAAAGAGATAGTAAAACAGTCGAAAGTGAGTCTGAATTTATAGTAAATCTGGAAAAGGAAGTTGATTCCTAGGAGAATTCAAAAAGTTTGGCAATGATTAAAATACGGCGCTGATGTCACCATTTGTAATTAAAGAGGTTGCTTTTCGAAGAAGGTGGGTTCGAAATTCAAGGTGAAAAAACGGCTGGAGCAATCAATCAGAGAGCGACACGTGTCCCACGAACTCTGGCAAAAACCGTTTTGAATTCGTGAAGCTTTATCTGTCCGGGTAAACCCATAGACCTATCCGGATTGAAACTACTTCTGACGTCGGACTGTTTTTCAGGTCTCTGACAAGAATACTTGCTCAAACACCTAAAAAAGGGGCTCCTGATGAGTCCGAATTCAGTATGCTCCCCGGACACGGACAGATCAGTCCAAGGCCTCCGGACCCGACAGATCACATGGACCGGACAGATCACTTTGAACACTATGACCATAGGACTGTTCGAACTATGACAAAAGTACTAAAAAACTTAAACATTTCTTGACTAAGCTACTTGCTCACCTACTTAGAGCTCATGGGTCTTTGAACATGACCCGGGTCCATTAAACATGACCCGAAAGCCCATAAGGGCCCAAACATCAGGGTATAAATACCCAACCACCTGCATTAAGTGTAAATAATGAGAATTAACTGCTACCAAGCTGCTTAATTATCTCTCTACTCTCTACTCTAAACACTTAAACACTCACACACCACCATAAAACTCCAACTGAAATTACCAGCCTACCCTCAGGCAATTATTATCCACACCTGTGTTTAAAGGTTTGTTCCCGCTGCGCATGACCAGTGGCCTTAGGCAGATGATTGATTGCTCCACGAACAATTGAATTTTTTACTATTTTTTCTTTAGAAAGAACATAATACTCACGTCTAGTGGTAGGTCAAGGCTCCTAGGATGATAAGCTATAACGTAGATTTTTATACAAGGCATCATCCAAAACCATGAGAAACTGATGAACTTTTTCTTCATCTTATTTCTTCTCTAATTGTTTAGCGATAGGATATACGTACTTTCTACGCGTAAATGTGGGATATGGATCAATATCATACAAGTCATCCCAAATATTCTTTAATTTTTCGTAATATTCCGCAGTACTTAACCCTCGTTGGTCACATGCTGTTAATTCTCGTTTGAATTGTTGGATGTGTGATCCATTAACAACTGAAAACTAAACCTTGATATCTTCTCAAAGTTCACTAGCCATCTCCATGTGTGAAATCATGGTTCGCAAAGAAGCTTCAATTAGTACACCGACTGTTATTTTTCCAGTTGAGATGAGCTTCTTACTGTGATAACCACGAGTCTCCATAAAAAATAGAAAACATAAAAAAGTATAATATATATATATATAATTAAGGTTTCTTTACTCTCGCCACCATGAGTGGTTCCATGATAGGGAAACATGTTTAGAAAATTTGTAAAGTCATTTATCTAATTATGAAATTGTGTTTACAATCGTCAAGCATATAATATAATATAATATAATATATATTAATATATATTAATTATTATAGTCTTCTATAGTAATTACCTATAATCTTGTAATAATTTCAGTATTTTATAATAATTACACGTTATTTTATTCCGTTTACTATTAATATGAAAATATATTGAGTCTTTTTATGTATTATATTTGGTCTCCTATAATAATTACATATTATTTTATTATATATATATATTATTAAACTTTATTACAATAAAAAAATAAAACAATATCACAACTACTTACGACAGAATACCTAATAGCTTGTGACTAAAGTTCATGAGTTCGAATGGGTTACCTTTGAATGGCTCGTGTTTGAAATTTTATTTCTCTTCGAATGAATTACCTTCGAATGGCTCATGTTTTAGATTTTATATCGCTTTAAATGGATTACCTTCGAATAGCTTGTGTTACAAATTTCATATGCTTTCGAATGGATTACTTTCAAATGGGTTATTTATTTTCCTATGGATTACCTACGGAATGGATCGTGTTTGAAATTTTACTTTCCTTTGAAGGGATTTCCTTTGAATGGCTCGTGTTTAAAATTTTATATGCCTTCCGAATGAATTACCTTCGGATATCTTGCGTTTGACATTTTATATGCTTTTGAATGAATTATTTTGAAATAATATTTGTATCAAGTCTTAACTATTCAAAAATATTTTACTCATTTTACGGTAAATTATTCAAAGTCAAATTATAAATGCAAAGCGAGGATATAGCAAAAAAACAACAAGATTTTAGAAAATTAAGAGATATTAGAATTCAAACATTAAAAAAATATTCAACATAACCTTACAAAATACCTTCACCATCCAAGGGCTTATCAAAAGTCAATCTGAATAGAAAAATAATAATTGCCTTGCACTTTTCAAGGGCTTAAAAATAATTTGAAATTAGAAGTTATCAATCCATGGCGTTTGTCCCTTTGTATTTCTCCCCTTTCCCGTCCAAACTTCCTTATTGAGATTCCACTTTATCATTTTATTCAGAACTTTCAACTGATGATTCTTTGATAGCAGCCATCTCATCGGCCAAATATATATTTGGCGGCATAAATTTCTCTGGAACCAAGCCCCACAGTGGTCTAAGACTTAAGTTTATAACATTTTTACTAAACTATAAAACCATATCTGATTTGATCGAAGCATCCCGCTCATTTAGTTTATATATCGTTGCATCGACATATGTCTCTAACAGATCATCAGCTTCTTGATTAGACTTAGCTTTTGGATCCTTGATTTCTTCTATTAAATTCTTTTGTTTTCTCTAAATCTTCTTTCTCACATGTGATACAATCCATAGAATCTTTACTAGTCTTATGTTGATCTTGTAATTCAGATATATCTTTGGTACTAGAGGTTTGCAATTTCTTAATTTCTTTTTGAACTTTTGATACCTCCTCTCTAGCCTTTAGCATATCTGATCTGAGTGTATCAACCTTATTAATTGTATTATCAGCCTTACCCTTCTCTGCTTTAAGGGAGTTTTGAAGTTTCTTGTTCTCCTCTTGAAGATCCGAAATGGTTTCTCATTAAGATCTAAACTTCTTTCCCAATTCGACAATGGGTCTTACACAACCCATTATCGAGTATCCTACTATGTCATTTTCTTTTGATACTTCGAAGGAAATACCGTCATATATCATGTTCGGGGCTGAACTTAAAAAGCCCTTGTTAAAAGTCTCGTAATCAAACCTTGTCAATTCATTCATCGGGTCATTAATCCAGGCTGTGGCTTCACCCTGAAAATTTAAAAATAAAAAAAAAACCATCTAGTGCAGAAAATATTAGGAACTTGAATATCTGGATGCAACGCCAAATACGAACTGGTTGAATTTTTGTTTTTTTTTTCTCTCACTACCTTAATGTGTCTTTTTTTAGCCTTCTTTTTCGGCTTGATTACATATGTGCGTATAATATCTCCCTCCTCGGTAGCAGTAACTGCATCCAACAATGATGCATCAATTTATTGTGATTGACCTTCGATATCTTTTTCAGCAACACTTTGTGAAGTACTTTTTTTCTTTTTTATCCATGTGACTAGGAACTCTTCTTCTTATTGGAAGATATATCTTCCTATCAACATCTTCAATTCTTTACAAGAGGGCACTAGCCAACGGAGGAGTAGTAAATCCATTCCATGACAATTCTCTTTTAGAATTAGTTCTCCAAAAATGATTACGGGTCAGATTTATTGTAGTAAAGCATTCATAGAAACAATTTCCCCACTTTCTCTCTACCCAGTCGTGCAACTTCCCAAAAGTCACTTGTGCAATTTTCAGATGATGTGTGAACCGGTTCAAAATAACTACGAGAAAAGAATGATAAATTGAAATCTGAAATAATTTAAGACAAACAAAATACCAAATGAATTTTAAATCAAGATTACATGGACTCTTCCAGAATCTTGTTTGCTTTCTTGGATTCTCTTTTGAGGAAGATATTTTCTAACCATTTTCCCATGGTCCACTAATAAACAAAAATTTTGTTTTTCATATTCTATTTGATTCTAGTAGGTCATTAACTAGTTTAAACTCATCCCACATGTTGAAGTGATAAAAAGGGATCTTAAAGTTGTGACATAATCCTGTAATAGTTGTCATTTTCTCCATTTGCATAACCATCTTGGAAATTCTTGAGGCTATAATACAGGCAAACAAAGTGTACCAGACGTTCAGACTGGCCTGGCTCAGACAAAACCTAACCAATTTAAAATACCTAACAATTTCGGGATCTAAAAGAAACCTAAGACACAAATTCAACACTTCTGTAAAAACTACTAACTCGTTTGAACGATAGTTCATCGGAGTTTATCTAACTTTTGGAAATCTGACTCTAATCATATCGGAAAATCCCCATTTGGTGAGAACAACATCTAATTCCTCATCATTAAGATAGTTATAAGATGGTTAATTTAGTGGTAAGAGATATTTTATACTTACTTTCTTAAAATTGGGGCCAACATGTCCGACCAACAAAATTAGCAGCTCCTCGGACTCTTCTTCTCCAATGTCATCCTTGCCTCGAGCTTTTTTCCTTTATGAATTTGGTCAATAAAAGGTTTAGAATTTTCCCATGTCTGATTGGACGTTTCAAGTAAAAAGTCTTCACTCGAGTCCTCCATAATTTTTTCCATTATTTTATGGTCTGATTCAAAAATACAGGCGGGTCAAGTACCACCATAATAATATTTGAACTTGGAGAAGAAGGATAATCAATAAGTACTAATGGTTCTGTAACAGCTTTGGCTGCCGACTGTCTGGTCATCCTAGTTGGAATAACATTCTTTGAATCCAATCTCATACTTTGAATTTCGATTGTGTTTACCGACTTGAGGCTTTTCGAGACTGAGAGGTTTTTTAGGACTATTGGGGTGAAGTAGATGATTTAGTGGTTGTAAACTTCTCTGGGGGGGAATGTTTCGAATATAAGGTAGTACCCACCGTAATCGATAACTTGAGTAGTCACTACTGGAGGCGAAGAAGCATGAAGTCTAGCAGCGATTTGGGCTTTATTTTTCTCTTCCTCTAATTTAGAAAGATTTAACCAGCCACCTTTGATTAGAGCTATTCTCGCAGAAAATATACAAACACACAAACTTTGATATTTTGTTTACGTAATAACTTTCTCTCAAAAATTTGTAAGAACCGACAAAATGAACATTAACTTATATAGAAATAGCTTAAAGAGTACTTAAGAACTCTGTTAATGAGATTTTAGGACTTTTAAGTACCCTATTAACTAGGTAGAGGCATGCCCACTACTAAAATATTTAGGAAAGGGTAAATGTATTTCATTAATTAGCTTACTTTACCTAGGGCATAGCAAACTCGAAGTCCACTAAGCAATTGGCACGTGTAAAAAATACGGCGGATATCTTTGAAAAGTAAGTTAAGCCTAGTGTCAGAATAATTTGAAGGGCAGTTCGGACTATCATTCGAATAACAGTTTAGGCTATTGTTCGAAGGGTATTTTTTAAATGACTCTTTTGGACTGAAAAATAAAATTATTTTATTACCTTGTGTCTACTAATATGGGATGATAACCTCTTGAATTTAGAGTTGACCCATAACCCAAATGGATCATTAACACTTAAAGCCTTGACCCAGCCCATGATCCTAATTCTAACTATAAGTACTCTAAAACACCTCATTAATAAAGGATCATGTCTAAGTCTTGCACTAATTGAATTATCTCACTACTCTCTACCATAATACTTAATACTCTCATCTAATTACCTGAAATAACCTTCATCACTTTTCATCTTACCAAATTTACCCATTCAATATTTTTCATCACTATCAAGACCTGTAAATTTCAAACCACAAAAAAAATCATTTGGCATAGGTACATGCATGAAAAGAGTAAGAATCAAATTTTGAAACCATTAGGGTGATACAAAATATACCTTTGTTTGGTCTCAAATTGGAAGAATGAGATGTGTCGGAGATGGGAGATTTTAGGGTTTAAGGTGTCGAATTTTAGGATAAGTGAGTAAATAATTTGGTTTGGTTCTCTGGTTGTCTTGTTGTTGGGTTAGACTTAGGTAATATAAATAAGTAAATAAATTGGACAGGTTTTAATTTGGGTAATGAAATTGGTAAAAAAAGTTGCGCTAATAGATTGAAGTAATATATGAGAATTTTATTAAATTATTAAGAGGGTTTCATATTGCAATCGACCTATTACGTCTCAAAAACTTCAGCTCAAGACTTAAAAAAAAATATTAAAAAATCTTATAAAAGTGCATTGCAACAGAACATGTTGTACAACTAAACAATAGGTCGGTTCTAAATCTATTGTAAACATTGATCCGAATTTTATTTAATGAGTCTAAACGGAATCTGTTAAAAATGCGTTACAAATATGTTGCTACTGATAAACGATTAACAACTGAATAAATTAGGGATTATGTCATTATCAACATTTGACTCGACAAAAAGTTGTATGCGCAATAATTGTGTATTTATAAAATTAATAAAGACACGATTTAATATATACTTAACAATATGATACTTAAAATAACATAATTCATGTCAATAACAATAAAAATGTTGTTCTTAGAATACTCCGGTTTAAAATTTTAAATTACCCCATACGTTTATTTCACTTCTAAAATTATATAGATTTAGAGCAACAATTAACATTTGGCTAAAAATAGAAAAAAAAACAAAAAAAATTATTAGGCAAAAATAGAAATAAAATCTTCAAAAACAATCTGAGAATTAAAATCAGTTATTTTAATTTAAAATTTTAATGTATTATATAACTATATATTAATTGACTCAGATATGTTAAATTATCAGATATGTTAAATTATGTCTTTAAATTTTCATCTTCAAAAACATCTACTAAGATCAATAGATATCATATTTGTATACATGTAAAAATCAAAAAAGAAACTTACTAAATTTTTTGCTAATAATTAAAAAATAATTTACTAAAATTAAATTTAGTTGAAATACATATTTTCTCATCCATAATTGTATAATATATATTTAATGAAAATAAAATATTTTTATTTTTATCTATATATATATATATATATATAGATCATAGTTTCAAATGGATTTTAGGAGGCCACATGGGTCAAAACTGTGAACCACATGGGTCAAGCATCACAATACAATGGACCAAAGTTCATGTCATAGTCCAATACGTTGCGCTGATTTGGCTAAATCGAGAAGCATATCGTAGTAGCCTACACTGCATTTGTAGAATAAGGGCACCAAATTGCAGCGCATTGTGCTGCAGCCATAATAAGTTGGGTACCATGACGTAACAAATTTTATCTTATTTGGCCAAGCGATACGCTACAAAACTAAAATTTGTATAATATTAAACCATACTATCTCAACAATCCAACAATTTGTGCATAATGCTCCAAGTTGCATATCACAACCAACTATATACGCTTGTATGACATACAACTTAATCAATTATAGATATCTCTAGGCCTCTATTGATACATGATTATGAATAATATGAGTATTTGAAACAATTCAGTCTTATCAAGTTCGATCAGTGAACTTAATCAATTCTAGATATCTCCAGGCCTCTATTGATATATGATTATGAATAATATGAGTATTTGAAACAATTCAGTCTTATCAAGTTCGATCAGTGAACATACTCTTAGATTATAGACACGTCAATATCTTTTGGAATTGTTGTTAGGTAAAAATTATAAGATAAAATAAAACTTTTATGTATAATTGAAAACTTAATATATAGTTTACATTTATCTAAAATAGAATATCCATCCTAGTGAAATGTTAGTTGATTTTATATGATGAAGAGTGTCAACGAAAGTTTTTGTAAGCACAATAAAATTGATGCTAGAATGCAAGTTGGATGGTTTTGGTTACTCAATACACCTAAATTCACGGTATAGGTTATAATATGTAAGCATAACCTTAATCCCAAAACTCTAATATATATATTAATTGAGATATATATAATTATTTATATAGTTGATTTAAAATAATGTTTTATGAAAAAATGTTTTATTTTTGCCATGGAAGCTATATATTTAGCAATTGTTATTGCTATTTTGATTTTTATTGTGTAAGATGACCACATATTATTTATTCTAAACTTCTACATCCTTCAAAATATAATATAACTACTTCTAATACTTAACATAAATTGTTGTAGCTTAGCTTTACAATAAAAATAATAATATTACAGCTTGATTTTTTGTTGACTAAGTCAAAACTCTTCGGCGTATTAAAAAAGATAACAATATTTTTTCAAAAAAAATGATAGTAATGAGTTTTAGGCTGCGTAAAAAATAACTGTTATTATATGTTGATAATAATAATTCTAATTGTATTTTATCAACTATTAAAATCGGTTTTTTTATTATAGTCTAACATATTTTATTTTTATCAAAAATAAAAATATTATTGATTAATAAATTTAAATAAATAAACACGCAAATTAAAACTTTAATCAATATAGTATAGCAAGTAGTAAAGTATATACAATATTCAGTATATACCTTAATTATAATTTTAATATGACTAATAATACGAGGTTTTTTAAAGCAAATTTATGTTTGCTACTAAATAAACAAAAAATGTTATGATTGAATTATTTCTAGTCTTTTACTATATATAATTGAACTTTTAGGGTTTAAAAAATCTAATTGTGACTTCACATGTCGCATACATGTGATTTTAATATATGCTTAACGTGTAGTGTTATTATTGTTATCTATTCAAACATCATCTCTCGATTTTTATTCTAACCATAGATCATAAAATTGTTGATCAGATAATTATAATAATATGAAAAAAAACTTAAAAAATAAATTTCAATTAAAATCAAATAAAATATTTATATGATATACAAATCGAGATAAAATTCTAGTTATTTTAAGGAATGATTATTTCATAATTATATAATTAAAATTATAAATTTATTCCTAACCGAATTTAATAAAAATTTGATACTATTTATATTTATATTCTATAGAAATTTTATTATTTTTTTAACTTAAATTTGAGTTTTATTAATGATAGAAATAATACGGTCTTGGAAAATAAAATTTGGAGCTAAAAATGAAAGTTTACAATTTTAATTTCTAATTGGAGTCTTGTGTGAGTTGAGTTGATGTTTAGGCCAACTAGTGATTTTAATTTAAAGACAGACCGACAACTAGTAATTTGTCTTATCTAACTATCTTGGCATTGAATAGTACATCGTCTCTCGACTATCGCGTTTGGTGGCAAATAGTCCATTGACTTTCAAATATTCATTGACAGTCCCTGGACTATCGCGTTTGGATAAAGTTAGTCCATCAGATCCTCTGATCCATGAGAGGCTGCCACCTATCACCATAGTCCCCAGATTTTTGTATCACCACTAGTCTCTTGAGTTTAGGTTAAACCCAAAATCTAGAATATTACGGATAACTAAACTCAAGGGACTAGTGGTGATACAAAAATCTGGGGACTATGGTGACAGGTGGCATCCTCTTATGGATCAAAAGATCTGGTGAATTAAATTTATCCAAACGCGATAGTCCAGGGACTGTCAACGGACATTTGAAAGTCAAGGGACTATTTACCACCAAACGCGATAGTCGAGGGACGATGTACTGTTCAAAGCGTAACTATCTTTGTTTTTGCTTACTAATTTTTTAAAAGAGAGTGATTTCTTGCAATATAACTTTTCTGCATTTTTTTGGTTTTTCAAACATATTTTTTTATTTGCAAGTTAATAATTAATCATTTGTTTGATGAATTTAGAGGTACGAATGTATTATAGAAGTTTGATTGACGTTATCATCAAATGAAAATTAGGAAGTGGTATGTAGAGAAAAACAACATTAAATGTTAGTTATTGACATTTTGAACTTTTTTATAATGTCATTTGACGTAACAAATGCATCCATAGTATTTATGAATTTATAATATAAGGTTTAACTCGTTTATCTATTTGTTGTTATCGTGTTTATCGATAATATTCTGATATACTCAAAGAATGAAGCTAAACGTGAATAACATCGTATTACATAAACTATGAGCTGAATATTTATATGAAAAATTACAGAAGTATGAGTTCTGGTAATACAAGATGATATTTTTCAATTCATGTGATTAACGGTGATAGAATTACCATAGATCGTGACTCATGGATGCCGTAAACTAGGGGTCGAGATATGCTAGTATAGTAGAGGTACATAGTTTGTTTAGACTTACAAGTTATGATCAAAGTTTTATTTAGATATTTTAAACAATAACAAATATTATGATAAATTTAACCTGAATAAATATTACCTTTAAATAAAGTGAAGAATGCAAAATTATGTTGCGAACTATTTATTTTCTAGTTGGGAAAAGGTTATATATTGATGTTTTTAATATTTATTTGACTTATTTGCAGAAAATGGTAATATATGAGCTACACTTACTTCCCTTAATTTTATTGAGGTAAGTATTTTGTTTTAATGATAACTAAAATCAATAGATTTATGAGATTATCGTTAATAATTATAAAATCTTGGTACTTTTAACACTCCATATTGAGATGTTTTGTCCTCGTGCAAAATAAATATCAATCTCCAATAGTTGATTTCTTAGGAGAGCTATGTTTAGTGAGAAGCATGGGCTTCTTAGTACTTAATGTCAGGTCAAGTTCATGATAATTCAAATAAAATTATATGATAAAACACCAATAATTTCCCAAAAATAATTTCATATGATAAAACATATACCTTAACATGCTTTATCAACGTCAACACAATCAAACATGCAATTTGAACTTTAGATCTGCACATTTACCAGTTTGAACAACAAACAATTCCAAATGGTGTAAATTATTTACTAAAAATTAAAATCACATGTTTATATGATTGGTTATGAGAACAAAAGCTACCAATCGATATGTAGGAGAAGGTTCTGATACCAATTATTATCGATTTGAATCACTCAAATCTCTAATTAGAATTAATTCCCAATAGAAATTAGAAATTATCAATCCATGGGCTTTGTCCCTTTGTATTTCACCCTCTTCTTATCCAAACATCCTTATTTGGATTCCACTTTATCATTTCTTTCAAAACTTTCATATGATGACTCTTCAAAAACAACCATGTCATCTCCCAAAGATATATTCGGCGGCATAAATTTTTGTGGAACCAAGCCTCACAGTGGTCCAAGTCTTAAGTTTGGAATTTTTTTATTAAACAATAAAACCATATCCAATTTGATCGAAGCATCTCACTCATTTAGTTTATCTACCGTGGCTTTAACATATGCCTCCAACAGATCATCAGCTTCTTGAGTAGACTTTGCTTTTAAATCCTTAATTTTTTCTTCTATTTCTCCTTTTGTTTTCTCTACATCTTCTTTCTCACCTGTGATCCGATCCATAGAATCTTTACTAGTCTTCTGTTGATATTGTAATTCAGATATATATTTGGTATTAGAGGTTTGCAATTTCTTAAGCTCTTTTTGAACTTTTGATACCTCTTTATTGGCCTTTCTTATCTCTGATCTGAGTGTATCAACCTCCTTGATTAAATTATCAGCCTTAGCCTTCTTTGCTTCAATGAATTTTTGAAGTTTCTTGTTCTCCTTTTGAAGATCTGAAATGGTTCCCCGTTCATATCTAACCTCTTTTTCCAATTCGACAATGGGTCTTACACAACCTATTATTGAGTATCCTACTATATCATTTTCTTTTGAGAATTTGAAGGAAATACCATAAACCAAGGCAAAAGGAGACTCTTGTGTAGCAGCCCGAGGAGTAGTTCGGTAGGCCCACAATACTTCTTGTAAATAGCTTGGCTATTTCTACGCAATCCCCTCTAAATTATTTTTTAATCCAGACAAAATGGTTATGTTTGCAACTTCAACTTGGTCATTTGCTTGCGGATGGAAAGAAAAAGACAAACAATGTTGAATGTCTCTAGAGGCACAAAAATCCTGTATGTTTTTGTTATCAAACTGTGGCCCGTTTTCTAATAGTAATATTTTGGGGGACTCCAAATCTGCAACATATATTAGATAAGATAAATTTAATGACAGCCTTCGACGTAGTTCCAGCCAAGGGCGCTGCTTCTATCCACTTAGAGAAATAGTCAATAGTGACTATAATAGTTCTGAACCCCCCGGATCCCATGGGTAGAGGTCCAACTAAATCCATCCCCCATCTAGCAAAACGTATTGGCTCATAAATAGACTCCATAGGTACCGCTGGCATATGAATTTTATTCCCATACCTTTGACATGGATCACATTTCTTTACCATTTCTTTAGCATCTGCCATTATGGTTGGCCAATAGTATCCAGCCAATAGACTGTTCGGGTTAGTGCCTTGTATCCACAGTGTGTTCAGCCCTCACCATCATGTAATTCGGATAAAACAACTTGGGATTCTTTAAACCCCAAACAGCGTAGGAGAGGCCTACTGAACGATGTTTTGTAGAGAATTCCCCTTATCAACAAAAACCACGTGCCTTATTTTTAACCTTTTTTGCCACAATTTTATCTGAAGGCAATGTCCCATCAGAATTATATTGAAAGAGGGTATATCTCCAATCCTTAAGTTGGATCATATATATGCTCATATTTTCCCCATCTTCTTTGTTCTGATCTAGTTGTATGAACGGGCATTATTGTATGAGAGTCTGCCAGTGTATTCTCCGATCTGGGAATATGTTCATAGCAAACACTTTTGAAGCCTGCTGGCACATCTTTCAAAATGAGTAAATACTTGACCAGTTGTTGTTTCGTGGCCTCAGACTGACCTTGAGCATGGTGGATGAGAAATTGAGAGTCACTCATCAACCAAACTCTCTTAGCTCCAAACAGGAGAGCTAATTTAAGACCAGCTATAGCTGCTTCATATTCCGACTCATTGTTAGAGGCCCTGAATCCAAAACATGTAGCTTGATACATTTTATCACCATATGGAAAGGTCAAGAAAATTCCAGCTCCACAGCCCATAATGTTTGATCCACCACCAGTTCGGACCACCCATTCTTTCTTGAAATTATCTTCTGAAGTTTGTTTAGAGCTCTTGTCTGTATGGAATTCTACCAAGAAATCAGCCACAGATTTAAAAAATGTTTCTTAAAGATTAGTTATGTGTAAATCCTCCTCCAGGATTTTAACCATCATGTCATCTATGTATACTTCCATATTTCTGCTGATCTGATTAGCAAATATTTTGTTCACCAACCTCTGATAAGTAGCCCCAGCATTCTTTAACCCGAAGGGCATTACCTTGTAGCAATGGAGACCTCTATCTGTAATAAAAGTAGTGTGATCTTGATCTTTCAGATTCACTTGTATCTGATTATACCCCGAGAAGGCAACCATGAAGGACAACAACTTATTTCCAGATGTGGAGTCTACCAGCTGATCTATCCGAGGGAAAGGATAAAGATCCTTTGGCCAAGCTCTATTAAGGTCAGTGAAATCAAAACACATACGCCATTTTACGTTCTTGTTCTTGACTAACACCATATTGGAAGTCCATAGAGGATATTGGGATTCTTTAATGTGCCCTATCCTGGTCAGTCGATCAACCTCTTGAACTATCACATCTATTTTTTTCTTAGAAAAAACTCTTCTTTTATGTACAACAGGTGCAACATCGTTCCAGACGGACAACTTGTGTGAAATAACGCTTGCTGGTACCCTATTTACATCACTATTGCACAAAGAAAACACATGATGATTGTTTAGCAAAAAAGACAACTTCTTATTTAACTCTGGCGTCATCTTGGAACCAATCTTGATATTATTGCCCTCTGTAAGGGAGTGAGTTTCAAAATGGGTATTATGACACTGGGAGCCTCTCTGGGATCATAAATCTCACTTTCCTCAGCAGAAGGCTCTAGTAACTGTTGATCTTCATTAATTCGAACTGCCCTCAATGTCTTAGGAGAATAGTTGTTGCATAGCACTCTCTGGCTATCTTCTGACTAATTTGAGCAATGCCTACTTGTCCATGAACTGCATACTTTAAACACTGATGGACTGTTTAGGCCACATCATGCATTCTGGAAATCCAAGACCTCCCAAAAATCGCGTTGTATGATGTGGGGAAATCTACCACAACAAATAGCACCCTCACCATCTTTTTAAAAGGCCATTTTCCCAACAACACTTCTTCTTTAAACTCCCCAATTACATCCGCAGTACTACCTGTGAAACCCACAATAGTTCTTTTTGAACGTTGAACAACAGCCGGATTCCTCATCTGCTTGTAGGAGCTTAAGAACAGGATGTTTGTCGAACTACCTGTATCGATCAGAATTTGGGGTATATCATTCCCCCTATAGATGCTCCTATAACCACCGCATCCTCATGGGGTCCAACAATACCCCTCAAATCATCCTCATAAAAGACTATGAATGAGAAAGGGGACTGGCACTGATGGGAAAACATCCCCCCTTCTAATTGAGTAGCCAAATTGTGGACATGCCTCGTCATTGATGAATGGGTAGGTGCAGTTACAGTATCCACTTCAAAGATACTTAATGACTCAAAGAAACTGATCAATCCGGACACTGCCTTGGTTTGTTCTGTTATCACTCCCACCTTATTCTGAGTTGGATCAGGATCCAGATACTTAGAGTCCACATTGAACCTCTCAAGGATTACTATTGCCCCTTCTTGAGCAGACATTCTAAGATTATTTGTACGACCTGTCCGGGGAGCATTGTCAGGTCTGTTTCCACTTCATGTTTTAACATATACTCCCAGTTTTCCTCTCACAATAAGGTTCTAAACTTCTTGTTTCAATGCTATGCAGTCTTGAGTATTATGGCCTATATCATTGTGATACTGGCAAAAACAAGTGTTTCGGTTTTCTCTGGGGGACTGCAACACCGCCGGCTTTCAGAAGTGTACTTCCTTCTTAGTTTTATCATAAATTATAGCTATATTTTCTCTTAACTCTGCGAACCACTCAGGCTGGACCCAAGGACCCCTCTTACCCCTTGATAGTTGGCTCTGGGTCTGGTTCTGGTTGGATTGAGTTTGCTTAGACCAGTTAGATCATTGTCCGGTCTCCTTAGCCTTGTATCCGGACTGGTTAGCAGCTGGAGGAGCTGTTATGGTGGACCTCACTTGACGGTGCACCCTGTTTTTCTTCGTTTCCTCCACATTAATCTACTTTCCCACTTGGTTTAACAAGCCACCCCAGGTCATAGCTTTCTTCTGGGTTACAAAATCAGCTAAGTTCCTAGGATTCAACCCCTGCCTTAGAGAAGCAATTGCCACCTGCTCAAAGCAACATGCTAATCCGTTCTTTGTATTCACAAATCGACTTATGTAGTCTTTCAAAGATTCGTTTGGTTCTTGGGTACAATGGATAATGGTATCCCCATTACCCTTCAATTCTTTACTCCCAACGAATTACCTCCAGAAGGCAACCCAAAATGTATCAAAGTTTCTAATAGACCCCTAAGGTAATTTATTATACCATTTAAGAGCACACCCCGTAAAAGTTTGGGAGAAGGCTCTGCGCAAGAGCTTATCATCGTCATCAAAATTCATCATGAAGTTCTTGAATTGCTCCAGATGGTTGTCCGGATCCCAACTTACATCATACTTTTCCATTTTGGAGCTATCAAACCCTTTGGAAAGGTGTCCGGACAGTATTTTTGCGGCTAAAAGTGACTGCCTCTAGTTTGTATTGCGACTAAAGACTGTATCTTCATTATGAGTTGCAAAAATACATGATTCAGACTGAAAATAAAAAGGATTCATCCAACTGATCAGCATGCCTATAGGACGATCATTTGCCTAGATGCCTTTTAAGCCTAACATGATTGTCCCTCTTTCTTGAGTGCTTTCTGGTTAATTTTTTTTTTCTACATCTCCCCTTTTTACTGCTTGACGACAAAGCTTTTCTCCCCTAATGGGCTTGAAAAGAGTCTTGGTTGAAGATAAAATGTTTCTTTATTTCAATAAAGGCTTGGTCACACTATGGGGACCAATTGAAGTCCTTAGCATTTTTCAATATTTGGAGAAAAGGAGCGCACTTGTCCGATGACCTTGAAATAAATCTATTTAAAGCGGCCAACCTTCGAGTGAGCCTTTGAACTTATTTAATATTTCGAGGAGGATCCATGTCTAATAAGGCATTAAGCTGATCTGGATCACGCTGGATACCTTTCTCACTTATTATGTAACCCAGAAATTTTCCAGATCGGACCCCAAACACACATTTTTTCTGGATTTAACTTCAAATTCATTGTCTTTAAGTTAGAAAAAGTTTTTTAGAGATCAGTTATGTGTAAATCCTCCTCCAAGCTTTTAACCATCATGTCATCTATGTACACTTCCATGTTCCTGTCAATCTGATTAGCAAATGTTTTGTTCACCAACATCTGATAAGTAGCCCTAACATTTTTTAATCCAAAGGACATCACCCTGTAGCAGTGGAGACCTCTATCTGTGATAAAAGTGGTGTGATCCTGATCTTTCAGATCTACTTGTATCTTATTATACCCTGAAAAAACATCCATGAAGTACAATAACTTATTTCTAGATGTAGAATCTACTAACTGATCTATCTGAGGGACATGATAAAGATCATTTGGGCAAGCCCTGTTGAGGTCATTGAAAACAATACACATACGCCATTTGCCGTTCTATTTCTTGACTAACACCGGATATGCAGTCCATAGAGGATCATGTCATAGAGTCGACATGTCATAGAGTCGACATTCACAATCATAACAATGTTGTATCCCCCCGTCATTAAACTCATAGGAACTATAAACTATTTATAAGAAAATTATTAGTCAAATTTTGAATTCAAATTTTTGGATCGATAATTATCAACCATATACTTAAATCCATAAATATCATATTTAAACGTGAAATATGTTTTAAAAAGTATCTCTGTCATATTTTTATTTTATTTTATTTAAAATGAATTTGTTTTTATTTCTTTTATAGGAGAATACAAAAAATATAAATTTTTAATATAAATTTCCAATCGTTATTTCAATTTTGATACTTAAAATTACACTACTAGATATGTATGATGATTTATTTGATATTTTAGATTTTATTATTCCTATTAGTTTACCATGGTCCCCGAAAAATATTATCTGTAACGCGTTACAGTTAAATATTAACATTTTTTATTATTAATTTTGTATCTCATGGAAAGAAGAATGTAGATAAAAAATTTGGAAGAGGAAGAATGTGGAGAAACCATCTCCAAAAGAATATTTTGGAGGAATATTCTAAAAAAAAAAATTGGTGAAACGAATTTCAAAGAAAAGGTTAAGTATTGAAAGACACGACTTCAAACAAAGTGTTTATTGCATAATATGGGGTCAATAAGACCGAAATCGAGGCTCACACTGTCTTTAAATCCATTGTGATGGATGTTTTTTGCTTGAATAAGAAAGAGGGAATTTGTCCTAGTATTTCAAAAGGTGAGGTCAAGGGTGAAGAAAATATTTCCTTGATTAAGTCGGAGAAAAACTTCGGAAGTGAGAGGTAATATTTTTCAGATTATTGCCTCTAAATTATGTAGTTGTGTAGCAAGGTACTCAAGTACTTGAATCTACTCTGGTTCCCCAACCTTCTTCTTCTGTTTCAAAAGATGTTATGATAATTATCTCAAATTCTACTCCTACAGCTACAAGGTGATTTGCTACTAAATTTATCATTTTGTATGAATATGTATCTCCTCCAGGCTTGTTAGTTATGGGTGTTTTCCCGATGAATATTGCTCGCTAGTGCATGTAGTCGTTCTTGTCTTAGCTGTGATGGAGTTGCAATGCCGCAACCTCTATCCTCTAGCCCCAAAGGTCTCCTCCCATTGTTGTTGTCGTTGCCACATCTTTGTTGTCTATTCGGCGCTACCGTAGCTTCAACCGATTTATCTCGTCGCATTGTATTTGCATCCTAGCAAATCTAACCCTCTATTTTCCTGTTCTTCATGGTAAATATAACGTTGTAGTTTTTGAACTTTGCAGTTTAGTTTGTGCAAACACTTTTTTTTATAATCTCCTTCAAATTATTTTAGCATTCTCATTTTGTCTAATTTGTCTGTGTATAGGTTTGTTATTTTTATTTTTATATAGATCTAAGTCCATTGTTTTCAGTTTTAGATTTGGACACTCGAGTGGTGTTCTAAAGCTTGACTGGATTGTTTGTAGGGTAATTAATCTCTTTTGGGTTTGGTTTGGTTGTTTCCAACCATTGCACTTTGTGTTTTTCCTCGGTTTTAATTTGTATATATGCTTGGTGTGTACCCTTAAGAATAACTTGTTTCGACATTCTTTGGTTGAGTTTTAGTCATTGTTTGGTCACGGTAACTGTTTCAAATCCCTTCTCACTCCATCTATGAATCAACATTGTCTTTAATTGTCAAAGCTACGGCCTAAAATCCACAATTTATGTCAGGAGCAACGTCTTCAACGCTAGTTATGTAGTTGTGCAAGTATTCGGGAAAACAACTCTCATACGCGCTCAATCCTTTTTCTTTATTCAATTTTCTAGATCGAGTCGCTTTCTCTTTTTTCGGTGGGGCTTTAGATTTGGACTTGGCTTTGGGTACTAAAAATATCTTAACCGCCGATGCGACCGTGCTACCTATCGTACCAAGAGTACTAGCACCTAAACTATCACCGTATTCCCACTCGGATGGGTTCCGCTTAGTTGACTTGTCGGGACCGGCTTTTTTCCGACCATTCGTGACAACCGGTTCCTTAGGTTCCAAAACATGGTTTCTGGCGGGATCTAGGATTTGCATCATTCTATTTATTATGTGATCTTGCACTTGTGGACAGTAACCACGGATGGTACTATCTATTAAGGATAGCTTTCTTGTAAGCTCATCTTCGGTACCAAAGTTATCCCTAGGCTTGATCTCTAAAGTACTCCAATAAACATCACATTCACTATTTTAAATCGACTTACCTTCTCTCGCGATCGTAGCACACTCGCACACACAAGGTAAATTGTGTGTTGTCCTAATAACACAACCACACATTGCGGGAGTGAACCATTTATCCCTGGCATTTTTAATAGTTTTCTCTTATATTTTAATGACCTTACATGAAAGCTTACCTTTGATGTCGCTAAAGATAACTCCCCTAGATGCTTGTCTAGGAAGAAACAAACTTCGTTCGAACGTTTCAAAGATGGTAGAGTGTTGAATGCGAAGCAACGCATGAACTTTATCCCGAAATTGCTCAAACGTGCATAGGCGTGTGCCAATTGCCCGTTTTAGACTAGAATGAACACTTTCCGCCCTAAACCATAAACTTAAATTATTTATAAGTCTAACAATTAATTAAATAAATTAATGTATAGATATGATAATATAACTCACCGATTGCTAGTGTGGTTGCCCAACTGTTTAATTTTGTTCGTGTAGATATTAAAGAATTTGTGTCTGTAAGGGTCTATCCATTGTTTCATCACGTACTTGAGAACCTTGGAACAATATACATAGGCTTGGTACAACTCGGGCAGGTTTTTGTTATACTCTTCGACCGTCGCCGTATGTTGAACCGCGGCATAAAATTCTAAGAACTCTTCACCCATGTCCGCTTTAGGCAAAACTTTCTTAGAGTAAGAGCTAATGTTCCTATTTATATGCCAAGTGCATAGCATATGACTTGCATCCGGAAATACTTTATCGATAGCGTTCATTAAAGCCAACTCCATATCGGTGACGATAATACTTGGTAATGCGCACATGTTGTTCACCATCACTCTCCTTAGAACGCTCATTGCCCACGTGTAGTTCTCTTCTTTCTCCGAGCTTAAAAAAACAAAAGCTATACAAAAGGTATTTTTCGTCGAAGTTTGGCCAACTACTTCTAGCAAAGGCATTTTATACCTTGTAGTCTTGTACGTGTTATCCATTATAAGCACTTGAGAAAAAGTTCGCAACAAATCGATGCTTGTAGGATGTGCGATAAAAAATTCAAGGATCTCGTCAGTTTCTTTGTTTGTTCGCTCCCAAACATAGTACTCGTGCTCCTTCAACTTACCGAACAAGTATTGCATTTGGGATTTTCCTGCTTTATCAACCAATTGGTGCTTGTGCCACATGTTGTAGATGGTATGCATACTAGATCCATTTCTAGGATCTTTTAACTTCAATTTACGGTATATATCTTTTGGCCGAGAACCGATTGTTGTGATTTTACGAACATACTCCTCCTCTTCCGCTTTTAACCTCGCGGCCTGTGAATGACCATCCAAGTGCAAGAAGGGTTGGTGGTTGTGTTTTCCATTTCTAACTACCAATTTCCAATAACCGGGTAGTTCTAACACCGGATTGCCCCTAAGCATGAACGGACAACCACATTTTTTGGATGAACAATCTCGTCGTTTCTTCACAATCCCCGGTTTCGTAAATACCGTGCCTCTCGCACTTGAAATATAGCCGCGGAGTTTTACCGTTTTTACTACCATCGTCATCTTTATCGACCACAACAATGAATCCTATACTCTTGCTTTCCTTATCAACCCATGCTATCAATTCCGCCTTGGTGTAGAGATTATCTGTTGTAAAAAATTAACTATAATCGGCCATGTTACATGGTGCTTGTTCCGGTTCCTGCACAAACAAATATCATTTAACTCACACAAAATCATCATTCTTTCATATAACCAACAACAAAAATAAATCCATCAATTGTAAACATGTATTCTCACTTTAAAAATGAAGACAAACGCAATATTCGGCAAAAAATGGGCATATAAAACAAAGACAGTTCAAATCTTCGCAATTTCATGCCAAGATTTGGCACAATCTTCGCACACATTGCTGCGAAGATTGTGTCAAATCTTCGCACGATCATGCGAAGATTTGTATCTTCCACGCGTGTTCTTGTGTGGAAGTGTACAATTCCAAGCACGATTTCGTGCGAGGATGTGTTATATTCAGAAAAAAAAAAGTTTACTTCAAGGACACTCTTCGTATGGTCAGTAAGCGACTCCTCCTCGTTCGAAAGGAAATCATCAATGTTGCATCTGAAATCGTCGTTATAGTCACTCAAATCCATAGTTTGAATAGTTGAGTTTTTACTTTTAACAATTAAGGTTTATTAAATGTTTGAGTGGGAGTTTGGGTTCGTGGGATTTTATGTTTTTTTTTAATTTTAGAGAGATAAGTGATATGGAAAGAGAGAAAAAAAATAAGTTGATAGAAAAATTGATAGTTTTTATATGTGAAGGTATTTTGATAATTTCAAATTCACATAAAAAAGTCTTATTATAAAAAAAAATGATCTCGTTTTAGCATTGTCTTTATAATTAGACTTTGTTTCGTATGGCTTTTTTTTTTGTCTTTGGTCAAGTCTGCAATTAGACTTAACATCTTATGGTCTCTGACTTTTTTCTTCTTGTGAATATGGACCGTTATTGTTTACAACGACGTATCTTCACAAGTGTCCTTAAATGCCGAATGTTATTACCCAACCATATATAAATGGGCTAGGCTAAAATGAGACCCAATTTCTTTATAGTGAGACCCCATATCCAAAACAATTCTGCAAATGTGAAATTACCAAATTGCCCCCACATATAAAAACAATAATTTTTCCACCAACTCATTCTCTCCTCTTTTCCTCCTCTCTTTCCTACCACTTCTCTCTCCAAAATTCAAAAAAAAACACAAACTTTAAATTTTGCAAACTCCCACCCAACATTTAATAAACATTAATTATCTAAAGTTAAACCCAATTACTCCGAGCATGGATTTAAGCGACTATAATGACAATTGGAGCTGCAACGCTGATGATTTCCTTTCGGAGGAGGAGGAGCCGCTTACTGATCATATGGAGAGCGTAGCTGAGGTAAAAATTAAGTTTTTTTATGCACAGAAGAAAAATTTGCGTTTTCGTGCCTTCAAATGTACACTTCCACGCAAGAACACGCGTGGAAGACGACAAATCTTCGCACAATCATGCGAATATTTGGCAAAATCTTGGCATTTTCATGCGAAGATTTTGCCAAATCTTGGCATTTTCATGCCAATATTGGGTTTGTCTTGGTTTTACATGCCTTTTTGGTTGAATGTTGGGTTTGTCTTGGTTTTACATGCCTTTTTGGTTGAATCTGGGGTTTGTCTTCATTATTTGACTTGTAAATACATGTTTTTGTTCGTGTAGGAAGCGGCCGAAGCACCATGTCACATGGCGGATTATAGTCAAATATTTACGACGGATAAATTCTTAACCAAGGCGGAATTGATTGAATGGGTTGACAAAGAGAGCAAGAGTATAGGATTTATTGTCGTGGTAGATAAAGATGACGATGGTAGTAAAAATGGTAAAACACCGCGGTTATATTTTAAGTGCGAGAGGCACGGTGTTTACAAGCCGAGGCCTAAACCGGGGATTGTGAAGAAACGACGAGATTGTTCATCCAAAAAATGCGGAGGTCCGTTCATGCTTAGGGGCAATCCAGTGTTAGAAGCACCCGGTTATTGGAAATTGGTAGTTATAATTGGAAAACACAACCACCAACCCTTCTTGCGAAAGAGGAGGAGTATGTTCGCAAACTCACAACAATCAGTTCTCGGCCAAGAGATATATACCGTGGATTGAAGTTAAGAGATCCGGAAAATGTATCTAGTATGCGTACCATCTACAACATGCGGCACAAGCACCAATTGGTTGATAAAGCGGGCAAATCCCAAATGCAATACTTGTTTGGTAAGTTAAAGGAGCACGAGTACTATGTTTGGGAGCGCACAGACAAAGAAACCGACGAAATCCTAGAATTGTTTTTCGCACATCCCACGAGCATCGATTTGTTGCGCACTTTTCCTCAAGTGCTTATAATGGATAGTACGTACAAGACTACAAGGTATAAACTTTCTTTGCTAGAAATAGTTGGCCAAACTTCGACGAAAAAGACCTTTTGTATAGCTTTTGTTTTTATGAGCTCGGAGAAAAAAGAGAACTACACGTGGGCAATGAGCGTTCTAAGGAGAGTGATGGTGAACAACATGTGTGCATTACCAAATATTATCGTCACGGATAGGGAGTTGGCTTTAATGAACGCTATCGATGAGGTATTCTCGGATGCAACTCATATGTTATGCACTTGGCATATAAACAGGAACATTAGCTCATACTCTAAGAAAGTGTTGCCCAAAGTGGACATGGGGGAGGAGTTCTTAGAGTTTTATGTCGCGGTTCAACATTCGGCGACGATCGAAGAGTATAACAAAAACCTCACCGACCTTCACAAATCCTACGCATATTGTCCTAAGGTTCTCGATTACTTGATGAAACAATGGATAGACCCTTACGGACACAAATTCCTTAATGTCTACACTAACAAGATTAAACATTTGGGCAACCACACTAGCAACCGGTGAGTTATATTATCATATGTATACATTACTATATTTAACTAGTTGTTAGACTTGTAACTAATCTAAGTTTATGGTTTAGGGCGCAGAGTGCTCACTCTAGTCTAAAACGGGCAATCGGCACAAGCCTATGCACTTTTGAGCAATTTTGGGATAAAGTTTATGCGTTGCTTCGCATTCAACACTCTACCATCTTCGAAACGTTCGAACGGAGTTTGTTTCGTCCTAGACAAGCATCTAGGGGAGCTATCTTTCGCGACATCAAAGGTAAACTTTCATGTACGACCATTCAAATATTAGAAGAAACTATTAGAAAGGCCGGGGATTTGTGGTTCACTCCCACAAAGTGTGGTTGTGTAATTAGGACAACCCACAATTTTTCTTGTGCGTGTGAGTGTGATGTGATCGCGAAAGAAGGTAGGTCGATTCAAACGAGTGAATGTGATGTTTATTGGAGTACTTTAGCGATCAAGCCTAGGTAAAACGTTGGTACCGAAGATGAGCTTACAAGAAAGCTATCCTTAATTGATAGTACCATACGCGGTTACGGTCTACAAGTGCAAGATCACATAATAAATAGGATGATGCAAATCCTAGATCCCGCTACAAGCCATGTGTTGGAACCTAAGGAACCGGTTGTCACGAAAGGCCGGAAAAACGCCGGTGTCGACAAGTCAACTAAGCGGAACCCATCCGGGTTTGAATACCCTAGTGTAGGCGCTAGTAGTACTCCCACCACGATAGGTAGCACGGCCGCGTCGGCGGTTAAGGCATTTATAGTACACAAATCCAAAGATAAAGCACCACCGAAAAAGGAGAAAGCGACTAGATCTAGAAAATCGAATAAAGGAAAAGGATTGAGCGCCTACGGGAGTTGTTTTCCCGAGTACTTGCACGAGTACATAGCTAGCGTTGAAGACGTTGCTCCGGACGGTAATTGCGGATTTAGGGCAGTAGCTTTGACGATTAAAGGCAATGCGGACGCATGGGAGGTAGTGAGAAGGGATTTGATGTTTGAACTTTCAAGTCAACGTGATCTTTGGGAAAGGGTTTTTGACGATGCAGAATATGTTGGCAATCTATTGCGGAGATTGGATTGTTTCAAAATGTACGAGAGCGGAACTAGGCACTGGATGACATTACCCGACTATGGGTTGGTGATAGCCACCCGGTATCAATGTATAGTATACCATGTCTCTCTCCAACTATCATACACGTATCTTCCTTTGTGTGGTGTGCCTCCAAGATCATGTCCTATTGTCGAAGTTGGAATTGGTTTCGTACACGGTAATCATTTCGTGAAAGTAAGTAAACTAGTACATTCTTGATACTTAGTTTTCATTTTATCAAATAATCCGCGACGTATTTAATGTTTCTACATAATTGAAATTTTCAGATTGTATTAGACGGACCGTTACCGGATATATACCCAATGTGGTTTGCGTTCCGCACTTGCGCTGAAGTTACAAATTGGGCCATACCAATAGGCGCACGTCTCAACAAGTATCACCAAATTAAACCAGCACAACCTCCAACATTAAACGATGGGGATCATGAATGCTACGATTTGACCGGGGATGCATAATGCTTTGTTGTATTGTTATATTTTGTGTTACTTGTTTTTTTTTAATCCTTTCGAGACACATTTCGCCACCTCCGACTACTAGACTTATGTTGTTTTGCTTGATAATAATTATGACTTTTACTTATGCTTTGTAGATGTGCCAAAAAAAAATTGTTTTTTAAGCGGCCGTATGAGCTTGTTGTTTTTTTTGTTTAAACTAATGCTCGTAATAGTTGTTTTAGTTTTGGAATGATTAGCCCTTAAGGCTTGAGTTTCTGTAGACTTTTTTTTCAAAATTTAGTCCTTAATAGGTACCCTTTTGCCATGATTTTTGGCAAAAGGCCAAAAATTAATATATATTTTTTTTTTGGATTTTCGACCTCAAATGTTGTTAAAACTATGTTTTGAAACCATTGGCAACCATGAATGTTCCAATAAAAAATCATAAATGCCCCAAAGCCCTAATTTTTTTTTCTGAACAGAGCCGTTTTTGGCACACGAAAACGTGTGCATGTACAAGATCACGCAAAAACGTGCGTGCACTTGTACATGCACACGTTTTCGTGTGCCAAAAAAGGCTATGTTCAGAAAAAAAAAATTATGGCTTTGGGGCATTTATGATTTTTTTTTTGGAACATTCATGGTTGCCAATGGTTTCAAAATATAGTTTTAACAACATTTGAGGTCGAAAATCCAAAAAAAAATATTAATTTTTGGCCTTTTGCCAAAAATCATGGCAAAAGGGTACCTATTAAGGACTAAATTTTGAAAAAAAAAAGTCTACAGAAACTCAAGCCTTAAGGGCTAATCATTCCAAAACTAAAACAGCTATTACGAGCATTAGTTTAAACAAAAAAAACAACAAGCTCAATATTAGCTTGTGCAAGAAAAAAACATGGAATCGAGATATCACGTACTGCCAAACATATACTGCCAAGGAATAAAAGCGGGAGATATTTTAGAGGTCTCGTTATAGCGAGACACCTAATAATAGAAGTTAGGCTATAATGAAACCCCTACTATTGCTCGCCCACCAAAATTGACTCGTCCCCTATAAATATGACATAAAATCAAGAAATCATAATACACTTGCCAAACATTGAGCATTCAACATAAATATAAAACTCGTTAACGTTTACATATGGAGTTTACGGCGGACGAAGACTACCACATGCTTCAAGCTGTGAAGATTGCCCGCCAGATACTGGGGGAAGATACCAGCGATGCATTTTTCGAGTGTGTCCTATGTACGATGTACATGGGCTACGGCCATTTGGGTACAAGAGGTATCGTTGTGCGTACTCGTGACCAGATCAAGGGCAGATATATTTTTTGTCAACCAATACAGCATTTGTGCTTCTTGCCATCATTAATTAAGCAAGAAGCTGCTACCGTCTGGAACCTGAGCACAATAGACTACATCACCAGGGATATGGTAGCATTTCTGGAGGATAAGATTATTGCAAGGGGGGGAATTGATGATGTTGAATACAAACTTCGATACGAATAACCATTCCACTTATGTTATTTCAACTTGTTATTTTCGTATCGGTTGTTATTTGAACTTGTGATGTTTCTTTCCAGTGTTTGTTTGAAGTTTTTATTTCGTTAGTTGTTGTTATTTGAACTTGTGATGTTTCATTCCAGTATTTGTTTGAACTTTTTATTTCGTTAGTTGTTGTTATTTTAAGTTGTGATCGAATGAATGTAAACATTCGATGTTTTATGTTTCGATGTTCATCTTGAAAACAATAGCACTAAAACTTCAAAATACGTCGATTGCATAAAAACATTACAATTTAATCCAAAGCATTACATAATAAGAAATACATAAGCAAATAACTGAAGACAAATGATAGGTGGGCTAACCCTCATTTAACATTTCACACTTAGATTTATGGAGTCGGATAGTTCAGTCCGCTCCCGAACGCATAATCATCTGAATCAGTACTTCCTTCGGGGGTTGAATACGTTTCAACGACGCTTGCAATTGCGTCGGCCATTTCTTGCTCCCTTTGCTGCGTCGCATATGACACCATCTCCGGCGTAACTGGACCTTGGGAGCCCATGTTGAATACGTCTTGGACATGTAAACGGGTCTCGTAATCCAATGACTCAATCTGTATAGTCTTTGGCTTAAGATAAGCCAGCCTCTCGAACACTTCTTCACGTCCGCGTGGTCGGGGCATTAAGCATCCTGGACACGATGCCTCCCTACCGTGGTTGAAGAACATCCTGCACAAAACCGCATCGATGAAACCAGGAATCTCCTCTTGCATCGTACATCTGACGAAGTCAAATGCGACCAGGAGGCTTGCATCTTCGTGCACGTTCCACTCTGAATCACCCGTTGTTGTAACTTAAGATGTTTTGTTTCATAGTCAGATTATAGTATTTATAGACTCGAAATCGGTGTGCCAATTCTTAAAAAATTAGCGGGAAGCGAGGTTTTTGTTCCCGCGTTAATTAACTAGCGGGAAAGTATGGGTGGGAAAGTCGTAAACGGGGGTGTGTTTGGCGGAAATATTTTCACGTGTCTCGTTATAGCGAGACGTCTAATAATGGAAGTTACGCTATAATGAGACCCCTATTATTGCACTGCTGCATTTGTGTACTTTTTTAAATATTAGGTGTCGCACAATCATTCGTCAGGAATGTGATTGAATTAATGTAAACCTTGGGTTGTTTTAAGAATGATACATTGGATACATTGGATACATAAAAATGGGCACAAAATAAAATGGACAGTCAAATAAGAAACAGTAGTACATGGTAAATGTAAAATACAAAAAATTCAAACATTAACTTAAACAAACAGTACAGAAACTCCAAGAAGCAAACAATTAAAAACATAAGTAATGCCGATTAGTCGAAGTCATATCCCAAGTTATCGTCAGAGTCAGTCCCCTCTTCCCTTTCAGTAATCCTATTCTGAAGATACAGAACCATGTCCCTAGTGATGTAATCTACCACCGTCATGTTCCATACGGCGGCCGCTTCTTGCTTAATTTTAAATGGTTGGAACAGCAAACGATCCATTGGTTTGCAATAAATGTACCTCTGTTTGATTTGTTCACGGTTACGCACAACAAAACCTTCCATTCCTAAGCGGCCGTAGTTGTAGTACATGTTACACAAAACTAGCTCGAAAAACGCATCGCTACTATCTTCACCCAACTCACGCAGGGCAAGTTTCACTGCCTGAAGCAAATGGTAGTCTTCATGAGGGGTAAACTCCATTTTTGCACTGTTTATGTTTGAGGAGTGATAAGCATCCACTTATAAGCTCGTGGATGTTTGGGCGGGAAG
This sequence comes from Limnanthes douglasii subsp. nivea, assembly GCA_036936605.1. NCBI lineage: Eukaryota > Viridiplantae > Streptophyta > Magnoliopsida > Brassicales > Limnanthaceae > Limnanthes > Limnanthes douglasii. The sequence continues at coordinate 77,285,982 of JAUPFV010000005.1, forward strand.
TGCATTAAACGCAGGTGTTTTTTGCGGCAATATTTTCACGTGTCTCGTTATAGCGAGACGTCTAATAATGGAAGTTACGCTATAATGAGACCCCTATTACTGCACTGCTGCATTTCGGTACTTTTTTAAATGTTAGGTGTCGCACAATCATTTGTCAACATGGATTACGCTATCCTTATCTTACAAGTGTTTATAATTGATACAAGGTACAAAAAGACATTTTATAGGCAGTAACGATTATAGCAAATATATCAATTGCAAAAAATGTGCCCATGGACTGAGTTGGAAGATCAATATCTGATGATGGCATATGCTGATGTTGGTAACCTTAACATGATAGAGGGGGGTAATAAGTACTGGTGGGCATTGCTATGCAAGATGTACCTCCTATATGGAAGGGATGGTGTTCAGCCGCCAAGAATTTCTAGGCGTGTCGATGAGGTGAAAGCTAGGTGGTCTAGCTAAGTCACATTCCGTCAACATCCAGTTTCTAGCCTCACCGAATTGGAACGTCGTGTTGCGTGTAACCGGTTCAACTGTTAACCCACGGATTTTTTAACAGAGGAGCAGCTGGATTCGGTCCGCGCTGTCATTATTGACATCCGCCTAGACGAAATGCGTGACTAACAAGAATGCGAAAGATCTATGGAGTTTATGTTTTACAATGGGTTTACGTTATCTTTGATATTTTCGTTTGAGTTTATGTTTAAGTGTCTGATTCGGTTTATGTTTGAGTTTGTGTTGTTGTTCGTGTTTACAAAAACGTTGGGGTTTATGTTTTAGTTTATGTTGCATTTGTTTTTCATTCTGATACCTACCCTTAAACTTCGAGTTTTAAAGTTGGAGTTTGAACAAACATTCGAAAGTTGTATCAATAAAATGTAACAAAATAACATAACACATAATTAAAGAACGAACCAGTACCACATCACACAAAATAAACCGGTCAAAAGTAAACAACACAAATAAAGTCTTAAACTGTAAACACAAAAGACATAAATGATAATCAGTCTTTGTACTCGTGAGATATACGGTATATATCCTCCAAAGGATCCCGAAGGCTCTCCAAACTAATGCCGGGGTGGCTACGGTCATACTCCTCTATCTCCAGTATGCGCGAAGTCAGCTCGTGCAGTGTGGTCGCATGTGTGTGTGGTGTAGGGTTCACCCCAATCTCCGCATCATCTCGGTGCGCCTCTGGATCAGATATGATGTACCACAAGTTCCTCGTAACCCATGAAGAGTAAACCATAGTGGTACCATCCTCCTGACCAGGAATAAACTCTGAACCCTTCAGACTATCGTGAATACAGTATGACTCCCAGTTCTCCCAACTGAATGCATCCCAGAGGTAGAGGGTGTTCGCACGACGAACCCTAGTCGAACTGGTAAGAACAGGACGCAATGGACCAGGAACCTGTATTTAAAAAAATAAATCTAAACTATGTAGCACACATGCGCAATACAAACAATATTAATATTTCGAGTTACAAAATATTACCTGCTGAATGCGACCGAACTGTCTACCCACCCGTAGCGGATAGTACGCCTCGACAATGTCCGCCGCCTTCAGCGTCGCATCTATCCAAGCTATATCAGCGGTACCTCGAGCATCCCGCATGGCCGCATACGGCATGAATAATACCTGTAAAATATTAACATACCATTTATCATTACCAACTTATATTATATATACGATAATTGAAATGAAACTGATTAAAACTTACATCGTGCTCGGTGAAGCTATCTAGACAAACTCTAACACCGTCTCGAGACTCCTGGCTCTGTCGAAACTTCGGAGGCGCATGGAGGCATATAGTAGGATGTGCGATACTATACCTCGGGTATTGATGAAGTGCAAACGACGTGAAATGGTCGTAAATCCACGTCTCTAACATGGCCAAAAAACCAGATATACCCGAAGTAGCGTGTAGGCAAGCTCTGCCTAGCTGGTAGTAGAGTTGCGCCAGTATCATCTGCCCCCAGTTATACCTCGCCGAGCTAGTGTAATCGTCGATGAACTGTAAGTAGTCGAGGCTAATGTTGTTGCCCGACTTGTTGGCCAAAATGGTACAGCCAAAGAAGTGCAACAAGTAGCCCCTCGTAGCTCGTTTGCATCCGCCACAGTGATGTCATCGTCGTAATAATGATGGGTGGAAAATCTCCTCTTCAGCCATGCAAGGCGAACATGCCTCTTACCGCCGCCTTTGTTCTCTTTTATCTCCTCCTCAAGCTCCCGAGCGCTGCACCCAAGTAAGCGAGCGTATGTCGCATTACGCTCATCAGCAGTGGGGTACTCATATATCTCACAGTTGACACCGACAACTGAGAGCCCCGTGATCATGTGGACGTCATACAGGGTGACGGTCATCTCCCCGAACGAGAAGTAGAAAGTGTTCGTCTCGGGATGCCATCTCTCTAAAAAGCCCTCAATCAAGTGGACATTAGTAGACCACTTACCCAAGGCCTCAACCAAGGGCCAGAAACACGTGCTCCTAACTTGCGCAAGTACCTTTTGCTGACGGGCTTTCAAGTCTCAGGAACTATGAGTGTGGTACATCGCATAACAGCGCAGTGAATGTCGGGCCTGCATGCATTAAAAACATACAATATATATAAACATATATGCAATCTAAAAGTTAAGATAATCCAATAACCGACATGTTCAATATATATGCAGTATAACAACTAAGATAAAGCAATAACCAATAACCAACAAATACAATGCAGTAGTGAGTGTTAAAAATTAAAACCTAAATTCATTATAACATATAAATTCATTATAACCTAAACTAATAAAATTTATAACACAAACCAATACCAAATCCAATGCAGTAACATATAAAGTCATTCTAACATAAACCATTTCAATAGACAGTGTTAAAAATTAAAACCTAATTTCATTCTAACATATAAAATAATTATAACCTAACCTAAACTAATTATATTTAAAACACAAACCATTTCACTAGACATTGTTAAAAATTAAAACCTAAAGTCATTGTAACATATAAATTAATTCTAACCTAACCTAAACTAAACTAATAAAATTTATAACACAAACCAATAAAAAATCCAATGCAGTAACATATAAATTGATTCTAACCTAAACTAATAAAATTTCTAACACAAACCAATAATAATAATAACTTTAAAAAGTAAATTAAAACGAAAAAACTTACATCGCCTTTGAAAACGCTATAAGCCTCGTGCTCTTTGTAGGAATGAAACGTCGAATATAGGTCTACGACGTGAGCATTATATCTACGGAAGCGCTGCTCCGTAGATATGCGACGCTGGACTGGGCGGTCGACGGCCTGTAAGGTCCCTCTCACACGGACCCGGACGCTCCGAGACGTCTCAGCACGAGCGAGCTCCTCTGTCTCGTGATCCGTCTCATAGTCTGTATCGGTAACGGGAGGACGTGGGCGAGGAGGCATGCTGCACAAGACAAAACCGAACAATTAGACGAATTGAAAGTTTAAAAAAAAATAAAAATCATGGATTTTGCGAAAATTCGCAATTTCATTCGTGGATTAGGAAAATCCACGAATGAAATGGCGAAGATTTCGCAAAATCCACGCATCGTGGATTTGGTATTTCCACGCACGAACATGTGTGGAAATACCTGTTCGACATATTCCACTGCCTCTACCCCAGATCTCCCAAAATCAACCCTAAATCTCTAACCCAACACCCTAAATGGTCCTAATCTCCTAATTAACAACATACATGCACTTAAAATCCAACAAATCAACCCCAATTACATAAAAATCCAAGTTTTTTACCCGAATGCTAAACTCTAGATATCTCTAGAAAAAACAATGGAAAATGAAAAACAATTGCATCATGAAGTATAGAATCGTTACCTTAACAGCTTGCTGGAGTTGGATTTCAAAAAAAATCGACTGGAAAAAATGGATTTTTGGAGGTAGAGAGACCTAGGGTTTCGGGGGAAAAGAAAGAGTACAAAATTTTCTGATTTTTAGCTATTTATATGGATGGCATTTTTGTAATTAATGGGGGTCTCACTATAACCAACCCGGATTTCACTATAAAGAAAACGGGTCTCATTTTAGCCTAGCCCTATGTAAATATGCATGAAATACGTTTCATCACATTGTAATTTCATTTATTACATATTTGATATATTTTTCAAACTAAATTATTCAAAAAAATTATATAAAAAATATAATCATAACCAAAACAGCCACTATATGTATATAATATTTATATACATGATTTTGACACTTTAGATTTTGGATTTTGGATTTTGTTCGCGATAATGGAGTAAAATCCAAAATCCAAATCTAATATGTTCCGCAAGTATTTTATTTATATAATTTTATAATTCTAATTAGATAACAGAACTAAATTTAATATTATGCCACGTGTAATCCATTTGCGTAAACAACATTTCCCAAAAATGAATAAAAACGTCACTTTCTCCTTTTAATACACTTTTCCTTCTTTGAAACTGCAAATGATACTCTCCAAGTCTCCATTCTCTGCCTAGCAATGGAGGTTTTCTTATTCATATTTTCTGATTCTCTCGCTTCACCAAAAACCGAAATCAAACTATGAACCTGAAAAATAGTTCCAGATCTGAATTTCTCTCTCTTAAACTAAACGATTAGCTAGAATCAATCGATTAAAGGAGATAAACAATGGCGACTCTGCAGAAATTCAAGCTGTTAGCAACTCAGTGCGCAATCGCTAATAGTCCGACGCGAAGCCCGGCGAAGAGCCCCGTCATCCACATCCGCCGCCGTAAAACCCTACGGATGCTCCTCAACAAAACCGCCGACCGGCGCCGCTATCCTCGCCGTGAGGAGATAAGCGAAGTAACTGATAGATCGCCGGAGAAGAAAGCAGACGGTAACAGAAAGAAGGAGAATCGAGTGAGGCGTTGTAAATTGAAGGAGCTGTTCGTCTCGTCGCCTCCGATTGAAGAGGATCGAGAGAATAATCATCGGGAAGAGTCGTCGGTTGCAAGCGGCGGCGGAACTAGCAGCGCTTGTTGTACTCGGCGGAGCGGGTCGTTAAGGAATGTATCGGCTAGGTTTCGGTATCGGGTACTGAGAAAAGCTTGGCGACCTGTACTTGTCCCAATTCCCGAGTAAAATTCGGTGAATTAACCTAGTTTTCTGGTATCGAAATTCTGGAATAGATGGGTATTTCTGGGTTAGTAATAGCAGCAGCGACTAGCCAGCAATGTTACTTTTATTATCCATTTACGTACTTACTTGGACTTAGGTCTAACCCCGATATCGGAAAATAAATGGATTGTGATACTTATTCAAATTCGGAGTAGTATTTTATTTGAATTTAAGTAAAGTAAATGTATTTGATGTGTGATGATTATTATTATTACATCTGCCTAGGGGTGGTGGTGGGATAGATAATTGAAGTTTGGTAAAAATGTTAGGCCAGTGACTTTGAGGACAATCGTAAGACATATACATGTACATATGATTAAAAATGCTGCGACCCGACCCGTTGAATTGATCGTTAAGGATAGTTTGATCTTAATCAAATTGAGTTATTATAATAATTGGTTTTTCATTATTAGTTTTAGTTTAATAGATGGACATTTATTTGTTTATTTTTTTTAGTTGAGGTTAATCTTTTGTTATAAATTTGGTAAGACATAAAAGATGTTTATCTAAAAAAAATTCTTTGTTAGTGCGAGTTAGTAGCTAAGTTTTGAGGGTGAGTCGAAGTTGTTTAATCTTCTCGCTTTTTGGTCGTGCTTTGGTTAATGTTGTTGTTGACTATTTCAAAACATGGATACTTTTATAGGAAGCGTTTTCTAACAAATGGTGCATTGAGCGTGGATAATTTGGAGCAACAACGTTTGTAGTGTTGCAACAAGAAAGAAATGGCGAAGATAATTTTAGATCTTGAGATTTGAGAGATTGTTCTCTTCGAAAAATCTAGGAAGCCTATTGTTGGGAATATGGGGGTCCGGTCCGCATATTCCGCCTCCGTATATAAGTAAGAACACAACCGATCTCAACACTAGTATGATATTGTCCGCTTTGGCACCCGAAGGCCCTCACGGCTTTGCATTTGGTCCTCTACCAAAAGGCATCATACTAGTTGAGGTATGTTCTTACTTATATACTATTGATCCTTCCCATGTTTAACCGATGTGGGATGTGGGACTTTGGTCGCCACCCTAACAAATCCTCCTCTCGAACAAAGTACCACTTAGCCTCCTCTCAATTGACTTTCATCCGCTCACTCTAATCAGAGAATGCTCCTCCACCTGAGCAATAGAGCTTTTACAGCGGATCTATCTACTCACTCGACCATCCTGCGCTTGTTCCTTAGCTCCACTATCCACTCCAATCAAGTACCACCGCTTGATGAGTCATGGACGCTCTAGCTCCACTATCCACTCCAATCAAGTACCACCGCTTGATGAGTCATGGACGCTCTAGCTCCACTATCCACTCCAATCAAGTACCACCGCTTGATGAGTCATGGACGCTCCGAACTAGGATGTATAGAGTAGATCATTCACCTTGAGTATGACTACTGGTTCATCATGTCCGACCTCCGCCGAGAATATTACCACCATCGCGTTCTGTCTGGGCCTGACGCTCTGATACCACGTGTTGGGAATATGGGGGTCCGGTCCGCATATTCTGATACCACGTGTTGGGAATATGGGGGTCCGGTCCGCATATTCCGCCTCCGTATATAAGTAAGAACACAACCGATCTCAACACTAGTATGATATTGTCCGCTTTGGCACCCGAAGGCCCTCACGGCTTTGCATTTGGTCCTCTACCAAAAGGCCTCATACTAGTTGAGGTATGTTCTTACTTATATACTATTGATCCTTCCCATGTTTAACCGATGTGGGATGTGGGACTTTGGTCGCCACCCTAACACCTATCAAGTTGAGTTCCATTAAGTTCAACCTAAAAAAATACAACAAAGATAATGATTTTAACCTTTAGAGAGTTAAGAGTTAAAGTTCGAGCTTTCCTAATACATAAGTGATTGGTTAGTGCCATTAATGAGAAATCTACATATAAGATTGATGCGGAAGTGTTATTGAGCTTGGATATGAAGTGTTTCGAGAGGTATCTGAAGAGCCTACGATGTTGGAAATTTGGAGTCGGATAGAGGCGATTGACATGAAAAAAATCTGTAGCATATAGATTGTAATCTCAAGAAACAAATGTACACATTGTCAATGGATGGTAGCACTAATATTTGAAAACACCTAAATAATTCAAATCGACCATTCTTGAATTGAATACAGTTGGCTCAAGATGGAGGACAACGATCATGTTATAGTAATCTTAATTTATATGTCAAATGTGTATGAACACTCTATGAACACCATGTTCTACAACAAGGAGTCTCTCACGTGGCCAAAGTGAAAATTGCATTAAACTCGAAAGAAATTCAAAAGAAGACAGTTCTGAAGGGTGACTCTAAAGTCTCAGGCTGAGTGCGAAGGACCAACCAGGAAGGAGAAAACATTCGATCAAAGTCCAAGGGGATCGTGATGGATTCTAAAATGAGATGTTGATTATGCAAAAATGAAGGTTATATATCAGTAGGAAATTCTCGAAGAGTAGAAAGGATCCAACCAAGTTGTGGCATCTGAGGCTTGGGAATGTGAGTGATAAAAGTCTTATTGACGTGAGAAAACAAGGGTTGTTGGATGGTAGAATAGTTAAGAAGATGAGCGTTTGTGAAAGTTGTGTGTTGGGTAAGATCAAAGGGATGAATTTTATGCTTAGTAGCTATACAACCAATAATGTGTTTAAGTATGTTCATTCATAACTTTATGGTCTGGTACGAGAATATACTATAGGTGGTGCAAGGTACTTCATGTATTTGATTGTCGACTATTCCAAAAAAGTATAGTTTATACTTTTGAAGATTAATGATGAACTCTCTGATACTTTTAGGAACTAGAAGAATTTGTTGGAGGATCAGACCGGGGAAATTTTAACGAAACTTGAGACATATAATGGGTTGGAATATATAAACAAATAGTTCATTAACTATTGTTCAAAGTTTGGCGTTGTTAGACACGAAACTGTGAGTGGGAGTCCTCAACATAATGGGTTTGTTGAGAGAATGAACTGAACCTTGCTAGAAAAGGTTAGGTGTATGCTTCTTCAAACAACAGGTCTAGAGCAAATGTTTTAGGAGAAACGGTGACTACGCATGCGTATATCATCAACAATAGTCCATCTACGGTGTTAAATTTTCTTTGTCCTTAAGAGTCCTAAGCTACAAAGAAAACTTAGATAAAATATTTGAAAGTGTTAGGATGTAATTCCCACACACATATGAAGCATGATAAAATTCTCTGAGAGCACTAAAATATTTATTCCTCGACTATCTGTAAGGAGTAAAAAAATATAGGTTATAGTGACTTAAACCTGGACGTCGGAAGTTTGTTATATGAACATACATATTTTTCAATTAGGAAGACATGTCAATGAATAAGGTAGTGGAGATCCAACCTACTATTATCGAGAAGAGATGTTGATTCATAATGAATTTGATCTAGAGAGTGAAGCCAGAGACACTTCTGCCAAAGATAAGTTTGGACATGGTCTAGCTTCGGCTCATGCACACGAAGTTCAACCATTACATGAGTCTGAATATATAAGAGGATCTGGTGTTCCAGAGCCTTTAGATGATCAATTTAGAGAGAAACATGGGCTTGACGGTTATCAATTGGCGAGAGATAGAGCACGAATATCAAGCAAACATCGATAACTGTGGTTATGTTGATGTTATTGGTTATGATTAGTCTATTGAAATACATAGAGATATTATAAAACCTAAAATTATCATGATGCTATGAAGAGAAATGATAAAAAGAAATGACTTATGATCATGAAGAAAACACTAAAATATCTCAAGAAGATAGACAATTGGATTCTTGTGAAGTAGTCGAAGGGTCAAAAACATTTTCGGAGTAAATGGATATTCAAAACTAAGCAAGGCTTTTCTAGAGTTTAAGTTTGAGATAGAAATATTTAACGGGAAAAGATATTTTGGACTCTGGCGCCAATAAATGCGAGCAGTCACGGTTCAACAGAAGGTTTCTCTAGCCCTAGTAGGGGAGACTAAGCTTCCTGAAATATTATATGAGGTTGAGAAGCAATAAATACTCTAAATTACTTATATCATGATCATTCTGTATTTGAGTTATAATGTGTTGAGGTATGGTTCAAAATAAAATTCATCAACTAAAGTGTGGAACAAACTGGAGAACCTATACATACAAAATCCTCAAAAAATTGAATCTAACTATAGGTGGATTTCTTTTGTTTCAAGATGAAAGAGGACAAGTCTCTTGATGATAACATTGACGAATTCTCCAAAATAATAATCGATTTGAAAATTTTCGGTGATGAAATCACATATGAAGATCATACAATGATCTTGGTGAACTCATTTCCTTATGCACATAATAAATTTAAGAATATTATCTGATAAAGCAAAGAACCACTCTCGGTTTATGAGTTAGAACCTGCAATTAAATCTTAAAGGTTATAGCTCGTGTAGTTTTGAAGGATTGGATTTCTAAAAGCCAACAAATAAGTTTAATAAGTCCAAGATTAGATATCATCATTGTAACAACATGGGACATTTCAGGAAATAATATCCTGAATGAATGAGAAGGAAATATGATCACATATCAGATCAAAGGGATAATTCTGTTATTTTTTAAGAATATGACTCTGTAGAGGTTTTGGTACACTCTTTAGATGAAGGCTAGAGGGGGTGGATTCTATATTTTGGATTATCATTCTTTATGAGTTCACATGAGGACTGGATCTACTCATTTGAAAAGAATAATGGAAGCATTTGGCAGTAACAAGGCTTGCAAGATGTCTAGAATTAGATCTGTAAGGACTTTAATGTTTTGTATTCTGACGAATATGAGGTACATTCCCAATCTGAGAAGAAATCTAAATTTCATTGGCATATTAGACAACTTAGGTTATTTTTATCAAAGTTCAGAATGGTCACATGGAAACTGTTAGAGGTTTCATGACTTTGATGAATGGAAAACTTTCCAATGACCTTTATTACTTGATCGACAATATTGTTATAGCCATAATCGCTAGCTTATCTGATGATCGGTAGATGGTACAACCCTATAGTATAAGATTTTAGGACATGTGAGTGAGAATAGATTATTGGAGTTACAAAAGCAAGGTATGTTGGAAAATACAAATTGAACGGCTTGGAATTTTATCAATCACATGTGACTGAAAAAGGTAGCATAGTCAAGTTTTTACAATCCAACCACACAATAATTGGAACCCTTGAACACATACATGTTGATCTCTAAGGTTATGTAAGGGTTCAATCTCATGAAGGTAATAAATAATTTATGTCAATCATTAATGATTAGTAAATAAAGTTGCGGATTTATCTGTTAAAGTCGAAACAAAAAGGTTTTGGAGAACATTATGGCAGAGAAGTATAGAATTTCAAGACATAAATGGTCTTGAATTATATCCAAATCAATTTACTTATTTATGCAAATCAGAAGGGATAGCTCTGCATAAAACTGTACAAGATACTCCACAACAACATAGTATTACTGGAAAGATGAAATAACCATTCTTGAGAGGGTGAGGTGCATGTTGGTTACTACTAAGCTCCCAAGTTAGTTTTGGGCTGAATAGAAAATGATTGCATGTTATCTCATAAACAGATGTCCATCTATTACGATTGGCTTAAAATCCCTACATGAAATATAGTAACAAAGCCTTCAAATTATTCAAATATGTAAGTGTTTGATTACGTTGCTTACGAAGATAGTAGACAATAAAAATTGCAACCAAGAGCTCTAAAGTACTTATTCATTTTTCAAGTCGTCAAAGATTACAAATTATGGCTCATTTAAGTTATTCACAAGAAGTTTTTTATCAACATATTTGTGACATTCAACGAGAATGATTATCGTGGTTTGAGCGGTGAAATGCCTGAAGCCCAACCGGACAGAAGTTACAAACTTGAGATTAAGGCAAAGTCACCTGGATTGATACCTGCTAGTGGCTTAAGGGGATCTAAGCCATCAAATACACCTGACCAATAACTGCTTATAAATCTAGAAGGTAACCGAGCTTAACATGGCTACCAAATAGCAAGGGACAATAACATAAGAGTTATCTGAGCTCCTTAAAGTTACGGCTATGCCGAACTGACAATTTTTGCATTGGTTGCTGTATCTGAAGTGAGTTACTCTGAATCTGAGAAATCCAGGCAGATAATAAAAATTGAGGATAAAACCAAGGGATTTTTGCGATAAAGGAGGAAATAAATTTGATTCAGAAGAATAACACATGGGATCTTGAAGATTAACGTAAAGGTCAGAGACTCGTTGATTGCAAGTAGATTTTCAAGAGGGATGAAGAAATTTGTATGGTTGAAGTGGCTCGGTACAGAGCAAGCTGCTTGCTAGAGGTTTCACTAAATGAGAAGGTGTGGATAACAATAAGATCTTAGCTCCCCTAATAACACATAGTTCAGTTAGGATCCTACTTGCAATGGCTGCCAAGTTTGACATAAATTTGGACCAGATGAACGCCAAGACAACTTTCTCACATAAGACCACTAAAGAAACCATCTAAATGAATCTGTCTGAAATATTTTCAGACAAGGAAAAGATTGAATAGGAATGTCATTTGAATAGAGCATAGTATTGTTTGAAGAAATCTCATAAACATTGGTGTAAGTCTTTGGATAAGTTCATGATCAAGAGTGGTTATGGAAGAAACATTTATGATATTTTTGTTTATGTGGAGAGGCATGATTCTGCCAACATATATTTATTGTTGTATGTAGATAATATGTTGATTGGTAGCAAAGATAAGACATAAATTAAGTTCTTGAAAGTAATCTTGAGGAGTAGGTTTGAGATGAAGGACCTGGGTTCAGCCAAGATAATTTTTGGAATGAAGATAACTAGGGATAGATAAAGGGGAAGCTGGTTTATATCACATGAAGGTTATCCAAGGAAGTTATTTGATATGTTTGGTATGACATAGGCAAAACCAATCACTTATCTCATTGTTCAACACTTTAAACTAAATTTTTATAGGTTGATGTCGAATGCACGAAGATGCAAAAAATTAAAGACATTCATTGTTCCAATATTGTGGGAAGTATAAAGTGAAGCTTCATAAGCATATTCATGTTAAAGCCCTCCTGATACCATTAGCAATATTTTAAGGGGGTTATAAGGTACATCCAGGAATTTACTAATCTAGGACTGATGTATGGAAATAGTGGTTTGAGACTCAAAGGTATTGAGGGTTTTGTTGATTCTGATTATGCTAGTTGTCTGGAATTTATGAAATATTTGATTGAATATGTATTTATGTTGTTCGGTAGTACTGTAAGTTGGAAAGCTAATATTCAATCCCTAATAGCAATTTCCTCCAATGAATTCGAATATATTGTTATTACAGAAGAAATAAACAAGTTATGTATTGAAAGGAATGTTGAATGAGCTAGTGGTGTAACAAAAAATTCTGATTGTTCACTGTGATACCCATAGTACAATACCCTTTTCAAAGAATAATGTGTTTCATAACCAGACTAAACATATTGATGTTAAACTTTATTTTGTAAGAAGTATCCTTGATAATTGAGAGATTGTCCTGGAAAAGGTTCATATGGATGACAATCGAACAGATATGGTTACTAAGCCGGTGACAATGAGCAAGTTCAAGCACTACTTGGACTTAGTTTATATCTGAAGTATATAAGGTCATTGAAGGGGGGCCATGAAGAGCCACAACTTTATTTTATTTTGTGATGTCAAAACCAAGATGGAGAATTATGAAAGTATGGTTTCGACTTGGTGAGTAAAGCATAACTGATTGAATGCATTGGTTGTATTGTCATAAGAATCGTCAAGGCAGTGACTGTATATACTTAGGCATTTCTAAGGAATTAGTTATTTCGGTTAAGGTATTGGCTACTCCAACCTTGCAATTTTTGTTATAGCCGAGGAACTACTTATACAAGAATATTATCTTCTGAGGTATTGACCGCTTGAGCTAGGAAGCCATGGGTCAAATTAAGTAGGTCTATCTGCTAGGAAGCCTTCCACGAAGGCATTGGCTATTATAGTTGGGAAACTTTTGGTAAAGTTGAGCAAGGTCATAGGCTAAGGGGGCTTCTGACTGAAGGACTACAGATGAGCTAAATTCTGCACTAGTCAGTTGGTTGATAACCTGGACTTGAGCTTTTAAGTGTGGCTTGTGGTATAAGGTGTTAGTTGTAGTGGTTTGATCGAACTTTTGTTACACCAGAATCAGTTACTCTTTGTTATAATAGAAATGGTTATTTTTGTTGAGAAGTTTGTTACATTTTATTAAGGATAAATATTGGCATCAAGCATTATAAATATTTCTCTTTGGACTCTTAAGAAGACTTATGTGACTTTTTTTAAGTGTGCAATATGAATTAAGAGAGAAAATATTTAGTAGATCTGAAACCGATCTTAGAAGAGTATCGACTGTGAGCTCTGGAATTTGGAGTTTCTGTAAATATTATATTTATTCGTTATCTTAATCTCATATACTTTAGTTAATGTTAAACAACCAAAAGAATAAAGTTTGGTGTAGCTCAGAATGGATGTAGGCATGTTGCTGAACCACTATAAATCTCAATGTTCTATTTTTTGTTTCTTTGTTATTGCTGCATTTTATTTTCTAGTAGAATTCTTACATGTTCAGTGGCACATAGCTCTCAGAAAAATCATTTTGAGACCTTCATAAATCAAATAAATCTTGTATAAGTGTCACAGAGATCTTTATATGGGCTGAAACACTCGTCGAGGTAGTGAAACAAAATATTTGATTCTTTTGTTTAGATTCATCAAGTATGTCCTGAGCTTTTATGAAAATTGTGTCCATTTTAATGGGAAAACATACATGGATAGACAAATCATACTGATATTATATGTAGATGATATCCTAGTAATTGGAAAAGACGGTAAAAGGATTGAAACAGTGAAGACTCTACTGAAGGTAGAGTTTCAAATGAAGGATATGGATGAGGCTAGGAGGATATTTGGTATTGATATCAAGAGGAACCTGTCAAAAGGGTATATATTTTTATCTTAACAAGAGTACATACATAAGGTCCTTCAAAAGTTCCATATGTCTAAGGCTAAAGAAGTTGGAACTTCTATTGGTGCACATTTCAAACTTAATATCACTCAAGTACCAATCAAAGTAGCTGATAAGGAGTATATGTAGAAAATATCCACTATTAATATTATTGGTAGCATTATGTATGCTATGATTTGCACGAGACCCTGATCATGACTATTTTATTAGTGTTTTTAGCATATTTATATCAAATTCAAAGGAGAGTATATCAAGTTTTACTTCATTCAATACATGGTAGAGATAAAGAGAGAAAGTGAATATATCTAAATTTTTAGTGAGGAAATTCATTCGGGTGCTCTGACCAATGTATTACCGGGTTTCAAAGTTTACAAACAACATAAGACTAGTGCAAGTCGAGGATGCGAGTGAAAGAGTATCTAAAGAGTATAACATCGGGTGCAACAGATGCTTTATTAGTGTTTTAGCATATTTATATCAAATTCGAGGAAGTCGTATTGACATGCACTCAAGTGACTTGTGGGATACTTCAAGGGTTTTTTTATAGTTGGGTTATATTATAATTCGAATGATACAAATAATATAGTGTTGAAAGGGTATGTGAACTTTGATTGTGTGGGCTGTAGTAAAACAAGAAAGTCTAATTCAGTTTATATGTTTAATGTGCTTGGGGAAATGGTTAGCTACAAATCTTGCATATAACATGTTGTTGTCTTGTTATCTACGGAAGTAAAATATATAAATATTACGGAATCCATGAAAGAAGTTATTTGGCTGAAGAGATTATTGAGTGAGATCATTGGTATTGAACAAGATGTGATTATATTTTGTGATATTACTATCTATTTTCATGTAATGAAGAATTTGAAGTTCTAAAAACTAGCTAAGCACGTAGATATCAAGTTTTACTTCATTCAATACATGGTGGAGATAAAGAGAGAAAGTGAATATATCTAATTTTTTAGTGAGGAAACTCATTCGGGTGCTCTGACCAATGTATTACCAGTTTCAAAGTTTACAAACAACATAATACTATTGCAAGTCTAGGATGCGAGTGAAAGAGTATCTAAAGAGGATAATATCGGGTGCAACAGATGCTGGAGTTATTATAACCCTAGGTAGAGACTTGTTATGTGTAGGATAAAAGTAATTTGAGAATATAAGCACCACCAAAGTATACATGCGGCAGAAGATAAAACTAAAGACATATAGAGCATATACTATTTTAATATCTTGTAGGAAAGAGCTGGGGCCGAGACTTAGGTGCAAAGGTATTTTATGGAACCTAAGGGAGAGCTCTACTGAAGGCAATAATTATGTCATTTGTGAAGTCGAAGGTGTAGACCGATCCTCTGTTGAGTCAAATATGTAGTGTATGATTATCGAAGGACTTATAAGGATACTTGAAAGCTTCTAAATTAGTTGAGTCACTAAGTGTATGAATTGATATTTAATCTCATCATTTGATCATAAAGTTGTTGATCCAGACGTGCTACATAAGAAAATAGAATAAGTAGACACATATTCCTCTTATCGTACTAATATCAACGACAACCTTCAATAATATGCTGGTTTTCCTGGCTAAATTTGAAAAGGGGTTATCAATTATTATTGTAGGGTGGAGAGTATTTTGCAAATTATTAATCCTCTAATAGTTATTTCTATGTATATAGTCATTGATGCTTGATAAATCACTTGAAAGAGAAAGCTATAAGGTTTCGCGACAGTGAGATAGAAGATAGAGACTTGGAGATACTCTGAGATCCATAGTTTATTTGTAACTTGTGTGTGCTTTGTAACATAGAAGAGTGGCTGAATGTTTAGTGTTAGAGAGAGTCTTTCACGTTTTGTTCCTCTATTCAAATTTTTATATTATAAAAATCGCATATGTGAGTTTATTGTATTTATTTTTGTAAAGTCATATATATAATTTTTTTTCCCAAGAATTGAATTTTATTGATCATAAGAAATAGTTTTACAACTTATTAATACAACTTATGAATAAGCTATTCATTTCATACATCAAGTAAACTACATAGTGTAGTTTACTTCTTCAAACATTTGTAATCCTTTCTTCTTTCATTTTCCAGCCAGCCTCTCTTCCTCCTTCCATTTCCTTGCTGTCTTCCTCTTCCCAGATTCTATCCCTTTACATTCCTTCATGATCAAGCTTCTTAGACTCCATCCCCTTGCTGTCCTTTATACCATCTACTCCATCATCTTTGCTCCTGTTCTGCAAAATCAAACATATAAATGGTCAAGTCTTCCAACTTGCCAATCAGTTAGTCGAAAAATCTAAAGTAACCTAAGTTTAATGACTCCAACAATGTGATTTCATTTAGTTCATTCAAAGAGTGTGTTGATTCTACTATAAATCTAGATTGAATTTTTAATGCATGCTTAGCTACCCAATCAGCAGCTGAATTCTGTTCTCTATATATGTTCCTTAAGGTCATTTGTGGTTTAATAAGAGATCTACAATATTGAAGCATCCTATCTAAATACCAAGGATGTTTACCAGATTCAATCATATTAAATAAACCAAGACAATCTGTTTCAATGTCAACACAAGTAATATCATTATCAATACAATACATGAGGCCATTTACAAGAGCAATAACCTCAGCCATTATAGCAGAACACTTGCCTATTAAATCACCTTTAGCAATTATAGTAGATCCTAAACTATTCCTAATGATAAAACCATAACTAGAGTCACCATTATATAGCGAAGATCCATCAACATTTAACTTTAGTCTATTATTAACAGGTAAAGACCAGACAACATACTGACTTTGTATAGAGTTTTTAGCATGATTAAAACAGCCTAAATCTTTAGCTATATGCAAATCCTTTGACCAAAGTTTCCTGGTTAAGTGTCTACCAAAGTCTAGTGCTGACAACATGAATAAAATGTGATTAACTATTCTTTTAGGAGATAGAACTCTATCATTATGTTTACTGTTATTTCTACCATACCATATGCAATACACAATCAAAGAAGGCAATATTGTTCTAATCTGTGTTCTTTTAGTTGCAGACATAAACCAAAGGTTGATGATGTTATTCACTGTCATATACCTACCAATATTTATCCTAAACATAGCAGAGAAATAAGACCAAGTAAACCAAGCAGTTTCACATGATACGAATACATGATTCAATGATTCTAAATTATGGCAACTATAACACTTAGATGCTAAACTGAAACCAATTTGTTGTAATTTACTATCAACACTTAACAGGTTATTCATGACTCTCCAAAGAACAAAAGAACACTTTTTAGGTGAAACATTATTCCAGATTTTACTTTTAACTTGAGATGTTACATTTTTATTCTTATTTCATTAACTGCTTGCTTTAAATTAAATTTACCATCTACTGGAAGTTTCCAAACTATAGAATCAGATGTATGTGCATTAAACTTAATTCTACTGATTTCATACACATATTTAGAAGGCAACATGCTTAAAAGTTTATCTATGTTCCATGTATTATCAATCCAATATTCACTTATCTTTGTATGTGTATAATGTCTAGAATTTAAAGCTGTTAAAGTTATTAAAGGCCTAGTACTATACCACTGGTCTAACCAGAAATCCAACTTACCCTCTCCTATATTCCAACCTATATGTATCTCAGCTCTATCCTTAATTTCATACATTCTTTTCCAGATTTTAGAATCTGAAGCTCTAAGAGTGGACTGCAATGGATGAATATTAGGACAATACTTTGAATGCATCATACTAGACCATAAAGTCTTATTTTCTCTAAAGTTAAACCATAATTTAAATGAATAAGCAGTTTGTTTGTCTTTTATATTCCTAATATTTAATCCATTCTCATTAAATGGTTTACACAATTTCTCCCAATTAGACCAAATCATGTGTTTATCAGTTTCACTAGACCCCCACAGGAATTTATTTAATAGATTCTCAATCCTAGATATTGTTTTCAAAGGTAATTTAATTGATTGCAAATAATATATAGGATATGATATTAAAACAGAGTTAATCAATGTTAGTTTACCTCCAAATGATATATGTTTAGAGTTCCAATCAGAAATTTTACTTCTTATCTTATCAATCAGTTTCTCAAAATGAATAGAATGGTTATTTGAATGAATTGGAATTCCTAAGTAAGTAAAAGGTAATTCAGCATGTCTAAATCCTAAAGTATTTTCTAAGGCTATTATACTTGCTCTATTCATTCTTAAAGATGGAATAAAAGTAGTCTTTTGCCCGTTAATTTGTTGGCCAGAAAGTGATTGATAGCTATCTAAAAACTCAGTTAACATCTTAATACTTCTTTGTGAACCATTAACAAACAAAATTATATCATCAGCATAAGCAAGACAATTGATTTTAACTAAACTTTTCATATTATAGGACATAAAACTATGCTGGTTTATTAAATTATTAATGCCCCTTATCAAAAATCTTCTGCTATAATGAAAAGACAGGGAGACAAAGGGTCTCCCTGCCTGAGACCATTCATAGATTTGAAAAAACCATATGTACAACCATTAACTATAATTGAATACCTAACATTCTCAATGCATTTCTTAATCAATAGAATGACTAGATCATTAAATCAAAAGACAACATAACATCATAGATAAACTTAAAATCTAAGTTATCAAAAGCTTTCGACATATCCAGATTTATAATAACATTATGCCCTCTAGTTTTTCTATTCAATTCCTTAGCTAGTTCCTGAGTAATTAAGATATTCTCTTGAATAGTCCTAAGTTCTACATAAGCACCTTGTTCCTTAGATATTATAAAAGGCAGAATCTTAGCTATCCTAAAATTTATTAGTTTAGAGATGATAATGTTTAAAACACAACATAAACTTATAGGCCTAAACTACATCCAGGTTTTAGGAGATTTAGTTTTAGGGATTAAACATATCAAAGTAGCAAACAACCCTTTTGGCAACATAACATCTAAAAAGAAATCCATCACTGCTTTCAAAAGATCTTATTTTGTAAAGTCATATATATAAGAATGAAAGACTACAAAATGTAAAAATATTACAAAAATAAATATATAGCCCGTTAAATATTCATATTCATCTTCCACTTTTATCACATCAACATTTTAATACCACATTGTTATCATTTTCGTAATTAACTACAACCATTTATAATTCATTATCTTTCAATATTATAATAACATATAACTGTCTTTTCACTTGTTCCCCTACAATAGTTTGTTTTAACCCATTAGTATATATTATTATTATTATTATTATTATTATTATTATTATTATTATTATTATTATTGAGAATGGTATAATTAGTCCACCAATTATATATAGAATTAGTCAAAGATACATTCAATTATATATCTTAGTAGTTCAAGAAATATCATCTATTATTCCTTAACATTAGAAAGATTTTGTAACACGACCTATATATAAACGTGTAATGTTTGTCAATAGAAGTAATGTATACCTGACCATTGTTTGTGCTCTTTATTTCAAATTATTCATATACATTCGTGTTATCGATCTAAATCAATTCACTCTCAAATTCTCTTACTGCTTCGGCTAAGCACAATAATATAAATTTATTAAAATCAAGTGACATCATTTGTAGAAATTGAAATTTGTGTTCAAATTAAAATGTGAACAATTGAAAAAAAATGTCAGACATTATTGAGAACATAGACCTGTCAGTAGAAGACGAGACTTAGATGGGTAACCAAGTGAACCACAAATGCATGTCTGGCTGGCTCCTGATACGTAAAAGACAACTTTGTAATACCTCCAACCAAGATCGAGTATTTATCTCAATAATTGATAAATGAACAAGTAATAGATCTCAGCAATTGCATGAACAAATGTTATCACAAGGTCTCAGACTCAACTCTGCCATCCAGATAGTTGACACAATAGACGTGGAAGAAAGAGATAATTATACCCTAAGAATGCTGCAAGAGTGATTCAAAAAGGAACCTCGCAAAAACTAGAAGAACTATAAAGGTCGTGAAAAGAAGAAAGAGAAAGCTCGTACCGAGGATCCAATGATAGAGATCAAAGGCAACGAAAACGTAATAGAAATTAGAAAAGTAGAATGAATCCAATGACTAACTATGATAGAAGGGAGAGGAGTATATCAAAGCCTATGGTGGAGATAGAAAAAAAACCCAATAATCTAGTAAATCAAGAATACGAGCCCAATAATAATCATGGAAGAAATATTGGGATACGTCCCTCGTCCACCAAGATTTATTATTCCATAGATTTATCCTTCATACCCTATCTATATACTAGTTAATTGTCCTAGACAAGGTGCTCCACCAGGTATGACCCAAAACACAAAAATAACCCCCTAAAAAGATGCTCACAACATCATGCCCAAAAAGAGAAACAATATGAGATACATAGATGGATGCTTGACGTCCCACAAGATGAACCACCATATGTACACCTAGATTCATGGAACCATGTGAAAATATCAAAGAAAATACCAAAGATAAGAGTGCAGAATGGAAATGGTCAGCGTTCCAACATGCTTACTCGTTCATAGGTAGTCCGAATGAATATTATGAGGATGAAACACCTCAAGCAAATGAAAAGTCCTCATTAATCGTAGAAATATTATATGGGTCGTGTCACCGTTCTATGATAACCATAATATGGATAAACATGATAGCAAAGAATATGTTGAGAACCACATCTAGCAATTCAACACCAAAATGCTACTAGTACATAGCTGGTGATGGAATAAAGTATCGAGCATTTTCCATTAAGGGGAACAATAATACAATGGTTTCATAGTCTTCTAACATGTTGCATAAAAAATTAGAAGGTGTTCCAAACCGCATTTAAGAATCACTTCGTAGGTTCAAAAGAAATTAAAGGAGATGTGGAGTATATAATATTTTGCAAACAAAGAGATAATGAGAGCCTAAGTGACTACATTAAAATATTCGTTGAAACAAAGTTATAGTTTCAAGACTGCCGTGATCTGGTGGTCGTAACAATATTTAGATAAGAAGTTAAAGAATGAACCATGTCTAATGAAATAATGAAAAAGAAAAACATCAAAGTTCGGAGATGTAATGGCCCATATGAAACAATTCATAAAGATGGATGAGGTTGTGAGATCAAAGAAAATAGAAAACCCAGATAATTCAACGGGAGGTGCTTTAGAAAGACAAACAGATAATGTAGCCCAAATAAACAAAAAAGATGAAGAACTAATGACCAATGGTGCTTCGGCTTCAGCCTGATCAAGGTCAGCTCAATTACAAAGAGGAAACCCAAAAGCGAACTACAACGATGGAAGTAGCAGAAGAACAGAACGACCACCGAGAGGACCATTTACAGTGTTAACAGAGTCACCAATGAAAATCTATGAAAAAACAAAGCATTCTATCAACTATAGTTAACCTGGAAAATTATTCAGACCAAAGGAGAACAGGGATAAAACAAATATTGTAAATTTTGGTGACATAAGTCACTTCATTAAAGATTCTTGGGTTTTGCAGGACCAGATATAAATCTTAATAGACGAAGGAAAATTGATTGAATTAAAAAAAAACAAAATAATGGAAGAACTAAGACATGGTTCATGTGATGCAATAAAACAAGCCTTATAATAAAATCAACAACAATTAAGTAAAAATGATATCACGCTGTCGTTCTATTAAAAGAAGAAGATTACCTGAACCCATATCCGAATAGACAAATTATTGGAGTGATTGTCGGAGAATACTCATACTCTGGTATAATAAAAGGACCAGATAATAGTTACGCTAATGAAATTTAAATAATATGTCAAGGGAAAAAATTCTCACACTCGTACAAAAATCCATGCGTGACCTTATCCTTCATATATGATAGGTATATGGGAGTAGAGTCTCCCTATAATGTTGCAATACAAATAACAGTAGAGTTGGTCGGCATAGAGATCAAGATGGGGATGATCGACATTGGTTGCTCGACAAATATCTTATATCGACGAACATATAAAAGAATGAGATGAGCACCAGTTCTGATCCAAAGTCAGAGAACGTTGACAAGTTTCACAGTTGCGAGTGTAACCGTTCTAGGATAATTAACAATGGGTGTGACCCTCGGCAAACAAGAATTCCAAAAATAAATTAACATATTTTTCTACGGTGGTAGATAAAACATCTCTATATAACATAATATTGGGTTGATCTTGGCTAGAACAAATAAATGATGTAGTATAGTCCACCAGTGTATAAGATATCTTGTAAACAGTAAAGTGGTCGTGATACAGAGGAATAAAAAAATAAACAAAGAAGATTATATAGCATTCCTGGATCTCAAAGCACAGCAACAAGAGAATAAAGAGGCTGTACTCGAAGAGGTAGATGACCCAGAGAAGTCCCAAGACTAGTTCTGATGAGGGAAGAAGCAAAATAAGTTATCACAAAACAAGGGAAAATCTTGAAGATCGACTGAAACATACTCATTAATCTGAGGTATAATATTTAATTTTTTGAAAAATAATTTATATATGTTTGCGTAAAGTATATATGATGTAACATGAGTATCAGTTGAATTCATATGTGACCAGTTAAATATTAAAAATAATTTTTTTACCAATAATATAAAAAAATTGATCATATTCTCAACAAAATATTAAGTCAATCATCGTCGAGATAGATGGATTGACGGTCGTAGGAAATATAAGAGTGTCACATTACCTAATGTGGATAACAAATCCTGTTTGGAAGAAAAACGGAAAGTAGAGAATATGCGTGGAATTTACGGACTTAAACAACAGATGTCTAAGAACCTTTTCCTCTTCTGAGAATTGGTCAACTTGTAGATGCAACAATATGAAGCAAAATGTTATAATTTATGGATGCATTCGTAAGATACAATCAAAACAAAAACAAAATATGAGGTCCAAGAACACACGAATTTAATTACCAAAGAGGACTACATTTCTATAAATTAATGTCATTCTGATTTAAAAATACCATAGAAACCTATCAAAGGTTAGCAAACAAAATATTATATTGATGAAATGTTGGTAACAATCCTACATGAAGAATACCATCTGGCATACCTTGCAGAAACGTTCAACAATCTCAGACGTGTGAATCTAAAACTAAATCCAAGAAAATATACATCCGGTGTTTGGTCCATAAAGTTCCTAGGATATATGGTGAGAGAAAAGGGGGATTCAAGCATATCTAACCCAACCCACCAACCTAGAAGCAATGAAGACTTCAAAAAAACATAAAATAATTTCAAATCCTATAGAAAGGATACCAATACTTAATGGGTTTTTGTCATAATATTTTTGACAAATATAGACCGGTATTTCAAATGCTAAAAGGAGTAAGAAAATTCCAATTGGTTATAGCATGCGATGAGACATTCAATAACATCTAAAAGTTCTTGGTCTCTCTGAAAATATTAATAAACATAAAGCAAAGAGAAATTGTATACCTCTACTTGACAGTCTTGGATTATGCAGTTAGTGCAGTGCTAATTAGAGTGGAAGAAATGAAGTCCAAATCCATATACTATGTAAGTAAATCTTTACTACCATAAGAAACTAAATATTTACAACAAGAAAAAATACATCTAGCATTGGTAGTAGCGATTAATAAAATGAGACCATATTTTCAACCACAAACTATAATTATGCGAATCTATTTCCCCCTAAGAAATATACTGCAAATAATCGACATTTCAGGAAGATTAACCAAATGGTCACTAGATCTAAGGGATTGCGATATAAATTTGAACCTATAATAGCAATAAAGCCCGACGTATTAACCAAAATTATAGTAGAAGTCCAATCTAAATGACCAATTATAATAAACAAGTCAGAAAAGAACCTGGACAGTCAGGACAGATAGAGGAAGGAACAATCAAAATCTGGGAGTCGGAGTACAACATTTGTCCCTAATTAGAGATATGTTAAACCAATCCTCTGGTTCAAATTCCCAACATCAAATAATGAAGCAAAATATAAAACTGACATTGCAAGACTTCAATTAGAAAAAGTATGCAAAGTAAACAAGAAAGTACTTCTGGCTGAATCTCAATTAGTGGTTAGCCAAATAGCAAGATAGGTCAAGTCATAAAAAGATAATATAATCCAATATATAAGAGAGCTACAATATTTTTACTTTCAATTCAAACATGTCAAATTTAAACAAGTGATAATAGCACAAAATGTAATAGCTGATGCACTTGTTTCTTTGACCTTTATATCTTTAGTGTTGGGAGTAATATTACACGAAAAACCCTCAATTACATTGTTAAATTACTTATTCTTAACCTTTATACTAGAAGGATTAGTGATAATTGAAGAAGAATAAGAGGAATAACATTGACAAACACCAATAAAAATACCACATAAAAGGAATCTTTCACAGAGGTAGAAGAAATGCAATAAAAATGTTTTGCAAGGTATGTGTGAAAAGCATACATAATATACAAAAAAGAATTATCACAACCCTTACTAAGGTTCCTAAGAACCGATGACGAAAATGTTTTAATGGAATAATTACATGAGAGAGAAGGCGAGACTGACTGCGGATATAAGGCCTTATACAGCAGAATATTTGTACAACACTATTATTGGCCAACACACATGAAAGATGCAAAACGAAAAGTTAAGGACATTTGATACATGTCAAAAACATTCAAATTCAATCCAAGTTCCGGTAGTAATACTGGAAACAATAAAAAATGCACTAACATTCGATAGATGGGGTATGGACGTCATTCATGGCAATGTGACTACTTTCTATTTTGTTACTGTCAATGTTTACGACAGTGGGGTCATACCCAATGACAAATTAAGCACCCTTACAACCACCTTGAATTTTTTAAATCTTGCTGAAAGTGAACATGCATCTTAATCATTATCAGTTGGGACAAGGCTGAAAGAAGGGTATCACATAAATTGTCGTTTGCTTACATTGGGAACTGTTATCCGTTAGCTAAGCAAGGAAAAAATGGACATGTTCCATTTAGATATTCAAATTTGGCTCGCATACTGCAGTCTTCCATTGGAGGAAACCGCTATAATATACATAATGAGTCCAGCAAGAACCTATGTTGAGCAATAAAAAACACACTGTTGTTCGCCAGTTGTGCCAAAGAGGTGGCTACATATGCATCAGGTGGTCCTCAAGCTATGACAACTTTAGAAGCCTTTATGTAGGCAGAGGATTCATGATATAGATCATCAATTTCTGGATCTATTGGTTATTACTTGCGATTATTTGTTGTCTCATGCTGAGTCCGTAAAATCAGAATGTCATAGTGCAGTTTTTTCAATGTTTTGTTGTCTTGAACTCGAGGTCAAGTTCTTCCCAATCAGGAAATGATGATGTAGGTAAAAATGTAGAAAGACTTGTGTTCTTGCTCAGTTTTTGGAATTCGGTCAAACGGGTACTTAAAATAAAGATTTCGATTAGCCCATTAGATTTCAAAAATGTGATATGTCACTAAGTTGGATACCCAAATTCGATCCATATAGTCTCAAAAACAAGTTTTTATACTTATGCGCTATTTTTATTTATTTGTTTTATTTTAAGACATTTATGTAATTTCCCTCATTTCGGGACTAGGGTTTTGGGTAGTTTCTATATAAAGCATCATATACACTATTTTACTGTCAGACTTTGATTAATAGCATTTTGAGATTATTTCTCCAAGTCTGCTTTATTCTATAACCTAGGTTTAGGGTTTTATCTTTGTTTCTTTCTTTTAATTTCCTCCACGTCATCATTTTCTATCGTGGACCTTCTTAAGGTCATTATTACTTCTTGTATACTTCTTGAGGAGGTAGATTTTGATCCTCATTAGTAATGTTATTTTTATCTTTTTGTGGAAGATTACCTTGAATATCCTATTGTTCTAACTGGACCATATATGTGCCCTGGTTAAAACACTTAAGTGGAATAGTAATATAATTTTGAGTATATATTTTTCTAATGAGCTTATATGATTAACATTAAATTCCAATCTTATGATACATGAGTATCTTTATTAGAACCTTCACGAATCTCTATAGATTCTTCCTCAAAATGAACATATGTTCCTGAAGTATTTCCGTCAAATACAACATCCTCAAGAAACTTTCTCATTCTCATATAAAAAATACTACTAGTAAGGATCATAAAAGTTAAATCCCCTTAAATATTTAGAATAACCAATGAAGAAGCACCTAATTTGTTTTGGTCCAGTTTCTTTTCTTGAGGTTTGTATGCCATTGCCTCAGCTGGACACCCCCATATATGGATATGTTTTAAATTAAGCATGCACCCATTCCAGAGCTCATATGGAGATTTAATGGTTGCCTTAGTGGGTAATCTATTCCAGTATGTATGTGGCACATTTGATGGTTTCCCTCACAAAGATAATGGTATAGTTGGGATACTTATCATACTATTATCCTTTAGTGTATAATTTTATCTCTCATAGGCACCATTCATAAGGGGTGAACCCTATATTCTATATTGAGTGATTATACCACAATCCTCTAGGTATTTTAAAAATGACCCTTGGCATTGTTCACCTTACCCGTCATATCTACCATAGTATTTGATGAGTTCGGAGATTTCAGTCATTGTGCCGTGATTAAATCCGAAAGACAATTCGGACTAAACCACCACACTGAAATTCTGAACAGGACAAATGTATTAATTATTGACTAAACTAGTTGTTAATCAACTTTAAAATATATTACTAATGGGTCTTTAAACTCGACCTGATTTCACAACCCGACCCAATAAGCCCATGGGTCAGTAATTAAGTATAAATACCCCAACCACTTTCATTAATTAGGATGATCATAATTTATTAATAGTATGCAGTTTAATTATCTCTCTACTCTTTACACAAAACACAAAACACCACAAAATTACCAAAACACCTTTTAAACATTTTACTAGATTACCCTCGGGCAGAAATAAACCACATCAAATTGGTGACCGCAGTGGGAGGCAACGGTGCCTGAATTTTACATTCAAAGCCAGCAAGTAAAGCAGTTCAGATGGACCCGAATGAGCAGAATGCTCCACCCCTAGAGGTGGAAAATGCAAGGGAAATAAGAAGTATACCATCGAGGAGCGAGACCAGCTGAGGGCTGAAATAGAGGCGTTGAGAGCAATAAAACAAGCAGAAAAAAGTATTAATGATAAATCTGAAGCGTCAGTACTTCACCACACTGACAATCCTGGAGACAATGAGCAATCTTTGAAGATTCACTTTAGCTCAAAAACGACACACCGATCTAAGCTTATTGAGACTTCTACATCTGAGTCCTCCAGCAGTTCCTCAAATGAGGCAGAACTTGAAGAATCACTATTTTCAAGTAGTGATGAAGGGAGATCTAAAAAGAAGATGAGGTTAAGTAAAGAAACATTTGAGGAAGAGGTACAGACATGGTAGGCTCAAAAGGCACCAGGGTAAGGGGTCACCTCATAAGCATGTTGATCAGTTGCTGATTGATCCTTTTTCCTTTCAGTCTGAACCGAGTATTTTTGCAACCCCTAATGAAGATACTGTTTTCAGTTGCAGAAAGAATTGGAGGCAATTTCCTTTGTCTGTAAAAATACTTTCCGGAAATCTTTCTAAAAGGTTTGATAGCTTCAAGATGGAGAAATAAGATGGGAGCCAAGATCCGGACAACCATCTGGAACAGTTCAAAAACTTCATGATAAACTTTGACGATGATGACAAGCTTTCGTCCAGAGATTTCTCCTAAACTTTCACAAGGAGTGCCCTTAAATGGTATAACAGTCTCCCTCATGGGTGCATTAGAAATTTTGATACATTTTGGGTTGCCTTCCGAAGAAATTTGTTGGAAGTAAAGAACTAAAAGGTAATGAGGACACCATTATCCATTGTGCTCAGGTACCAAATGAGTCCCTGAAAGATTACATAATTTGCTTTGTGAATACGAAAAATGGGCTAGCTGGTTGCTTTGAGTAGGTTGCAATTGCTTCCTTTAGGCAAGGTTTGAATCCTTGGAATTTAGATGATTCTATGACTCGGAAGAAGGCTATGACTTGGGGTGGTTTATTAAACTAAGTGGGAATACAGATCAATGTAGAAGAAACAAAGAAAACAAGGGTGCACCATCACGTGAGGTCTACCACTACAACAACAGTTACTCCAGCCACTAACCAATCCAGCTACAGGGTAAAGGATACCGGACAAGAGTCAAACCGGTCCAAGCAGAATCAGTCCAACCAAACCCAAAGCCAAAAAACCAGAAGTAAGAGGGGTCCTTGGGTTCAGCCTGAGTGGTTCGCTGAATTGGGGGAAAATGTAGCCACAATCTATGATAAGACCAAGAATAAAGTGCACTTTCGAAAACTGGCGGCACTGCAGTCCTCCAGAGAGAACCGGAACACTCGTTTTTGCCAATATCACAATGATATAGGCCATGATACTCAGGATTGCATAGCATTGAAACAGGAGGTCCAAAACCTTATTGAGAAGGGTAAGTTGGGAGCTTATGTCAAAAACAAAGTGGAAACAGACCGGATAACACACAAAATAATGTGCATTGGATGAATCCTTCAAACAATCCTAGGATGTTTGCACAAGAGGGTGCAATGGTGATTCTTGAAAGATTTGATGTAGACGCTGAGAAACTGGATCCAGATCCAGATTGAAATAAGGTGGGGGTGATAACAAAAAAACTAAGATAGTTTCCAGACTCGTCAGCTTCTTCGAATCGTTAACCATTTTTTGAGGAGATACTGTGACTGCACCTACCACTTCATCAAGGAAGAGGCATGCCCACAATTTGGCCACCCAGTTAGAAGGTGGAATGTCTTCTCATCAGTGCCAATACCCATTCACATTTATAGTGTTTGATGAGGATGACTTGAGGGAAATTACAAGACCTCGTGAGGATGTTGTGGTCATAGGGGCTTCAATAGGTGAAATAATATACGTCGAATTTTAATTGATACGGGCATTTTGGCAAACATCCTATTTTAAAGAAATCTATCAGTTATTCAACGTTCGAACAGAACTATTGTAGGCTTCACATTTAGTTCTGCATATGTAATTGGGGAGTTCAAAGACAAAGTATTATTGGGCAATGGGCCCTTTAAAAAGATGGTAAGAGTATTATTTGTTGTGGTGGATTGCCCAACATCGTATAATGAAATTTTTGGAGGTCTTGGCTTTCCAGAATGCATGTTGTGGCCTCTATAGTCCATCAGTTCTTGAATTATGTTGTTTAAGGACAAGTAGGTGTTGTCCGGAGTAGTCAAAAGATAGCCAAGGAGTGCTATGCAATAGCTTTTGCCCCTAAAAGTATAGGGACAGTCAGGATTAACAAGGATTAACGGCTACTGGAGCCTTCTACTGAGGAAAGTGAGATTGATGATCCCAGGGAGGCTCCCAGTGTTATAATACCTATTGAAGAGGTTGAAACTCACTCTCTCGCATAGGGCAAGAATGTTAAGATTGGTTCCAAATTGGCATCAGAGTTGAAGCACCAGTTTTTGTCATTTATTATGAATAACCAACATGTGTTTGCATGGTGCAACAGTGATGTTACCGGAGTACTAGCAGATATTATTTCACACAAGTTGTCCATCCGGAGTGATGTTGCACAAGTTGTACAAAAGAGGAGAGCTTTTTCCAGGGAAATAGCAGATGTGATTATTCAAGAAGTTGACCGATTAACGAAGATGGGTCATATTAAAGAATCCCAGTACCCTTTGTGGACTGCCAACCCTGTTTTAGTCAAGAACAATAATGGCAAATGGCGTATGTGTATTGATTTCACTGACCTCAATAGAGCATACCCTAAGGATCTTTATCATGTTCCTCGGATAGATCAGTTGGTGGATTCTACATCTGGAAACAAGTTGTTATCCTTCATGGATTCCTTCTTAGGGTACAACCAGATACAAGTGGATTTGAAGGATCAAGATCACATTACTTTCATCACAGACAGAGGTCTTCATTGTTACAAGGTGATGCCCTTCGGGTTGAAGAACAATGGGGCTACTTATCAGAGGTTGATGAATAAAGCTTTTGCTAATCAGATTGGCAGGAACATGGAAGTGTACATAGATGATATGATGGTTAAAATCTTGGAGGAAGATTCACACATATCTGACCTTGAAGAGACATTTTCTAATTTAGAAGTTGTGAATTTAAAGTTAAACCCTGAGAAATATGTGTTTGGGGTCCGATTTGGAAAATTCTTAGGCTATATAATAAGTTAAAAGGGAATCTAGCCTGATCCGGATCAGCTTAATGTCTTATTAGAAATGGACCCTCTCCGGAATATTAAGGAAGTTCAAAGGCTCACATGAAGGTTGGCTGTATTGAATAGGTTTATTTCAAGGTCATTAGACAAGTGCGCTCCATTTTTCCAAGTATTGAAGAATGATAAAGACTCAATTGGTCCCCACGGTGCGACCAGGATTTTATTGAAATAAATAAATATTTGTCCTCGCCCAAAACTCTTTTCAAACCTGTTTGGGGAGAAAAGCTTTATGTGTATCTAGCTGTATCATAATATGCTATAAGTGTTGTGCTAGTAAAGGAAGTGGACAATTATCTGCGTCTGGTGTACTACATCAGTAAGAGTCTAATGGATGCTGAGAGAAGATACTTGAGGTTGGAGAAGTTGGCACTGGCCTTAGTAATTGCAGCAAGAAAAATGAGATCCTACTTCCAAGCTCATTCTATTATTGTACGAACGTCTTTTCCTTTGAAAAGTGTTCTTCAAAAGGCTGATGTATCAAGCAGAATGACCAAATGGTCAATGGAATTGGGTGATACGATATTGACTTTGCCTCCCGAACAGCAATTAAAGCCCAATTAGTGGCTGACTTCTTGGTAAAATTTAATGCTGACAGATCCCCCGGACAGGAGTCAAGAAATTGTTTTAAAAAAGAATGGGTAGTTCGAACTGATGGTGGATCAAGAATGTCCATCTATACAGATAAATCAGAACAAAAATGATGAAGAAAATATGAACATACTTTCTATTCAACCTAAAGATTGGAGATACGCTCTTCTCTAGTATATTTCCAATGGGATTTTACCTTCGGATAAAGCTGTGGCAAATAAGATTAAGTACAAGGCTCGTAGTTTCTTGATAATAAGAGAAGTTCTTTACAAAAAGTCTTTCAGCAGGCCTCTCCTACGATGTTTATGGTTTGAATAATCACATGATGTATTATCTGAATTACATGATGGGGAAGGCTCAAAACACTGTGGCTATAGGGCCCTGACCCGAAGAGTTTTGTTAGCCGGAGACTACTGGCCAACCATAATGGCAGATGCTAAAGAAATGGTAAAGAAATGTGATCCTTGTCCAAAATATTGGAATAAAATTCATGTGCCAGTAGTACCTATGAAGTCTATATCTGAACCAATACCATTTGCCAAATGGGGGATGGATTTAGTTGGACCTCTTCCTATGGCATCTGGTGGGTGTAAAACTATTATAGTCGCCATTGACTATTTCTCTAAGTGGATAGAGGCAGCTCATTTGGCTGGAACCACTTCGAAGGTTGTTATTAAATTTATCCTATCCAACATATGTTGTAGGTTTGGGGTTCCTCAGAAGAGTACTACAGACAATGGGCCACAGTTTGATAACAAAGACATGGAAGCCCTCTGTACCTCTAGAGGGATTCAACATTATTTTTCTTCTCCTTTTCACCCTCAAGAAAATGGCCAAGTTGAGGTTACAAATAAAACCATCTTGTCTGGACTAAAGAAGAATTTGGAGGGAGCTGCAGGAAAATGACCCAGTTATTTACAAGAGGTATTGTGGGCCTATCGAACTACTCCCCAGACTGCCACACAAGAGTCTCATTTTGCTTTGGTATATGGTATGGATGCAATTACTCCCATAGAGGCTAATTTACCATCACACATAATCCAACATTATTCTGAACAGGCTAATGATGTAGCAGTTATGAATCAGTTGGACATAATAGAAGAAAAAACAGTTAAAGCACACCTGAGAACAGCACACTACCAAGGCTTGATGAGGAGCATATTTGCTTCCAAAGTTAAAATAAGAGATTTTCAAGTATGAGACAAAGTTTTAAGAAAAGTCTTTTTACATACTAAGGAGAATAAATTCGGTAAGCTGGCTCCAAACTAGGAAGGACCTTATATGGTCTGTGAAAAGGTTAAACCATGGACATACAGGCTCCAAGACAAAGAAGGGAGAATTTTAAAACATTCGATGGAATATTGAGCATCTCAGGTTATATTTAGAATAAAGCTCTTTTGTAAATATTTACTAGTTAAATACCAATGTAAATATTATGGGGCATACTCTTTCCTACCCTGGTGGCACGGGGAGGTTTAATGAGGTGTCCGGATTTTTCAATAATATATGATGCCTTCTTCAAAAGTCAGGTGTGATTTTGTTTTAAATTGCTTATTCAACACCCTGGATCTCAAGTTTTCTTGAGTTGATCAGATATCTTTAACACTTGATCACTATTATTAAACGCATGTGATCGGAGATATTTGATACTTTTGTTCAACACTTCTGAAATATTAGTGGCTACTTAAACATTGGCCATGAAAGATTTAAACAAAATATTAAACAAAAGGAAAATTTGATAATTAAACCTGATCGGGCTTGAATCGATCAGTAGTACAAAAAAATACCTTGGCCCTCCAAGGACATTAGTGTTTCAAAAACAAAAAATACATAATAAAACCTTAGGGCTTGTTCCCTTCAGATTTTTCTTCACCACCACCTTTTTGGGGAATTTTGAGTTCAGCACCTGAACTCTCACTCGTTCCTTCATCATCATCGGTGGAGTCAACTCCACTAGAACAATTGTGCTTGTACCTGAACTCTCACTCGTTCCTTCATCATCATCGGTGGAGTCAACTCCACTAGAACAATTGTGCTTGTATATCAGACTTGATCCCATCATCCATTTTCTCTAAAGATTCCACTACCTCATTGGCATACTTATCTATGCCTGCAACTACGACTTATTTTTGTTGGCGTTCCAAAGACTCGTTCTCTTTGATCTTCTCTTCGACAATGCTCTCCAACTTGGCCTTCTCATCGGACAAAATCTGGATAGTACCATCATTAGTTTTCAATTTCTCATTTAAAGTTGTGAGGTCTTTTGAAGAAGAGGTCTCCAGGTTGGAGTATTTGGTTTGGAGCTCCTTGTTGGCCGCTTCGGATGCGAGCAATTTGGCAACTAACTCTTCTGAATCATTCTTCAATACCTCTATGCTTTGTTGAGCACTGAAAAGATCATCTGACAAGTTTTTCTTATCAGTGGTTAGAGAATTAATGGTACCTGTTTGAGTTCTTACCTGCCTCTCCAGATCAAGTACTAGTCGGATATAGCCTAGGAGGGCATGGCTCAAAGTGTCTTTCTCTCTGGATATAGCATATGTCTTCCTATTATGAGTCACCACATTGGAAGAACTGGGAGAGCGGTAAGGACCCGCAAAGTCATCTTTCTCTACATCATTAAAATAAATATTAATGTCTTGAATGGCCTCAAGGTCTACCTCATCGTTGCTATCACCAACAACCTATCCGGAGTGAAGGTCAGTAGAGATTTCCTCCTGTAAAGTGGGATCAATAGGATCTGGGGGGAGGACTTCAGGTGGGCGAAGGATTATCTCTACGCTTTTATCGTTCTTCGGAGGCTTTGGTGGGTTCTTTGACCCACCAGCTTCCTTTACAATAACCTTTACTGCTTTTAACAAAGTAGCATTGATACCTCTTTGGTTCTCTGAACCGGTCCCCTCGATAGTCTTTTGGGCTGGGTCTGTTGTGGCCTTCTTCTTCTTCTTATTCTTCATTCGTTGGGGGCTTTGGTCCTGGAAGACAAATATAACTTAGCATCCTTGGCTTCTGTCCTCTTTAAGATCACATCTGCCGGGGGAGGTATAGTCAACTCTTCCCATGTGAGATCTCTTCTACATGTGGTGTTCCACATGTGAGACCTTACAAAGTTTCCTGACTTGAAGCAACTGTGAGAAGCATTTCCCCAATTCTCTAAAGCCCAAGCATTTAGTTTGGCGCAAGTATCTTGCCCTGCCTCCAAATAGCCCAAGAACTCCTTCAGAAGTACTAGAAAGAAATATGAGTTAGTCTAAATTAAAAACTTAGTACTTACAAGATGAAAATAAAAATCAAGAGAAACTCATCAGTGCTCTTCCAACGACTGGTTAAAAGGCTTAGATTTGAGTCTGCTTTGATTTTTCTACCATTCTCCCAAGCCGCACTTATAAATAGGAACTGCATCCGACAGGGATTTTTGGACTCTAACAGATCCAACCTTATAATCGTTCCCCATGTTGTAATGATAGAAGGGGATCTTATGGTTCTTGCACAAGCTTGCCGCAGCAGCAAACTGTTCCATTGGTAGTGGAATCTTGGACAACCTGGATGCCATAATGCAGGCCAGAATGATATACCAAACATTAGGGCTCAGTTGGCTGGGGCACGGTTTAATCAGATAGAAGTATATGACTATCTCTGGGTCTAATGGGAACCGAAGTCCCCAATTCAACACTTCGGTGTAGACCACTACCTCATTTAGTTTATAGTCCATTGGGGTCTCCGGAGTAATCGGGATCCTCACTTTTACTGACTTTGGGATCCCCCACTTAATACAGATCCGACCTAACTCGGTTTTGTGGGTATACACATATTTGATGTTTTGGAAGGCCAAGAAGTATTTTACGTTGACCTTCTTGAAACAGGGACCCACTTTGCCCTCCAAGCTCTCCGGAAGAGCGTTCGGATGATACATACCCACTTTTGTTTTACCTTTCTGGTCTAAATTTGTATCCCTTATTTGACTGGATGCCTCAGCCTCAAAATGGGCTTCTTCTATGTTGTCTTTCATATTTTCCTCCATCATTGTGGAAGGTTGTTCGGATGGCTTTGAATAAGGCTGTTCTGATGGTTTTGAAGATGGTTATTCGAATGGTTTCGCAAACTGCCTATCAAAAGTCTGCGCCGATGACGATTCGGATAATCTGGTTTCCATTAGGGGCTGCTTCCCGGATGATTTAGCTTGTGATACAGACTTTCCTACCTCCAAACTAGAGGGATTTGAAGATGAGGGAGTAGATTTTGGTTTAGGCTGACGCGTAACCCGACGAGGAGTTAATTTGTCTGGTGATTTTTCTGTGTCTGACCCCATCTCAATGAAAGGTGAGGGTTTTCTTACACTGGAAACGGCTTTCTCCTTGGGCAACAAATTTTAGGACTCTTGGACTGAGGACCCAAATTGGAGAGGGGAAAGATCTGTTATAAATGAAAGTTTCTTAACTGTATGGTTTTTTGAAGAAGATGACCCCTGATCAGTATTCAGTTGTGGCTGATTGCTTTTTCTCTTGGAGAAACAGGAAGACCAGCAGCAATATGATTGTCCCTCGCTACTTTATGTGCTCTTTCTAATTTAGACAAGTTCAACCAACCTCATTTTACTAAGGTGTTTCTGGCTCTGAACATATATGACTCAAGAATGAAGTTGAAGGTGAACTGAGCTCTCTCTCTCTCTCTAAGAATGTTTGCGATTTTTGAAGATAATAAAACTGTAGAAAATTTTATATATAACAGTGAAAAAGAGCAGTTACCTAGGAGAATGTGGATCGATTTTTACCAATGATTAAAGGTTGCAAAGTGTGAAAACTAAAGCCTAGGTAACTTTCTAGCCTAGTGGGTGCAACAATCTATGAGAAAAACGGCTGGGAGGTCGAACTAAAGCATGACACGTGTCCCACGATTCAAGAAAGACTCTTAGAATTCTGAGATGAGAAATCAGTTCTGACAAAGTACGAACAGGGTCACTCTTGAAGAAAGACTCTTGCAGTACGAACGACACAAACAGATCGGAAAATTTTGGTATTGATTATTTGAGTTTTAGCTCTTCCAAAGATCTTTTGCAATACCTAAAAAGGGGCTACTGATGAGTTCGGAGATTTCAGTCACTGTGCCATTATTAAATCCGAAAGGCAATTTAGACTAAACCACCACACTAAAATTTCGAACAGGACAAATGTATTAATTATTGACTAAGCTAGTTGTTAATCAACTTAAAACTATATTACTAATGGATCCTTAAACTTGACCTGGTTTCACAGCCTGACCCAATAAGCCCATGAGTCAGTAATTAAGTATAAATATCACAACCCCTTTCATTAATGAGGGTGATCAGAATTTATTAATAGTAGGAAGCTTAATTATCTCTCTACTCTTTACACTAAACACAAAACACCACAAAATTACTAGAACACCTTTTAAACATTTTACTATATTACCCTCGGGCATAAATAAACCATATCAGTATTCACCATCATGGTCAAATCTAATGCTCTTAATACTTTTACCTAGTTGTTTTTCAAATTCGCTCTAAAAGCTTTGAACTTATCAAGGGCATCTGAATTTTCATGAAAGAGGTATAGGTACTCAAATCGAGAGAAATCATCTATAAAAGATATGAAGTACCGTTTTCCATTCCATGATTCTTTTGGAATACATATCAGTATGAATCAATTCCAAGACTTTAGTCGCTCTATTTTCCCCTACTATTTTGGTTTTAGTATGTTTCTTCTTGATATACTCGATACAAGTACCAAATTTGGATTAATAGAGGGGATCTAATAAACCTTCCGCTACAAGCTTATCTATCATTCCATTGGATATATTTCCTAACATTTTGTACTGATAAGGAAAGATATTCTACGGGGACCTAAATGTAATTAGTAAGGACTAGATTGATAAGTCTTACAAATATAAAGTAGGATTAAGCTTTTATAAGAGATAGAGAGACTAAGTTGTAAATATTCATTTATGTAACCACTTTTGTAACTGATTCACCTGGCCTATTTATAGAGGCTGAGGAAGACAGTTACACTCATGAAATAATCAGAAGTGCAATACTACTTTCACTACTGAAAACTCTCTCTGTGAAGACTTGTGTTCTTGATTCACTTAATTCAACTTTAATTCATACCAAATTGGCGCTAGAAAGAGGGGTCGAAGATACCTTGATCAACAGATCAAAAATCGAGTCTCGAGTTTTCGTTTTGTGAGGTTTTTCGTTCGAATTTTCGTATTTTGTTTGATTTTTCGCTGATTGAAGATGAATTCAGAAGAAGGTGACAATCCATCTGTTCGCAAGGCTATGGAAACATTGAAATCCGATCTGCAAGAGGCAGGTAAATCGATTCCAACTCAATCAATCCAATTTGATTTCGAAGGAAAATGAATGAGATGATACGGAAGGTGGTAGAGCTTGACGAATTGGTAAAAAAGAAGGAAAATAATGATGGTGCTAGGCTTAGGTCTAAAGTAGCAAGGGGCAATCAGGATGATCAGTCGGATCAGTCGATGGACGATGGCGACGTTCGATATGAACAGCGTAAAGCACGTTTTGAGCAAAAAAAGAGTATAGTGGGATAAAGAGGAAAGAAAAGTTACAGAAGCGACAGTATGTGAACTCTAGTGATGAAGAGGATTTCGAAGATTCGGAGTCAGATGAAACACCGAGGTACGAACATTCTTGAGGCCATTCAAGAGGAGCAGAGCGTGAGCTCCGGCCAGCTAGGGTGTATAAAGAAGGAAGGAAAAAGAAAGAAAGGCGAGTATATTCACCTCGGAAATATTCGCCTCGGAAATATTTGCCTCGAAAATATGAAGGTGAGTCAAGCTTTTATGCTACTGTGGGGATGAGAAACGAAGACCAATATGTTCAGGGAGTCGACTGGAGGGACTCACCATTGATCAGGGAGATTAGATCAGTGCCGCTTCCGAGGCGGTTTGATATTGCCAAAATTGATAAGTTCGATGGGACTCAAGATCCCGATGATCATATAGAACAATTCAAAAACTATATGACTAATTTCGAAGACGACGATAAATTGGTGTGTAGAGCGTTCTCTCAGACATTCAAGGGAACTGCTCTAAAATGGTACAACAAGATTCCCAAGGAGTCAATTGCAAATTTTAGAGGCTTCTACACAGCATTCCGAAGACAGTTCGTGGGAAGCAAAGAAATGAGAGCTAATGGAGACACAATAATACAATGCAAGCAGGCTGTGGGAGAGAAGTTAAAGGATTACACTAAGAGGTTTGTGTCAACAAAGGCTGAATTAGATGATTGTGAAGAAAGTGTGGCTATGGCAGCATTTAGACAAGGATTGTTGCCAGGGGATTTAGCAGATGAGACTACAAGGCGTAGGGCGTTAACGTTTGGAGCTCTCATGGCTCAGGTTGAGGACCAGATCAAGGTCGAAGAATCGACGCGGGTTCGAGGAGGTACTAGTACTATTCAGAAGGGGAATGGACAATCTAACACTTCGAACAACAACCCCTCGCGTCCGAGGAGTAATCCAAATGTTTTTAACCGAGGAGCTTCAAGCTCGTATCAAGGGGGATATAATCAACACAATTCTAATAATCAGCAACAGTTTAGATCCAGATCGAATGTGTGGGTAAGGCCAGATTATTATGCGGATCTGACTGAAAGCGTGGCTTCGATATATGAGAAAACAAGGGGGACAATAAATTTTAGAAAGCCACCAGCGATTAACAGGCCAAGAGAGGAGCGCAATAATAAGTTCTGCAGGTATCATGATGATGTTGGCCATGATACAAATGATTGCATTGCTCTAAAGAAGGAGATGCAAATTTTGATAGAAAATGGAAAGTTGCTGGAATATGTCAGGAAGAATGCTAAAGCTACAGCTCCGAAAATTGGTAATCCTAATTCTAAGCAGGAAACTGCACTGATGATTTTAGACGCTGCAGATGACGAGTTTGATGTGGCTTCGGAATATGTCGACCCAGACCCTAGTCGATTATTGTTAATGTCAATAGATGAGCCGATGCGTCAAGGACGTGTTAGAGATTTGTGTGCCTTCTTTGAATCACTGACAATATTTGGGGGAGATTCAATGACTAACAACACTAATAATTCGAGGAAGAGACATATAGTGAATTTAACACGTCAGATTGAAGGAGGAGCATCGGCGCACCTAAGCAACAAGAAGGATGTGCCCTTTATAATTTTCGATGGGGATGATTTGAGGGGGATTACTGGGCCACATGAAGATGCAGTGGTCATAGGAGCAGAAGTATGCGGGGTGGAGATTCGACGAGTGTTGATTGATACCGGGAGCTCTGCTAATGTGCTTTTCAAGTCAACATATGGGAGATTAACTGCTCCGCCTCGAATAGAAAGGTCAGAGAGGACTATCATAGGGTTTACTGGCGCAACAGCAAATGTGATAGGGGAGTTTGAGGGTGAAATTTCTTTGGGAAAGGGGCCTTTCAAAAAGAAATTACAAGTACTTTTTGTGGTGGTGGATTGTCCATCAAGCTACAACGCTATTTTTGGGAGGTCGTGGTTGGCTAAAATGTATGCTGTAGTCTCTACGGTCCACCAATGTTTGAAGTATGTGATCGAGGATCGAGTCGGTGTAGTTCGAAGTGATCAAAAGGTGGCAAGAGAGTGTTACGCTGCTGCATTTAGATTACGAGGTAAAAATACTGATGATCCGATGGAGAATTAGCAGTTCCGGGGGTTGTCTTCTGGTGGCACAGATGAGGGAATTGATGATCCGAGGTCAACCCCGAGTTCTGTGGTGGTAAATGAAGAAATAGAAGAATATGTTTTCAGTAATGGCAGGGTACTTCGAATCGGGACTCTGTTATCTTTATCAATGCGAAAAAAATTGTTGAATTTTTTGTCTGAGAATCTGGATGTATTTGCTTGGAGGTCCGAAGACGTAGTGGGGGTCCCAAGTGATATCATATGTCACAGCTTGGCGGTGGATCCGAAGATCAAACCGATAATTCAAAAAAGAAGAGCTTTTTCGTTGGAAAAATCTGAGGCCATAGTTGCTGAGGTGGATCGACTATATAAGATGGGGCATATCAGGGAAGCCAATTATCCGAGGTGGACGGCTAATCCTGTGGTGGTAAAAAAGAAGAACGGAAAATGGCGAATGTGCGTGGACTTTACATATCTGAATAGAGCTTGTCCAAAAGATCCTTTTCCAGTGCCTCGAATCGATCAGTTAGTGGATTCCACTTCAGGAAATAAAATCTTGACATTTATGGATGCATTTTCAGGGTATAATCAGATTCGGATGAATCCAGATGATGAAGAAAGCACAACTTTTATCACTGACAGAGGTTTGTACTGCTATAGAGTGATGCCGTTCGGATTAAAAAATACTGGGTCAACATATCAGAGGCTGATGAATAAGGCGTTTGCTTCACAAATAGGGAGAAATATCAAAGTGTACATCGATGATATGCTTGTTAAAAGCAAAAGTGATGATGAACACATTGATGATTTAGAAGAGACGTTTTTGAATCTCAGAGCCATACAATTGAAGTTGAACCCAGAAAAATGTACATTTGGAGCAACCTCTCAGATCAATACCCATTGTATGAGATGTACTATTATTTAAAGATGTTTTTGGTTTTATTAATCGTATTCACTACTAGTTGTGTATTAATGGAAATATTATAATTATCAACAGTATCCAACAAAAACAAGTTATATTCCAATATCAAGCTATTATAAATAAAAATCATATTATTATAAAAGAGAGTCAAACCATTGTTTCCAAAAAGATAATAATAACCATACACTTCCAAAGTTAAAAAATAAATTAAGTTCCTTCAAAATGTAGGAAGATACATAACATTCTCTAAAAATAATATATGACTCGTGGCTCTAAATTCAAATCACAAACGGACAACACTTGCATGAGCTCATGTCAGATGTGAAGATGGACCTTTCATCCTCACTTATTCTCTGAATCCTAAGTGTACCCTGTAAATAAATACAGACATGAGTTGTTGCAGCCAAATCAACCTACCATGTATTATTTTTCATATAAATAATATTAACTTCTAAAATAAGCAAAGACATGAGATTACCTTTACTTAGTATATAAACTCAATATTTCTCACAATCCTTCTTGAGGTGTCCATTTTATTTGTAGAAGAAACATCAACTGGCCGTCAAATCCCAAGGCTTCTTCTTCTTAGCCGAACCATAGTCAGGTCATTTGTCATCGCACATTCTCTGTTGCCTCGTTCCCTTCTTAGAGACTACCATGTTCACTTCAGACTACTTCTTTCTAGTTTTTTCCTCCTCTTGTGCAACGTCTGCAATCAATTCATTTACCGTCCAATTTTCTAGCATAAAGTCGTATATGGATTGGAAAAGCTTAAATTTTCCCAGGAGAGATCGGAAAATGAACCTTGCCACATATTCTTCAGGTAAGTCTACCTTGATTGTCTTTATCTTGGTTTCAATCATTAGCATCCCCAAAATTTTCTCTTCTATAACGCTTTTGCCATTATACTTTCAGATAGGGATCTCCTTCATGAGACGTTGCATCTTTACCTTGTCATTTTTGGCAAATTATCTCTCAACATCCGTTAGAAACTTCAAGGTATTGGTTGTATATATTAATACAACCCCACGAAACACATCCGGTATCCATTGAAGCAGGAAGTCCAAACACAATTGATTAGATCATTCCTATTTTCCATACTCCTTTATTTTATGAAGTGAACTTTCTTGAGTAAGAGCATCTAGTTTATGTGTCATTAGTGTGAGGTCATAATCATGACACTTCAAGAATATCTCAATTTCTTCTTTCCACTTATTAAAATTTGATTCTCTAACATTGGAGGTTTGATTCCTATGGGTTTGTATTCAAAAGACATGGATTTTATTAATAGAAATAAGCCTAAGGCTTTGAGTTACAATCGAGGGTTGGATAGTTTAGCCTTGATAATGAAAGGATATTAGCTAGATGCTAATATATTACAAGTACAATATTCTAATGTTAATAAAATTTGAGGATAATGTTACACAATGTAGTTGAGCCAAGGCCTTCGGAAGAAGGACTTGGTTGATCAAAACTATTAATCGGAAAATAAAGGTTTGGGTATGGAACCAATAATGGACCCTTTACCGAAGGACTTGGTTGATCAAAACTATTAATCGGAAAATAAAGGTTTGGGTATGGAACCAATAATGGACCCTTTATCATTATAGCTTTGAATTCAAGCACATCTGATATGCAATATTATGATGTAGTCTGAGCTTCTTGCTTCATCTTTAAAACCTGTAAAAATAAATTAAGGTCATGAGAGTATCTTTCCAGATTGTTAGCATGAAATAAAAGCCCAATGGCATAAGTTTTTAGATCTAATATACCATAAATTGATACTTTCTAAGAATAGGATGCCTGTAAGAGGGGCTCGGATGCTTGGAACATTAAAGTCACAAATATATTTAGTGGTGAGAGTAGTTTTGGCTATGCAATCAGCAACCAAATTTTGGTATTTAAAAACATGCTTAATAGACATACAATATAAGATTAGCTTTATGCAAATAGACACTAGAGGAAGAAGAAGCCAATGTGTTTTTCCAAAGGAAATCCTTTCAAATAATATCATAGAGTCTATTTCAATATTAATATGTGCTAAATTCTTTTATTTTCAAAAGATACGGCCTTCGAGAAGTGCCCTGGTTTCAGCAATAAGAAGAATGTTTTTCCCAAGAAGTTTACCAACAACATTTAACACTATATCATTTTCATCTCTAATAATAAATCCACAACTAGATTCACCATTTAAAAGGCAGGAGGCATCATAATTTATTTTAATTCTGTTTAAGGGAGGGGGTGTCATTTAACATAGATATAAGGATTAAGGTTTTAATATAATGGAACCAACCTAATTCATAAGCAGTTTCAAAATCACCATTTCAATGCTTGATATTAAGTTGATTAGCATTATCCATATTAGTGATAATTTGGATTAATTTGTTAATTATGTTAAGAGAAGAAATCAAAAGGTTTTTATGCTTTAATTTATTGCTAGCATGCCAAATAGACCAGTAAATTAATGAAGGAATAATAGTTCTTATATGCTTGATTTTAGTTGAAGATTTAAACCACATATTTATAATGTGATGAATTTTCATGTAATTGCTAATATGAATATTAAACATGTTTGGAAAATGAATCCATACACACCAAGCAGTAGGAAAAGAAACAAATAAGTGATACACAGTTTTAGAACTATCATAAAATTGGCATTTGAAGGCAAGATTGAGCTTTTTCTGAAGGATTGAGTCAACATAAATGAAATTGTAGAGTGAAAAAACATTTCTTTGTAGAAAGATTATTCCAAATTTTAGTATTAAGAACAGATTTAGTATTCTTGTTTCTAATTATATGCCAATTATTTTTAAGAGAATGGAAACCATTAGGGGATAAGGTTCAAATGATCAGATCATCTAGTTATCATAGATTTTACGCTTAGAAATTCTAGCAATATCAGAGGGTAAAACATTTTCAGAAAGCTTTCCATGAATCATTAAACCAAAATTATTTGACTTGCTTGGGAAGGTGCCATGAATTATTATGGTTGTAAGGAACGGTAATAAAATTATGGGTATTATTCCAATTGTCAAGCCAAAAATCAATGTTTATGGTACTAATTTTCCAAAAAATATATTTTTCAACAGGATCTCTCATAGAAATGCGTCTTTTCCAGACTTTACAATCAGAGGGCTTACTCTTGGTTTGGAGAGGATAAGCATAAGGACAACATATTTTATAATCTTGGACTATATGGATCTTTTATTTTTTAAGTTTAACCAAAGTTTATAAGAGAGGGAAACTTGGATATATTTAAGCTTCCTGATATTTAATGCATTCTCTTTAAAAGGCTTACTGATTTTGAAAAAGAGGAACAGATGATAGAATTTGAAATTCTTTACAAACCTAAAGAAATTTATTAATAAGCTTGTTAATTATATGAATAACAGTCTTAGGTAAAGAGTTTGTATGCGTATAATAAATAGGGAAGGATAACTAAACATATTGAATGGGGATCAATCTTCCTCCAAAAGAAAGATTGATTTTATCCCAGTCTAAAATTGTATTTCTCATTTTGGTAACAAGATCATCATAAGGGCAAGAGTTATTGTTTGAGTGATTTGATGCCAAGGTAATTAAAGGGAAGAGAACTAAGCTTAAAACCATTTATATGTTTAATGTTTGTAGATCTGGAAAGGCTCATGTGAGATGAAGTAATAAATAAAGTTTTTTCATATTGAATAACTGTCCATAGACAATTTGGTAATGATCAAGAAAGTTTCAAACTTTCTTGACATAATTAATGGAACCATATATGTAAATAATAACATCATCATCAAAGGAAAGACAAAAAATATTCATATATCCTCTTGTCTTGTAATGCAATGAACTATCATATTGAAACAAAATTGTAATATCTTTGAGGAGATACTCTTCAGCAATGATGAAGAGATTGGGTGAAAGTGGATCACCGTGTCTAACACCATTGCTGGAATGAAAGAAACCATTACATAAGTTTTGTTACAAGAATGAAGTAGTGAATATTTTCAAGACCAGTTTCAATGAGATGAATGAATTGATTACATAAGCCAAAAGCATTTAAGATGGAATAAATAAACTTGAAGGAGAGCTTTTCAAAG
The DNA here is from genome assembly GCA_036936605.1 of Limnanthes douglasii subsp. nivea. Classification (NCBI taxonomy): domain Eukaryota; kingdom Viridiplantae; phylum Streptophyta; class Magnoliopsida; order Brassicales; family Limnanthaceae; genus Limnanthes; species Limnanthes douglasii. Next base: position 77,330,644 of record JAUPFV010000005.1, read on the forward strand.
GCTCTAGTCATATCAAGCTTAAGAATGATATTGGTGCCTCTAATTTTTTTTGTTCAAGTCATGGGTTAGCTCTTGGGTTATCCGAATATTGTCATGAATACTTATCGAATCAACAAAACCAGATTGTTCATCTGAAATAGTGTTCGGGAGAATTTTAATGAGTCTGTTATTAATGATCTTTGACACTATTCTATTGAATATTGTACAAATACTGATGGGTTTATATTTGCGCCAGATTTTGGAAGATTTGGTTTTGGGGATAAGGCAAATTACAGTTGTAAAAATGAATTTGGGATCATGGCAGCCATTGAAATAGGCACATATAGCATTATAGAGATCAACTTGAATGATAGTTCAACAAGACTGAAAGAATCTGGAGTTAAATCCATCAACTTCATACACACTATTAGTATTTAGAGAAAGAATAATTAAGTGGATTCCATCAACATAAGGGACAGATGTGATAATTAAGTTATCATGACCAGTGACAAAGTTGGGGATGATTTCAGATATTTCATTTATGAGGGGCTTATTGTTGTTACGAGTGGGAATATTTTTAAAGTAATCAACTGTTGAGTTACCAATAGTAGAAGGATCTTCAATTCAGGCATTATTAAGAGTTATACCATGAATCTATTTTTCTTGTGCCTTTAAAAAAATTATGATAATATTTTGAGTTTTTATCACCATTTTGGATCCAAAGAGAGGCAAACTTTTGATGCCAGAAAGTTTATTCTCTTGCTAATAAAGCCGACGGTTGGCTTTGGCTTTTGAAAGATTAGTTATGTTAATAGGATTATTAAGAGTTTTAAGACATGATTCAGCGAACTTAACTTCATCATTGGCTTTGGAAATACTATCAAAGATATTTCCAAATGTATTGTTGTTTTAGGATTTAAGTTTAATTTGAGTCTTTTAAGTTTAAGCCACAAGTTGATTGAAAATATTTAGAAAGTCATTATAGAGTAACCACAAATTCTGAAATTTAAAAAGAGATTTTGGGATAGAATAAAAAATTGACGCATAGAGGTGAATGATCTAACCTAGTTCTAGCCAGATGATTCACCTTAGTAATGTGAAAATAAGACCTCCAAGAAGCATTGTGTAATACTTAATTAAGGCACTTCCATTAATGGTTGTTGGATCAAGAAAAAATGTAATATATATTAACTATACTAACACATATTTATGAGTTTGAGAAAATTATCATTAATCATTATTTTAACTATCAAAAGTACCTATGTAACCCTCAAGATGGCTAATTTCAACTATTTAAGTTAAAATAACCTTAATTTGTCTATGTACATGTGAAACCCTTTGGAGGGCTGATTTCACCCACTTAACTAAAATAAACGCATTGATTTTAGTTATCCCAATACCTCGTGAAACCTACTAGAGGGTTAATTTTACCTAATTGTATTTTAAAAAAAATCCTAGTGATCAATTTTTAGTAGAGTTTCTCCAGTTCGTTATTTACTTAAATTTAAATATTAACCTTCTAGAAGGCAGACAAAATTGAAAATAAACTTAATGCTTTGAACATTTTCAGATCCTAAGATTATCGTGAGATCAATTAACCTTCTGGATGGCCGATTAAATGATTCCATGATTTACCTACCAAAACCCAAAACTTTTGTCATGCATATCCATATAATCATTCAAACATATATAATATTTGTTCCACAAATACATACAAAATATAACATGTACAAATACTTCTCGTGTGAAATAAATCATAAAAAAAATTATATGAAATTTAAAAAAATTCATCCCACTACTGTTGTCCTTAGTTCAATCCAGCCGAGTCAATAGGAAGCATGTATTAATGCTCAGCAGATTACCCATCAGATTACCCAATCAACATATAACTCATGTTGTCATTGGACAGTCTGTCCAGCCAACAACCTATTTTGTTTTTCCAAGCTGCGACGTTCATCCGTAGTTACAGCAGCTAGTTGGTCACGGTGAACGTCATCGGACAATTTTGGAATTGTAATAAAACCTAGGGTTACATCTTCGATGAGCCGTTGTCCTGATAGGTCTGATTTATCCTTGGAAATTAGGATTTGGTTTATATAAAACTTGAGATAGAATTTCCAACGGCAAAAAAAAACTCTTATTTAATGGGAAAACCCCGAATCCTATAAAATCTATATTTTCATTCATAAAAATTGCACACTTAATAGTGATTATTCTATGAACAAATTAATTAATCGTATTTTTCATATAAATCCTAGATACATACATTACCAAGTCAATTAATAAATAATTCCAATGGTATGGATCTTGTATATAAAAAACATGTTTTTTGTCTCTCATACTAATTGATAGAACTAATATCATACACGGAATAATAAACCCTCGGATCTTGTGATTAACTAATAGACATGGGATAAAATACTTACGGTTTATAAACACTTTGCATTTAATATGGTGTTATCGGTCCGGTCCGGTTCGAGTTTTGACATAACCGAACCGGACCGCTAAGCTTATCGATTCAGACCGGACCGACCGCTAAGCTTTCAATTCTAATTTTTGGAACCAGACCGGACTGCTAAGTTTTCAGTTTAATTCGATCCAGTTGGGTCCGATTCGGTTCGGTTTTGGTTCCGATTCGATCTGAATTCGGTTCGGTTCGATCTGTTATCTGTACGGTTTGATCCATTTTAAAAAATTAAATTAAACTATAATATAATTTATAATTTTTTTACTTCAAAAGATAATAAAACTTAAAGCTTATAAGTTAATCTTTGATTTTATTTAAAATTGGTAATTAACTATTAATTTTAATAATATATATATATATATATATATATATATATTATATAATATATATATATATATATATATATATATATATAATCGCTTTTAACGGTTTTATTGGTTCGAGTCCTAATCGGTTTTATCGGTTTATCAATTTTATCAGTTCGGTTCTGCATTGGTTCTATCTGTTTACCGGTTTAATCAGTTTACTGATTTTATTGATTTGGATCCTAATCGATTAAACTGATTTTATCGGTTTGATTCCGAACTTATTTTATCGGTTTGGTTCCTTATCGATTTCAATTTTTAAAACGAACCGTAAACCGAACCGTTAAAAATGGTTTGATTCACGATCCAAATTTTATATATTCGTTTATCGGTTCTTAGAACCCTTGACTGCTCTATGCAAAACCCATATTTTGTACTTGTCAGTTCTTTTCATAGGTAAACGTCATACATTTGTGAAAATATAAATCAAATCAGTGTCTAACTTGAACTGTTTTAACAAATATAAACTACAATTATGAAAACAATTCTCTATATAGCAAATAAATTAAGCCTATTCTTTATAAATCAATTAAGTATAGTTTTTCTATTCAAATATACCTAATTTTTTAAATGTAAAAGACAATTATAGACATATTCAATTTAGTACTGTTTTGTGCGTTCGAACAAGATCAATATGATATATTATGTTTGAAAATCAATTGGTTAAGTTTTTGCTAAGTCTAAACTGAAATTATAAATAAATATAAATTTATACTTTTGTTCAAATAAAATTTTAACTTTTGTAGATAGTAATAGTAAATATTATTACGGTTTCCATCTTTTTTTCTTTGCAAACACATATGCAAACTAAGTTTCGAAGTTCGAAACAATCAGAAGAACTAAAAATACTCAAAATCCAATCCTAAAATATTTGTTAGAATCAAAATAACATTTATTATCCTAAAATAAACAAATATAGCACTATATCAACGCGATAAAGCTACGCACTTATAATAACATTTATTGATAAAAATATATCACGTAATAATGTATAATAAGATAACATCATGTTTAAACAAGCCAACAAAAAGTCAGACCTCGAAAAACATATAAGAGTACGAGGAAGTAGAACAAAAATCGTTAAAATCTATAAAAAAATAGTTTTTAAATAAAATGTTATTAGTTTTTTGTTTTTATAAAAAAATATTAAGAGATTGATGATACTATAAAAATTGTGGGTTATATCTCTCCACTTAAACATACGACCAATATCATTTGTTGATCTAGCGAAGTTTGTGGAGAGGCTGGTTTCTCGCTCGGGATCAAAACTAGGTGAAATTGGTATTCAAATTGAACGTATCGACGAGTCCAACAATGGTCAAAAGCGTGAATTTGTCACGAACTTCGGATTTCAAATTTTACTGTTTAGGGTCCGAAAACCCTATTTTACTGTTTTTGATATTTTATTTATTTTATGTTATTTTAAAATCAATATTTTAATTAGTGAATCATTCGGATTTTATTTGATTTTTATTTTTAATATCTTTATTGTATGTTTTAGAATATTTTATTAGGGTTTTGATATATATATATATATATATAAGCATCTTATAACATATTTTGCCGTTAGACATTAATTAATAGAATTTTGAGATTATTTCTCTGAGTCTCCTTTATTCTCTAACCTAGGATTAGAGTTTTATCATTGTTTCTTTCTTCTAATCTTCCGTCATGCTATCTGTTGGTATCAGAGACCAACAATTCTTGCTACGCATATACATGAATCATGTTGCAGGTACCTCTTGATTTGAGGAGTAAAATAGAGAACGACATCTACCAGTCTACCTGCACAATTGGAGAAATAATTTGCAAGTTTGTAATCGATTCAGATAGTTATGAAAATTTAATTTCATAGGAGCCTATTCAGAAACTGAAGTTGAAGACTGAAGCTCTTCCATAATCCTACATACTTTCAGAACTGATAGAGTACACAAAGGTAAAGTTTTTAAACGCTGTCGAATTGCATTTTGTGTTGGTAATTACAAAGATAAAGCATGGTGTGACGTAATTCCTATGGATGTTTGCCATCCAGTCTTACGACGTCCATGGCGATTTAAGAGAAATTTTATTTATGATAGTAGAATGAATCGATACAGTTTTTTGAAAGTTGGTTGCAAGTTTATATATGTTGCATTTAGAGTAGTGTCTCCAAAACCACCAACAGTTAAAGAATTTTATGCTCATGTTGCACCAGCTACCGGTCTTAGTTGTGATGCTAAAACTGTGTCTGATCCCGTATTTGACAAACTGATCTACGAAAAGTATGATGATGAGGTCGAGGAGAATAGCGTTGATGATAAAAGAAACCTCAGAAAAAATAGAAACTTCCGAAACCAATTTTTTCATCAGAAAAAAAAAAATTGAAATCAAAATTTTCATCAATAGGTACAAATCATTCGCCTATAATTAAATTGGTGACTAAAGATCCTATAATTCAAAATGCTCACTATAATTTAAAAGCAAAAGAAAAAAATATTGTGAAGGATGTTTGTTTTAAGAATTTTGATATTAGAAACCTTTTACACCATATTTACCACCAAAACCTCCTGAGATACCAAAATCAATATATATTATTGAAGAGAATCGCAATAATACTTTAAAAGCTGAAGATATTTTTGTTACAGGTGGAATTAATAGTATTCAGATTGTCGAAATTATCCCTCGTGAAATTAGTACTATGGTATAAGTGTGCTTAGAAAAGGGAAAAAAGTTACATGGTCTATTTACAACCCAAGTTGGCTATTGAATTTTATGAAGAATAAATATGCACATGTGCAAAAACTTGATAAGTCATATGTTATTCAACAAAGAGGAATTGTTCCCTTCTACAAGGGTCTTGATGTGATACAGCAGGCGCAGTCTAAAAAGACAACAAATTTTTACATGCGCAATGATGTTGATGTGCTTAGTAAATGGGTTGATGAAGCTGCCATAGAACACGTGGGTGAAATATATCTTGTTACTGCTGATCACGATAATGCCGAGGGCATGGTAAAGAGGGCTAAAGCTAGGAAACCACTTTTTTACAAGATCGGAAACATTCAGATTCTCACTTCTCACACCCTTATGTCGGTACCATTTGCAATCGGAGGTGAACACGCCAATATTTTTGCAGTTCTTTCAATCTTTCAACGTTTTGAATTCGAGGTCGAATTATTCCAGACCGGGGAAGGATGATGTAGCAAAGACTTGAATTCTTCCAAACCGAGGAAGGATGATGTAGCGAAGACTACGGACATATTGGTTTCTCGCTCGGATATCAGAACTAGACGAAATTGGTACTCAAATTGAACGTCTCGACGATCCCAACAACTGTCAAAAGCGTGACTTTGTCACAAAATTCGGACTTCAAACTCTTCTGTTTACGGTCCGAAAACCCTATTTTATTGTTGTTGATATCTTATTTTATTTTATTTTAAAATCAATATTTTAATTAGTAGAAAAAAATCTGATTGCATTCAGATTTATTTGATTTTTATTTTTAATATCTTTATTTTATTTTTTAGAATATTTTATTAAGGTTTTGGATGTCTCATATATAAAGCATTTTATACCTTATTTTACCGTCAGACTTTGATTAATAGATTTTTGAAATTATTTCTCTGAGTTCCTTTTATTCTCTAACCTAGGGTTAGAGTTTTATCGTTGTTTCTTTCTTCTAATCTTCCACCACGCTATCACTTGTGGATATGAATGAAGAATAATATAGTAAGATTGAAGGAGTTATCAATAGAACTAGGCAGTGGAACTAAGATGTCGACACTGAAATTGATAAAGTCGTAAAAAGAATTTTTAAGGTTATATCTACATATCTAAGCCTGAGGATTAGAGATAATTCTTTCGTGCAAGAGCAATCGTGTTTTGGTATTTGAAGGAGAAGAATTTTTAGCACTCGATGAATTGCATTGATAGAGCAGCATAATTTTTTGTTCAAAGTTATTTTTTAGAGAGAGTAGGTAGAAATATGAAATGTAATATTGTATATAATAAGGGGATTATCGATGGTGTCATTATAAAGCTTTAGATCGGGTTTAATTTTATTTATAAACCATGTAGATTCATCTCAATAGTGACTCTTTGTATTTATGTGCAATGAGAAATGGTGAACAATCAGTATTCTATTCTTAGAGCATTTACTTAATTCACTTTATCTCTCTACCCGTTTATTCAGACCGAGTTTATTTAGGCCTCGTGAGTGACATGATAGTAGGATTACTTCTTCTTGTACCTGGAAGCCTTCTTCTAAAACCGATTATAAAATAAAAATCTCATTTTAGTATTTGCTTTGACAACAGGTACCTGATGCATAGAAAAAACTTGTATCCACATAGAGGATGAGGTTACTTGTGAGGGGTCATAAAACCTTAATCATCTGAAAGTTGGTCCAAGAAAAAACTTTAAAATGGTTGTAATGGACTCCACAATCCAAAGAACTCGTGTAGCACAAACCTTGGGTATATGAAGCCTAAGATCCAATATTCACACAATATGAAATAAGAACCATGGTCAAATGCGCCACAAACGGAAATGATAAACATTTGATAAGTTGGTTGATTATTTGAATATTACACAACAAATAATATGATCAATAAGATATTACGCACCAACTATATCAAAACATTCACAAGGAATGAATAAAAAGAATCACTCTCACTTATAAGAGAATGTGTTTCATTAAAATGTTATATATATTTTCAAATGAAGATTATACCTATATAAAGAGGAAAAAATATATAAAATCCTAAATCTTAGTAGGAAATGTTTTTAAAATATATTGTAATAACAAACTAAAAGATCTCAACTAAAAGATCATATATTAACAAACTTAAAATATCTAATAACAAACTGAGTTGACGAAGTACTCTTTCTTACCATATCTTTAAGAAGCATCTTATGGGCTTTCTTGGGCTTTTAATATGAGGAAAATGTGTTGGGCAGCCAACAGACTTGTAAATGTTCTTCTTGTCCAAAATCTTACTAATTAACCCATTTAGGGTATTTTTCATAAAATCTTATTATTGGACCAACGTGTAATTTTTAATGCGTCATTTTTCACTTTGTTGTTACTCATGATCATATCATTCTTAAACGATTTATCCTCAAATCTAAATGGTCATTTGCATAAAAAAATATTCAAAGATTTTCCTAAATTGTTTGATATGAATATGATATCATAATCATATCATTCTCTTACTCTTCAAAACATTTGTCCTCAAATTTTAATGGCTAAGAATGATTTCAAGTGTACATCACATATCAACAGTTGAATTTTGTCGCTTGTTAACCTTCTCAATAAACACTTTTCCAACTCCAAAATGTCTATTCAGTCTTCCTTTATGTGATTCTCAAAATAATAAAAAAATCTCTTAAAGAAAGGTTAGGTACACACAATTTATTATCCTGAAATATAAAACGTTTACGCTAAAAGAAATCTCTTTTGAGAAACTTCTCACAAGATTGATACACATCTTTAAAATCAAAAGCAACAAGATTTAAATCCTTGATATGTTTGTAACCCAGTATTTTAGCATCAAGAGTAGAAATTAAAGCATGCATTCTAAATGATTCATCATTCAATAGCTTTGTTACATTGTTTGTAACGAATATCATAAGAAAATATTGTATTGAACTCCACTCAATGTGCATTACATACATCAATTTATGTTGGCCAATTAAGTGTTTCAAGGACTCATGATCAGTGTAGATTACGAACTATTTAGGCCATAGATAGGGATGATATGTCTACAATGCATGCACAATAGTGTACAACTCCTTACAAATATGTAGGATATTTCAAGGTTGCTTCATTCACCTTTTCACGAAAATAAGAAATCGACCTTCCATCTCGCATCAACACAAATCCACTTCGGATATCTGAAACATCACGCTCGACCTCAAAAGTCTTTATGAAATCATGCAAATACAATATACAAATGTTAGTTAGTTTGTCTTTCAACTGTTGGAACACTTCTTCTTGAGCTTCTCTTTGTTTGAATCCTACATCTCTCTTGATGACTTCTATAAGTGGGGACGCATTAATGCTAAAGTCTCTAACAAATGTCTTGTAGAAACCAATAATTCTATGAAAGCTTTGTACTTCCCCAATAGTAATTAGGCTAAGCCATTCTCGAATGGACCTTACTTTCTCTTTATCAACCTGTATACATTGTTCACTCAAAACGAATCCAATAAAACAAGACTATTTGTGCAAAATATGCATTTTTCAGATTAGCAAAATATTTCTCATTTTTCTAGATTATCCAAAAGAAGTGCCAAGTGCTCAGTGTATTCATCTAAGATTTTATTATAGATCAGTAAATCACCAAGGTAGAAAATAATAAATATTCCAATGAATGATCTTATACATGATTCAATAATCTCAAAAAAATGCTCGGTGCAACTTAATCCAAATTGTATCACTAATCATTCATATAAACAATGTTTTGTCTTAAAATCAGTTTTCATTTTTACCATCCTATTTCATGCAAATATGACGGTAACCAGTATCTAGATCAATCTTAAAAAATATACATGAACCATTTATATCATCCGAATGAGGAATGAGATGTCGGTATTTTACCTTTATATAATTGATGTTTTTGCGGTTTACACAAATCCTCCATGTCTCATCCTTATTAACTAGTTAGATTATCACGTTGGATCATGCTTTCGTGGATGTGACTCTTCTCCAACAGCTCGCGAACTTTTATTCATAACTCAATTGTATAATTTAGATTCATTGTATAAGTTGGTCAGCAAATAATGGTTGTTTTTTGTACCAAGTCAATCTGATGCTCAATCCAAATAATTTGTGGTAAAACAAAATGAGTTTCTTCAAGAACACAATCATCAAAATCCATCACTTTATTGGTCATAAAAGATATTTCAATAGGTAAAATTGTCGTGGTACAATAAAAAAATCCTTAATAGATTTTGTCAAATCATTATGTATAGGTTTTGTTAAATTCTCCAAAGAAACAAACATAAAGGTTCTCACAATTCATTGATAAATCGTCTTGCAGAATAGGTAAGAACTAAGATCTTTGAATGACAAGAGTATTTAAATTGCATTCGATATTTTTGGTACGAATATAAGTATCACAAACAAAATAAAAGTCACACCTTATCAAATTACTTTGCAATTCCAATATTAAGTTATGTATATATAAATGCAAGTGTTATTTTCTAAAAAATTAATTCCAAGCCACGCAGTCACCTCTTGAAATTGTTTTGTAAGTTTTAACACTTGAATCTTGATAAAGACACACTAAATTTAGGATAAGTATTACTTTTTAGTTGGTAGGTACGTCAAGTGACGTTTCATGGAAGCACATGTTGTAATTGGTAACAAATGCAAGAGAAGTCTTTGTAACTTGAATTGTTCCCACAACGGTAACACACATCCTCTAAAACTTTACGTAACTAACTTTATTCTCAAATATCCATCAATTTCATTTTTGTAAAATAAATTCATCCAAATGAGTCCATTAAAGGAAGGACTGAGTATTGCAAACTCCATCGAATATGGATACTGCATGTTTAATAAATTTACTTTTTCAAATATAATAACACGAAACAAATATTAGAATGATGAAGATAACAAGTTATGATAATATGTTTAATATATATATATATAAATTCAGTTTAATACTTCATAATCAAGTATTTTGATAAATATAATAGCATGATATCATAAATATTTTTTTGTAAACTAATTTTTTAGGATATGGTTTGATGTATCCGATCTAGTTTTATGTCGTCATTATATTCCTCTCTTGACATGCTCTACAAAAAATAAGGGGATATTTATAAAAAAATTATCGGTCGGGCCATTATAAGGTACATATCAAGTTTAATTGTATTTATAAGCCATACAGATCAAGTGTTCTTTGTATTTATGGGTCATGAGAGCTCTCATACTCAAATTGGTCACTTTAAATAGAAGTTGTTATACCTTTTTAGAATAGTGAACAATTATTTTTATATTTTTAGAGCATTTACTATCCGTTTTCTCTTTTTGCTTACTTTCTCTATTTTATATTTCTACCATTTCTCGGGAGAGCCGAATGGAACTTGTCTAGGCCTCATCAATATAGATTATTTAATATCACTATTTATATCACAATAATCTGATATTTAACCCGCAATTTAATAGAGAACATATTTAATCAAAATATAATTTATTTATTTATTACTAATTTAACAAGCAAGACTCAATACCATTTTCGGATAATCTCGTGAAGGTGAGGGACCATAACCATATTGGATTTTTATAGATCACTATCTTAGTTTCAAATTGATGGGTCGTCACTAGGGGTGGCAAACGGGTTGAACCGCGAACCGCCCGCACCGTTTAAATCAGAACCACGGGTTGCGGTCCTGGCGGGTTGCGGTCCTGGCAGGTTGCGGTCCTGCCGGGTTGCTCCTTATGCGGTCTTGGCGGGTTGCGGTCCTGCCGGGTTGCAGTCCTAATGGGCCAGTTTCGCAGTTAAACCGCCAGTTCAAACCACCAGACGAACCATTTAAGAACCGTTTATCAGTTCAAACCATCAGCCAAACCATTTAAGAACCGTTTATCAGAATATTTTATAATGTTATTTAAATTAATTTGTAAGTGTTAATTGAATCTAATTTCAATAATTGAGATATGTACCATATACACGAGTTAATTATTCTATTTCATGTATTTTAATTTAAATATGTTATCATTTTAATCGAAATTTTATAATCATCAATTACATTCTAAAAAAATAATTGTAATTTGATTTTGATATTGTTTGAACATACTAGATATTTAAGATGTTATATTTAAATTATTAGGTGATTCTTTAGATTATTTCAAGCTTGAAGTGTTTATGGTTAGATAAATTATATAGTTTATTGTATTTTCGAACTATTCAATATTAGAAGTTTATATGCATAAACATAAATTACTTGTAAAGTTGTAAGTTGTAAAGAACAAAATAAAAATTGAAAGCGAAAGTGATTTAAGTAACATTTAATAAAAAAAATAGAAGCAAAACAAACAATTCATTAAAAATAAAAACCAAACAAGTAACATAGTTGTTCAATCAAATAAAAAAGAAAAACATTACAACGATAATGACAATCAAATGCAAAAAACTAAAGAGCTTCATCGTTATTGTTGTTGTTAGGTGGTAGACCTTGCAAATGCATGTTCTCCATCATCTGTCGCATATACTCCGACTGTTCGGCTTGAGAGTTTGCAAATCGCTCATTTCATTGATCTTGTCCATGATGCCACTGCTCGTATTGACCATGCCACTGCTCATATTGACCATGCCACTGCTGGAGGTGACCAAGTTGATCATTCACCCCTACTTGCCACTGCTGTATCTGGCTAAGCTGGTCATTTACCCCCCCCCCCCTGCCAATTTTGCAATTCACTTTGCCATTGTGTAAAATCATCATGTCGTTGCTTTTGTTGAGTATGCGCAAATTGCATATAATCCATATGCTGCTGATGCGAAACCTCAGCAAATTCGCGATCGGTTCGTCTTTCTTGTGGCGGTACTCCAGAAGAACCACTAGCATTTGGATCGAAATACGCTTCAGCCTCAACTCGATACTGAGTAGGTGAATTTGGCGGTTTTGTAAGACCGTTCGCAGTATATATCTGATTCAAGTCTTGTCTATGGTGGTTCCATGCCTCCAATTTCGAAATTAACTCTCCATCCCAAGAGTATATTTCCTGCAAACGCAAAGAGTTTCTACCTATAGCACTAGTCGGCCTCACCTTCATCGGAGTGTACATACTCACATCAGCTCCTTTCAAAACAAGCAATTTACTCACTATCATCCCATAAGGTAGTTTATCCGTACCACACCTCGTAGCCATATTTCGAATCATCAAGCTAGGTAAATTAATTATTCCCTGATTTCGAACGATAAAAGCAGTAACAAATGTTTGAATATATGAAAGCTGCATATCATTGTTACTAGGGGGAAGAAATATACTATTTACCAATTTCAAAGCTAATTTCCCATTAGTATCCAAATTACCCCGCATGGCTCGAAATTTACCGCTAATTTTCGGAGCTTCCGCACCAGGACAAGTAAGAAGCTCTACTGCTTCTTTGTAAGACATAGGCCAATCAGCACTCCAGATCGTAGAGCGATAACTAATGGAAGGTAATTTTTTACCGGTATACATATCATGGGTTAGAACGGAAAAAAGATCTTCGAAATCAGTTTCAAAAAACGTATAGGGTTTACCATCAACCAAACAATTCATTCCTAAACCTCTTGGATCATTTTCGATTAATTTTGTGGTGGCATAAAACTTGCGTACTAGTTCTAGATACCAATCACATTTGAATCTAGCTAGTGTCATCCAACCTAGGCCATTATTTGGTTCAATAAGTTTGAATTTTTTTTGCATACCCTCTATTTGGATCAGTTCCTCATAATCCAGATACATACCGGACCAAATTTTGGTTACACCTCGACCTCCTTCCTGATTACGGATGCGAAGCTCCCCTTCGCCGCGATGTTCGATAGTCGCGCTCTTCGTTACCTCTATATCTTCAAACAGCATATCTGCCACTTCTTTCACTTGTCTCGCGGTTGATTCACTACATCCACCTTGACGGGCATGCTTTGTTCTTTTCGAAGACATTTAGCGAAGCCTGAAATTTAAATAGAGTTTGAAAAATATAAAAAAAAAATTAGAGAAGTGTAGTAGAGAGAGGGGATAGATTTGTAGTGGAGAGGGAGAGGGGGGATAGATTTGTAGTGGAGTTAGAGTGAAAAATAGAGTAGGAGGTAGGTTGTATTTATAGGGAATTTTTTTTTTCATACTAGCCGTTAGATGACGTCATCGTGCGGAACATCCGGCCAGGCGTCCGGATGGTCCGCAACTTTAAATTGCCAACGGCTAGTTGAAGGTCAACTAGTCGTTGACGCATCCGGGGCATCCGGATGGTCCGAATTCTCTGTCCGGGCGTCCGGACATTTCGTCCGGGCGTCCGGACATTTCGTCCGGATGCCCCAGACCGTGTGACCGGACCATCCGGACGAATATATATTTTTTTTTTCGTTTTTTTTTGTCTCCCCTATAAATAGAGGAGACCCCAACACCAATACTCACACCTCTCAAAAAACTCTCTACTTCTCTCTAAATCTATCTACTTGTTCGAAAAATTCTAGAAAACTATAATTACCTATTTTACATATTCTACTCCTACGTTCGAAATTGTTTGATTTTTGTTTTTCCGCAAATTGTTTCTTAGTTGTTATTAGTCTAAATTTAGTTGTTCTATCTTGTTATTAGTCTAAATTTAGTTGTTCTATCTTGTTATTAGTCTAAATTTAGATTTTATTATTAGTATTTTATTGCATATTTAAAAAAAAACTGTTATTAGTTTTAAAATGAATTCAAAACGTAGAAATACTGGGATAAACCCACCATCTAATGTGGATCTCAATACCATAGAGGAATTTTCTACAGAACTCCCTCACGTTGACACACTCTCCTCCCACGAAAGTGGTGGTGGAAGTACTAGTGGGTCGAGATCTCGTAAGAAAACATCTTGGATTTGGAAATACTATACTCTATCAGAAGATGGTTTGAATTGTATTTGTAACATGTGCAAAAAAAATTATCTTCACGTAAGTGGAGCTAGAAATATGGGCACTAGCACTATGGTAAAACATTTATTGAAACATGAAGTATATAATCCTACAAAACCTAACCCAACTAATGTTTGCATGAACCCTCAAACATGTCTTCCTTTTGAGTTTAACCACGATACGTATAGGGAAGAAACAATGATTTATGCAGTCGGTAGTTTACAACCATTTAGTTTTGGGGATTCTTGGAGATACGAAAATTGGATGCAAGCTGGGGTAAACCCACACGCAAAACGCATTCCACGTAGCTCTTTAAAATCGCTAGCCTTTAAATATTATTTAAAAAGAAAAAAAGGCATTATTCAAACTATGCAGACTTTGCCATGGAATGTTTCGATTACTAGTGACATAGCTACTTTTACTGATTTTGATATGATATGTGTTACCCTCCATTGGATGGACGCCGAATGGGTCCTCCAAATGAGAATTATATGGTTTGAATCAATTGGGAAGCATAACGCACAAATAATTAGGGAGAGTATGATTGAATGCATGAATTTTTATGGCATTAAAAACAAGATTATGTCTATTTCGTTGGATAATGCATCTTCTAATGCATCTGCATTAAAAATGCTTATAGAAGATTGCAATCCCCCTTTTCCAAAATTGTTTCACACCAAATGTTTATGCCACGTACTTCAATTAATTGCAAAAGAAGGAATACGTAAGGTTCTCGGTGATTATATTACCCCTATAACAAAATGGGGTCCTATTTTGCTCGACATCCGCTGCTAAAAAAAGAGCTTTTAAAACACTTGTTACTTCAAATGGGAAAAAATATAAGAAACTTATATTAGATGTCGAAACTAGATGAAATTCTACTTATACAATGCTTGCACGTGCGCATGTTTTTAAAGAAGAGATTATGACGCTTTATAATGCATCTTATCGTGAAACACCAATTGAACCAGATCATTGGAAATATTGTGCACACATGTTAAGATTTTTAAGACTTTTTAAAGAAAACACTCTAACCTTTTCTTCACAAAATCAACCTAATGCTCATTTGGCCCTTTTCACGATTACTAATCTTGCCATGCATATGAATGAATTTAGATCCAATTATGTATGCGTAGACATGGTGCCCGGAATGGAATATAAGTTCACAAAGTATTTTCATCCAATCCCTGATAGTTATTCATTTTCTTGCCTTTTAGATCCTTTTTCACGAAAAGAAAAATTTGAATTGCTAGTTAGATGCTTTTATCAATCTGTACGGTTTTCTACAGCTAAACCACCGAAGGAACCAATTGACCCTGAAGGGTATATTATCGGTATATATGATTGTTTGTATAATATCTATGATAAGTATGCTGCAAGATATAGATCAAATACACCTACTAATGTAAGGAGTAGTAACAATAGGGGTAGAGGGAGATCTTTTACTAACTATGTTCAATTGACAATGTTACGAAACAATGTTACAGAAACCCCTCAATCTGATAATGAGTTGTCTAGATATTGGAGCACTAGGTTTGATTTTACGAATTATCAAAACCAAGGTATTGAAGATATCATAATATTAGAGCACCAGGTTTAAAATTTTGGACTATATAATAATTACAACACTTAAAATATTAATAACCAAAACAAATTAATATTAACAAAAATGTAATAATAATTCTATAATAATATGCAATATCTCAATATTTTTTAAATATAACATTTTGGTTATAAAATAAATAAAACATTTATAATATTTACCAATAAACCGCGGTTTTTTACAAATAAACCGTGGTTTCGCAGTCCTACCGGGTTGCAGTCCTGACGGGTTACTCCTTATGCGGTCCTAACGGTCTGGCGGTCCTAATGGTTTGCGGTCCTGTCGGGTTGCGGTCCTGCGAGTTTGCAGTCCTAATGGGCCAGTTTCGCAGGTAAACCGCCACTTCTTAAGCAGGTTGTCAGCTTTAAACCGTGGTTCCAGAACCATTTGCCACCCCTAGTCGTCACACTAGAAAATATATTAGTCCAACCAATAACTACACTATACGTTCCATGAGGCTTTCTTATTTACCCGTTGATTCAATATACTTAAAGCTAATTATATTTAATTAATTATAATTTAGATACTATAAATTCACATTGACTATTTCAGAATATTCTTAAATATGATGACTCAATGAATAATGAATGCGAGAGAAAAAAATAAAAAATAAAAAATTTAAGTATAAAAAATAACATAAAAATGTTCAAAAACAAAAATGATTTGGTATTTTAATCTTATTTCATGTATTAAATAAAACGCCGATAATTAAATTTAGAATCAAACGCTACTATAAACGTTTAATATCTCACCATATCGTTGCAAAAACCATTCAATTTAGGTTATTAAATGGTGAAATATCTATCATATTTTTTATTCTTTAAATTGTGTAATGTTGTATGTCTTTATCAAACTTAACTACTTTTATTTTTACAAAAAATAATAATATAATTATTTATATATATTATAATTTGTGAATTAAAAATAACTAAAATCATAAAATATTTGTGTTAAATAGACAAATCAGAAAATAATAGTTTAATGGGTTATAAATAATCGTTTTAAAAAAATAACGAAATATTTTTCAACCAGTCACTATATTTCTTTCTTACCATTTGTATTTTCAACCCGAAATATCTTTATATTTTCAATTGAGAATTCAAACTCTGCCTTTCTAGTTCATGGTTTGTATTATCACATATTTCAAGTTTTGAATTGTTTTTTTAAATTTTTTTATTGAATTCATGATACATTTTAGGTTTTTAATTGTTTTTTAATTCCAAAATTAGATCGTTCACTTGATTCATGTAGTTAAAATATTAATATCTAAACTGTTTTTAAAATATTTTAACTGAATCGCTAAAGCATAAATAAGATAACACGATTATGTTTAAATTATTGATAAAAAATAATATAAGCCAAAATTAATCACATTTTAAAATATTTATATATATAAACAAATAATATATATATATAAACCTAAAAATATTTTGATTTACATAATTTTTTATTTAAATTATTTATTCCTATGATTTTTTTACTAAAAATATTGTGATATCTTTAAATATAGTTTTTAATCATGTTTATAGTTTAAATATAAATTAATATTTTAAATCCAAATAATAAATTTGACGAAATACTTAAACTTCAATCAAAATAACCGATATATATAGTAGTGCAGCTAATATCTTTTATGTTTACAACTGTGATTTTTGCAATAGTTTCTTTAAATCTGATATCTATCTTGACGTTGCTACAATCTAAAATGTAATTACTATTCCTTAGGAAAATTTTCTTTCACGATTCTCAAATGGAGAAATAGTTTCAACCCCAAAGTGGAGTCTCCAAAGACTCCAATTTGAATTTCTTTTCCCAAGCTTCCTGATTTCTTATACAATTCAGATTCAATCACCCAAATGGTAAATGTAGTGGTATGCTTTTGTCTATATGGGTTTCTTTTTACAAGAAGGCTAGTTTTAATTTCTATAATAATTGTTGATTCTTCCATCACTCTTTCTTAAAAGCTGTTGATAGACTTCGGGGAAGATGATGGGTTCTTGCAACCAATAATTTATCTTAATATGCCCAAATAATGCAATTCTTACAAGCATCTTGGGCATTACTCTTCAACCTGCAAAAGAGACCTTAATGAACCCAAAATGTTAGTTGTTGAAAAGAAACTTACCTTAAATTCCTCTCAGAATCAACAAACTAAATAACAATAAGTTATGAAAAATAACACTTTTAATCCCAATATTAATCATGTTACCCAATCTCTAAACCAAACTAGTAATTCAATTCCCAAAATTATCCCTGAACCTGTAACCCTCTATGAAAATCCTCTAATTGTTCATGAATCTATTAATGTCTCCATTTTTCCAACCTATAGAATCCTCTATCTAATTACCAAATATCTCTAACTTCCCTGATAAAACCATCCAAAATGAAATCATTCGACAATCAAATCAACTCTATGTCCAATTAATCAATCCTAATAGTCTTCCTCATGAAAGCATTCTCAATTAAATTAATCATGCTTTCCAAACTATTGAATTAACTAACAAATTCATAATCCTTCAAGATATGGTTATGCCTAAAATGACCATTCTCCTCTCAAATCTTTACATTATAGAATCCTTCTCCATTCAAAAAAACCACTCATATTCCCTCAATCTTAATAAATCTATATTGGAAGAAGCAGAAAAAACTAAACTTGTTAAAAACATCACTAAAGATTAACGAGATCTAAAAACATAATACCAATTCCCTCAACCTTGACCAATTTCTCAAAAGATCAACCAAATCCTCCAAAATATCCTCAAAATGACCATTTTCTTCCTTTGTTGGAATGTTAGAGGCATTGGCAACAGAGAAACTTCCAGAAGAATTAATTACATAATCAAAATTGAAAAATCTCGAATTCATTGCTCTTCAAGAACCAATGATTTCAAATCACAAAAATAAATTCATTTACTAAAACAATTGGCTTCAATTCCAACTTTTCTAATATCGACAACAAAATCTGGCTTTTTTGGAAAAGTAACTTTGATATCAACATTTTAATCAATCATGAGAAGTTTTTTCACATGATAATAACTCATCACTCATGTAACAATGAGTTTTTAGTTACTATCATATATGCCAAATATACCAGAATCCAAAGACTTGATCTTGGAAATCATCTCATAGAAATTTTGATCACCAACAAAGAATGGCTCATTGCTAGTGATTTTAATGTCATCTCTAATGTCACTGAACAACTGGCTTGTAGATCTTTAGACCTTAGAGTTATGGATGATTTTAACAATATGATATTTGACTGTCCTTTAAAGGATCCATGTTTCACTGGATTTAAATTCACTTGGTCCAATAACTCTAAATGGAAAAGGCTTGACATAACTTTAATTAATGCCAATTGGAGAAATTTCTTTAACATAACAAAGGTGAAGCATCTGGCCAAAACTGGCTCAGATCATTCACATTTGTGCATCCCAATATCTAGTCTCTCTTCAATAATAAAACCTTCTTTTAAATTTCAAAATATGTGGTTGCTCAACAAAAAATTTCTTAAAGATTTTGAAACCAATTGGAACCTCCCTATCCCTACTCCCCCTCTTACTACCTTTTGAAGTAAGTTGAAAAAAACTTAAAACCTATCTCAAAATTTAGAATTCTGAAACTTTTAGAAATATTTGTTATAACATTTCCAATTCTGAAATCAATGTTCAACATACTGAACATTGTGTTGAAATCTTAAATAACTCTGAAAACCAAATTAAGTTATCCAAAGCTAAGGTTGTTCATCTCAACCTGCTTGCTAGAGAGGAGATACATTGAGAGCAAAAAAGATCTTCAAATTGGGCTAAAACTGGTGACAAGAACACTAAAGCGTTCCATAATTTTGTTAAAAAAACAAAAAATAAATATAATTCATGGCATTATGATTAACAATCAATGGACAGAAGACCAATCTCAAATTACATCTCCAGCCATTGATCATTTTAGTAATATTTTAACTTGTAAGGCAAGTATCCCACCTTTTGATGATTTAAATGATATTATCCCAAAAGTTTTAACTGACCTTGACAATGATAACCTTATTTTACCTTCTAGTGATGATGAAATCCTCCTCAAAATTAAATCCTTGAACACCAACAGTGCTCCTGGAGTTGATGGTTTCAACTTTAGGTTTTACGCCACTTGCTGGCATATTATTAAAACTAATATATGTAAGGCTATCAAATAATATTTCAACGGTTGTTATGCCCCTCCTAGCATATATGTCACTGCCATATTCTTACTTCCTAAAAACAAATGTCCCTCTTATTGGCATGATTACATACCTATAAGTCAGTGTAATATCTTTAATAAGATGATATCTAAAATAATCAATACTACACTTTCTTCTATCCTCACTAAAATAATCTCCCATGAACATGATGGGTTTGTTAATAACATAAACATTAAGGATAAAATTCTTATCACTAATGAACTTGTCCAGTACATAAAAAAATATAAGTAGTAATATCATCCTCAAGCTAGACATGACTAAGGCCTTTAACAGAGTTTCTTTCAGCTTTATCTTTGCTATAGTGGAATTTTTTGGCTTTAATGACAAATTTATAGAATTAATCAAAAAAGGAATCAATAATGTTAAATTTTCTATCCTTATTAAAGGTACTCCTAATGGTTATTTTAATTCCAACAATGGTGTTAGGCAGGGTGACCTATTATCGCCCAACTTTTTCATCGTTGTTGATGAATATCTCTTAAAAAGTTTCAAATACTTTTCAACTTTAACAACTCTATGTATTATGTTGTCAAAGGACACCTCAAAATCAATTGCCTAGACTATGTTGATGATGTTATCATCTTCATGAATGGCTTTATAAATAACATAAATAAATATGTTAAATTTCTTAATCATTATCAATCTATTACTAGTCATCTTATTAACACTCATAAGACTGTTTTTATTCCAGCTTAAAAACATGGATAGAAACATAATTAATATCATAAAAACATATATGGTTTCTCTAACAGTAGTCTCCTATTTAATTACTTAGGTATCCAAATTCACAAATACAATCACAAATATCTTTATGATGACCTAGTAACTACAATTAGAAACAAGATTCTTAAGTGGGATAGTAATTTATTATCTTTTGGGGAGCATATTGACATTAATTCAATTTTTTCTCATGGTTATCCCTATTTTCTTCATGAAAAGAAGTATCATCCCTAAATCTACTATCACCAAAATCAATTACCTAATGAATACATTCCTTTGGGGTTGTAAAGAAACTTACAACCATATCATCTGGTCTAATTGGTCCTCCTTTTGCATCCCTTTTGGTGAAGATGGGTTGAATATCAAAAAGCTTTCTAATGTCCATGCCATTTTCTCATGTCATCTATGCTTTTATTTTAGAGAAAAAATTTATTTATAGGCACAGTTGATGCACTCCATCTAATGCCCCACTCCTCATCCTCTCCAAATTAATGTTAAGCCTAATTACTCTAAAATCTAGAAAATAATTGTCAAAATCAGAACCATAACTGAGGAATATATCGATGGAATGTTGGTAAAGGTCATATCGATTTCTAGTTAGATAAATGGAACAATAAACACCCGTTTATAACCTTTCATATTCATGATTATAATAATTGGTATAAAGGCACATTTGTTTCTGAATTTTGGTCTAATGGCTATTGGAACATTGATCTTCTTGGAAACCATGTCATTCCCCCTTATATTAATAGGATTTCTAAATTATCTCTCTCCAATCTCAATGAGGATACTATCATTTGGAAGCTTTCAAATGATGGCTCCTTTTTTTCCAAAACAAACTGGTAGAATTGGAGAACTATCCACCCTAAATTGTTTATCGAATCTAAAATATGGAACAATGTCACCCCTAATAAGTGTTCCTTCCTTTTATGAAGGCTTTTTAATGGTTTCATTTCTATGGACAATATCCTTCAGCATAAAAAAAATTCCCTTGTATCTAAATATCAGTTCTAATCCAACTCAAAAACTATAACTCATCTTTTTGTTGAATTCCAAATATCGTGGGAAGTATAAAAATATTTCGCATGATTATTTGGTATTCTCATTAGCCAGAATTAACTTTTAATCATATTATTCACCTCTAGTTTATATTTACTTATATATATATATATATATTCATATAAGAACTATCATCCTCCAAATCATCTGTTAGACCATTAGGTTTGCAAGAAACAATGCTAAGCATAAATGTAACACTTGTTTTTCAAAATACTTAATAAAAAATAAAATCTTATCTTTTTAACTTAGATTTCTTTAATAATTCAACTATACTCATTCGATTAATGACTTTAAAGCAATAAAAGTTCTTAGTTGTTTCAATCATACTAAACATTTTAAAACCCCTATTTTAGTTAAATAGATCTACCACTCTATCAACAAATTCAAATTGAATTGTGATGTTGCATGTTCTCTCAATGGAGAGTCCAATAGTGGTATTATTATTAGAGATTACTTTGGTTCCCTTGTTGAAGCTTTTGATTATATCTTTGGTAATAATATTGCTTTAATTGTTGATTTTAAAGCTCTCACCGATAATTTATTATATTGCTTCATCAATAATATAACTAGAGTTGATATAAAGACTGATTTCCTTTTTATTATTGAGATGCTTCGTTATCCTTGTGCACCTTCATTTATTTTACCTTTAATGAATTGTTATAGGAAGTTAACTTAATGCTCAAATGACAAATAGGCATATTTTTATGGAACAAAACCTAACTGTTGATTGAATTTCTAAGTGTGTTTTTAAAACCAAAATTATTATGACTTCAATCCATATAACTCTTCTCTCTCTTTATGATACTAAAGATTACCTAAAATGCTAATGATTGCTAACTCTAATTGGGGAGAAATCCTAACTACTTTTGTTTCTGTTGTAGTAGTTTACGTTTTTTTGCTTTAATTCTTCTCATCTAAGATGAAAATAAAATTCTCTCACTTTTTATTGAACATTCCGATATGCATTTTTTTTCACCGATTAAAACCAAAATATTTTTTTTTGAGTTTCTTAATTTTCAAGTTTTCAACTCCTGAATTGCATGTATACTTTTGAGATCTTTTAGCGCATATTTATACTTGTACTTTTCAAAAAATAAAGATTTTTTGAAAGTAATTATTTCAATTTTTTTTAAAAAATCATTTCTTTGCGAAAAAAAAAATCTTTTATTTTTACTTATATAAAACATATCACAAAATTTAAATAATACGTCCTGACCAGAATCATGGATTAGTGAACCCCACCACTCATGAAACCAAACACACTTACCATCACCTTGTCCCACCAGTCAACACGCTCAACAGCTCTTTGGTTTACCACGTTTAAGGTCGCCGCCGTCACTAATCATTTTCTTTTCCTTTCTCTCTCCAAACAGAAAATTAAGACCAAAAAAGAAAAAAAGAAAGACAAAGTCTCGTTTCTCCCGGCCTTCATTACAAAGGAAGTTCACGAAATTTATTATCGAATTGTTCAACCAAACCCACGCGCCGCCATCTATTTTTATCTCCCTCCTCCTTTTTTCTTCCCGTTTTCTCTATCAGCTTTCTTTCCTTCGGCTTCTCTTTGTCTTTTTGTTCTTTTTTTTTCTATTTTATCTATAGAATAAAAAAGCTCTCAACTTTATCTTCTACTTCTATCAATACCCATCTTTTTATAAGATCTATGAACTTTTTAATCGTAAGTGATTCAAGGAAGTAAGCCGCATGTATTGGTTTTCTAATTTATGAATCAACAAACAGTGTGTGATGAGAAGTAGATCATGGGAGGTGTCACCTCATCAATCGCCGCTAAATTCGCTTTCTTTCCACCGTCTCCGCCGTCGTACCAAGTTCTAACCGACGAGTCTCGTGACGGCCGATTATACATATCGGAGATTCCGTTGAGGGATAACGTAGACGTTTTGAAGCTAAGGACTCGCCGGAGCAACGAAGTCGTTGCCGTTTATATCAAACACCCTAAGGCTAATGCTACGTTGCTTTACTCTCATGGAAACGCTGCTGATTTGGGTCAAATGTTCGAGCTTTTCGTCGAGCTGAGCAATCGTCTTCGTGTTAATCTTATGGGGTATAAAACTCTTTTCTATTCTCCTTTGTAGCTAATTTGGTCTATAGGGTTTATGAGCTATTGAATAGTTTTATATAGTTCTTAGGGAGCAATAGTGTTTATCTTCTATTCTAGCTGAACAGTCTCTGATCAATGTAACATACTCAAGAACTAGCTGAAATTATGTTTAGTCTTAAGTACATGGTCCTTGGTCCTTGAATTTCAATTATCACTAGCAGATTGTCTATCAATAGTGCTTTTGGTACGATAATAATATGTACAATCCTTCCTGTGCTAGATTTAGAGGCCTTTAACCTCTTAACTGACCTTATTTATACCTTTTCGACTCAGGTATGATTACTCTGGATATGGACAGTCTACTGGAAAGGTTAGATTTTTATTATTTCGGCTTGGCTGCCTATTGTTTTCCAATTGTCTTCTCCGATCATGTTTTGGAATGTCGGACATGATGAAATAATAGGATTAGAATACGATCATAGCAATGTACTAACAGTTTTCGTTTCTTTTATTGAAATAGCCAACGGAGTACAATACTTACGCAGATATAGATGCAGTATATAAATGCCTAAAAGAGCAGTATGGAGTTAAAGACGAACAATTAATATTATATGGCCAGTCTGTCGGTAGTGGACCAACGGTTGATCTTGCTTCACGCTTGCCTAATCTGAGAGGTGTAGTTCTACATAGCCCAATTTTGTCTGGAATGAGGGTGTTGTACCCTGTCAAGCGAACATATTGGTTTGATATTTACAAGGTGAGGTGGTAAAATTGATTACGTTGCATTTTTCCGCTTCGAACTTGTAAATGATCACTAATAATGTTTTGGCTTTGCTAGAATGTCGACAAGATTGGTCTGGTGAACTGTCCGGTCTTAATTATTCATGTAAGTAAATATATATTTTCTATTATTTGTCTACCTCTCGTATTGACTACTTACCCTCTCTGTGATAGAATTGTTAGTTCACGTTTTAAAGTTGGATTGATAACACCAGAATAATAAACCGACTTTTTATCTTCACTCATGATTCTAAACTCTGTAAGGCTCAAGAAACTTTGGAAGGTAGATGAGTAAGCTGTTAATATATGCTCTAAACTCTTGATAATTAGGACTCTGTCGAGGGGAGCTTAGCCCACACAAAGGCTGTCATGTTTGTCGGCCGGACAATAATCCAGTTCCTGATCATGTGGGTCGCACAAAGCTTTATAGGAAATAATAGTTCTGTCTGAGCTGGAACCGACATGTACCCAGACTTCCGACACATATATGCCTTTTAATCTGAACTCCGTTGTAATTCACACAACTTAAAAGCAAACCGGCTCTCTGAATCTGATTGACCTGGTTCCGATCCCTTATTTTGTATCCGACCCTGATAATCAAACCGGATTATGAACTGGGGTTATCGCATTCATTATCCAAATATGACCGGTTTATCCAAAGGACACTGTCCTGAACCGATTTCAAATCAGACAATTTTGTTTGTCTAAACCCACAATTTTGG
Source organism: Limnanthes douglasii subsp. nivea (assembly GCA_036936605.1). Taxonomy (NCBI): domain Eukaryota; kingdom Viridiplantae; phylum Streptophyta; class Magnoliopsida; order Brassicales; family Limnanthaceae; genus Limnanthes; species Limnanthes douglasii. Next base: position 77,356,221 of record JAUPFV010000005.1, read on the forward strand.
ACATAAAAGTTTTTTTTCTGCATTGGAAAAACTTTAGGCACCCCTACTGTTATAGTGGTTGGTCTTTATCTACCAATTCCTTCTGTAAAAAGCGATTGGAACAAGAGCCAGGTTGTATTATAATTGTTGTCAATAGGGTGCTTAAACTTTTGTGTTCTTGTTCTATGGCGTGAAACAACACAGCGATATTGAATATCTTCGCCATTTGTTTATTCAGGGGACAACTGATGAAGTAGTTAGCTGTACACACGGTAAACAGCTTGCGGAACAATGTAAAGTCAAGTACGAACCGCTATGGATAAAAGGTGGAGGACACTGTAATCTTGAGCTTTATCCAGAGTTCATCAGACACCTCAAGAAATTTGTCATTTCACTTGCGAAACCAAAAGGACCTGCAAATGTAACTTCTACTAAAACGAATCAGAGCAAGCCAGCCGAGACGGGACAAGCCGATGATTTTGAAGTGGCTGATCTGCCTGAAGTTTCTCGAAACAGTTTAGATAGCCGGCTTGCAAAATCAAAGAAGACAAATAAGCCTGAAAAGTCTCGGATGAGCACGGATACGGTTGATCGATTTAGGAAAAAAAAGGGCTTAATATGGTGATTTGTAATTACAAAACAGACCATAAAAAGTTACTTGCCGTTGAAGGTAAAAAAGTTATTTCTTGTTCTGTGTGTGTTTGTAATGTAACAATATTGGGTTGATTCAACGGCATAAAAGTATAAGCTGATGTATGTTTAGTGATCTTAAGTTGTCATATAGTGTTTACTTTTGTACTTTTAGAACAAACGTCCGAGAACTGAAATCTTGTTTTTGGAGTTCTGTACAAGTTATCTGTTTAGGACTGGTATTATTACTTTCTCTAATTGTACTTTCTCTAATTGTTTTGAATGAAGGATACATTTTACTTGTTTGAACTCATTTTTTTAATGTATCATCTAAATAGTGACTAATTATGAATTTTGTGGGGAGTGTTTTGGAATAGTAATTCTCCTCTAAACAAAGATAAGACGACCATACGGTATTTGCTGATGAGCATTTTCCTTGACAGCAAGATGAATTAAAGATGAATTTGGATAAAAAAATGTATCATAATTCATCTCATAGTTGGGTATGTTTTTAAGCGTGTGTGAACTGGGGCTGTTATCGGTCCGGGTTTTGAAGGAACCGGACCGCTAAGCTTATCGGTTCGGACTGGACTGGACCGCTAAGTTTTCGGTTCTAATTTTTGGAACCGGACCGAACCGCTAAGCTTTCGGCACAAAAAACTTTCAAAATCGGCAAAAACAAAACTTAAGATTTCTCAAATCCGAACTCACAAACACGTTAAGGTATGAATCCTATACTTATTGATGTAATTTTTATGCAATTTAGTTAGGTAGTTTTAGTGATATTTAGAGTTACAGGTTCTGCCGAAAAGGTCAAATTTTCATCTAAATGTTGTTGTTTTTTGGAAAATAAGTTCTAGATATGTGTTAGTCCAGTGATTGTCGACGTTTTGGTATGTTGTTTGTTGAATTTGGGTTAGATTTGAGAGATTAGGGTTCTTGAAAGTTTGGAGGCTAGGGTTTATAGATTCAACTTGGTAAATCATATTATTAACATGATCAATGTTGAAATTGCTATCCCCAGCTCACCTGAGTCAAAGGGGTATGTTATTTAACGAAGAATTGTAGGACTGACTAGGTATATTAAAAAATATAATAATCTTTACAAACTTGTTTTATAATTTTTGTTTAGTTAGAGAGAGAAAGCTATAGGACGAAGAAGAATAAATTGATTTTTTGGTTAGAAATTTGGTTTTATATATAAAGGATAAATTGGTTAATTCATATAAACATAAATTTTAATTATTTCGGGGTCTCATTATAGCCAAAAAGGGTTCCAATATAGTTTTGCCCTTAAATTTTTATCGAGTTTTTACCATTTTTTTATTTTTTCATAGTTTTTTTTATCATTTTCAATTGTCTTCATGGATCCATCGGAATACAATAATTTTTATCCATTACAAGACGGTATCAAAACTTTCAAATCCTCAAAATAATAAATGGGTTCTCAATGCGGTTCCCAATATGGCATGTCTCCTAATATTTTCATTCAAAATCATTACAATCAATTCTATATGTCATTTGGATACCCACATATGTCCGGAATAGTTATGTTTCCGGTCCTATGAACTACCCAAACACGTGTATCCCAGAAATCCTAGATTTTCTACCCAAATATCTCTTGGAGGAGGAAGTGAAGGGGCTTAGATACCATACTCGTTTTGTAGCTCATATTAAAAATCCACTAATAAAAAACAGTACAGGGTTTGGAGTCCAAATGATAACAGATCTTTATTATGTGATTTTTTCCACCATAAATGATAGTGAAATTAGGACGAACCAAACAGGTGGAACTTTTTGGCAAAAAGTTACAGACTTCGCATCTAAGAAGACCGAAATTTCAAGAACCTGAAGATAAGCCAAAATATCAAGTGATCAATAAAAATATTGGTATTTTTGTTGGTCTTTACGGTGCTGCATGCAAGAATAGGCGTAACGGTTGGTCTAGGGATGATTACATTTCAAATGCTGTAAATATGTACCAGGAAATAAATGGTAGGAAGTTTCAGCTACTGGAAGAGTGGAAGTTAGTCGTGGTAGGAAGTTTCAGCTACTAGAAGAGTGGAAGTTAGTTCGTGACTAACTGAAATATATAACGAAAGTCCATATATCTAGTAGTAGTCAATCAAAGAGAAATAGTGATGCTAACTCGGTTGAATCCTTATATAATTTATTCGTACGTCCCGAAGGTAGAATTAAAAAAAGATAAAAATATTGTAATTACAGACCAGTTAGAAGAATGAAAAATTGCTCGAGAACAAAGCATGTCTACAAAACAGAGGAGATTTTATCATTGCAACGGTAAAATGATGTTTTTATGAATACACGGTAGCATTGCAACGTCAAAATGAAGTTGAGAGTATGAAGTTGTTTATGGAGTTCAAAATAAAGTTCGTGATCGTTATGACGAGCAAATGTTTCAGAAGTTAGTGAAAAATTATTTCCGGAGTTTGTTATTTGTGCTCATTTCAATTATTCTGTGTTTTTTTTTGTTTTCAATTATTATATGTTTGTTGTTTTCACTTATTTCCATTGAATCAAAATGTTGTTTAAGTTGTTTTGTTTGAATTTTTTCACCACATTTTCACTAACTTTTAAAGAGATAAGATCATGTTGCACCATCCACTAGCTATAACATGTTTTTATTTAACTAATTATTTTGGATCCGTGAGACAACAGGGTAAGACAATGCTTAGTCTGAATTATTACACAACTCACCTACTAATCTCTAGCATGATTGACCATGTTTTATGACAAGATATATTGTCTTGCTACTTTCCACCAAGCATTAGCCGTTTTTATTTAATCAAAATTTTAAAATTTGGAGACAACAAGATAAGACAATACATTTGGAACTATTACTCATTCTCATTCATAATAAGTGTCAAATAAAGTTATTGCACTACCATTAGAAATGTAATGATTAAGTTTGATTTTATAAAATATAATTATAAATTTATCCATCTAACCTTCATTGAAAACAACAAGGTAAGACCATGTTTTATGACAAGATAAAATCTTGTCTTACTGGTTTCAACCTTCCACGAACTATAACATACTTTCATTAATATTATATTGGAATCGAGAAACAACGCCAAAACAATGCTTGATCTGAATTATTACACTATATTTTCCACTAACTCTTGAAAAAACCGAAACCAACCGAATTTTATTCGATTCCTAAATATTTATCGGCTTATAAAAAGAAAACGAGAACCGAAAAAATCCAACGAAAAACCAAATGCCCATACCTAAGTATAAGATATTAATACCACGGAACAACCCTAAAAATATCCTGCTGCTTACGGCCGGAAACATGCCAAAACACTAATATGAGCCATAATCTAAATATCAACTTATTATTGCATTTTGTACATCGCCAAAAATAATATAACTTTCATATCTGGCGACCTCAACTGAAAAAATCCAAAATGAAATAGCCAAAAACCTGAGTTTAGACAGATTACTTATAAGGCATGATATGAAAATCTCATCAAAACCGTTGTTTTACATCTAGTGACTGAAAATGAGGACGTAATTGAGCCTGAGTGAGCACAAAAATTTTAGAAGGGACAAAATCAAAGATAGATAATGTCACTCTATTTGGCTTGGTTCTGTAAAGCTAAATATGCCCCCTTGAGTAGGAGAAAAATAGTGAAGTGACCACACTAGGTTGCTTGCAGAAAAAGCATCCGCCAGGGGCACTAAATTTTCAAAAACAGTTTTAACCTATTAAATATTATAGAACTCTTGAACTATGCACTCGTTTTCAAAAACGATAAAGACCAGAAGCTTAGTTAGCCGACTGCAAATCAAGGTCACCGTGATGATGGAGAGAAGCTATGAATTACTACTGGAGATATGGCATATTAGAGAAAAGAAACAATATACATTATCCATAGCGAGTTAACTTATAAGGGAATACATGAAGGATAACTTATGGATTAAAAAGTACAAATGATACCTATAATACCACTTCGGTGCTTATTAGTTTATATTAGATTGGTTAAACTACTCTGTTTGGGTTGGATACGTGGAGCTTAAACTCCGTGACTGTTGTAAGAAGATTCTTGGGCTGATCTAGTAGGGGAGGCCAGAAATGGATTAGGAGGAATATGTGCAGACTCACTAGTATCATCTTCCTCACTCTTTCTTGTTCTTCTCCACTACTATCATCATCGAAAATTTTCACATCATTTTCTCGTTCAAGGTCCTTATAAATCCAATCTGGAAAATACATTGGGCTACCGTTGTTGGATGCAAAGGCTTCGGCTTTATAGTCATTCTTACTTGCTCCTAGCATTTCAAGAACCAAAATCCCATAACTATACACATCAGACTTATCAGAAGCCCCTCCGTGATTTCTGCTGAATAATTCTGCTGCTATGTACCCTACTGTTCCTCTTGCATCAACCATCGACAGATTACTTTCTTTCTTTTTCATCAGTCTAGCAAGTCGAAAATTCCAAAATCTGAAATTTTAGGACAAAAATCTGTCTAACAGTATGTTCTATGGTTTTATGTCAAAATGAACAATTCTTATGTTGCAGCCCAGGTGTAAGTACTCTAGCCCTCGGGTGATTCCAACCACAATCTGATAAAACACTTTATATTCGAGGTTCATCAAGTCTTGGTTAGACACGAAATCATCCAGCAATCCGTTGGACATGTATACATAGATAATGCATATTTTGGTTTTTTCGTAGCAGAATCCTACTAGTTTAGCAACATTAACTCATGCTAACCACTTCGTTGATGAAAATTTCACTGTCATGATATTTCTACGATATTACCATCGGATAATTTTTCTTTGTAGACAGTGCCAAGCCCCCTCCTCTTCCCATCATTTCGCTAAAAGCGTTTGTCATTTTCTTGCAGAAGAACATTCTTATTTTTTTGAGATGATATTGCTAGTTTCCAACGGTATATCACTAGAGCAATACACATTAGTTTCACTCCACCTAAACCTGTCAAAACACATGCCTTTTGAAAGTCTGAGTTAATGCGATCAAAAGTCTAAAAACAACTAAAAAGGTATTTTATGTACAAGAAAGTAACCCATCAGTATTTTTGTAGCCGGACAGAGTCCTCCTGATTAAGAAACATTATTAAGCAAGTGAGCAAAATTATAAATTATCTCCCTTAGAAGATAGTTTCACATAGAATGTTCAGTATTTAAGGCGACTTACTTGCCGGGCAATAATTTGAGTGAGACCTATCTAGGCAGTAACATATGAAATGATATTTGGACCAGTTAAACCCACACACCCCACCAGTGTTCTCTCAACCTCTGCACCAAAGATCATTTGCAACCCATTGCAGCCCAAAAGCACTAGCGAGAGCTTCACCTAGATTTTCTTGAGCTTGGTTCCTCTCTATAGACCTCTGATTCTGACACCGGAACCGCAACCTCATAACGACAAAACCAAAACATATGTTTTCACTAGAAGCCAATAAAGTACTTCTCATGTAGTAACCTAACTCATCATCACAATTAAATCGAACTAATTCCTGATCTGTTACATCCATAATCACAGCGCAATCATAATAAAATGTTATGTTACGAGTTCCCGAGTCGTAATCGAAAAGGCCATCTTCCAAAGTGGTATTTTTCAACCTGAAGGGACAGATGCTACTTGTATAATCTTGCTTAGCAACTAGAAGAGATCTATTTGTGAAATCGAATTCAAGAACTCGATAAGAAACAGTTATGATAGCAAGTTGTGGTACCGAGTTGCTGCATTTGATCTCAAAACCAGGATATCCACAGTAGTTGGTGTTTTGCAGATTGTTAGCTTCTCAGTATAAGCCAAAACAAACGAGAAGAAGAAGATGCTCATGATGATGAAAGCAGAGCACAACAATGCATGATTGATGATTAAAAAAGGAGCAATCATTAGAGTACCAGTCAAAACTCAGCTTTTACTTTGCCTGGCATCCATTTATGACTTTTCAAAGTTACTTACCCTTACCCGAGGGTCAACTATAGCACAGATGATTGAAAGTAATGCATGTCTTAAGTAAATTAAAAGGAATAAAGTAGAAGAAATGTAACAAATCAGTACACAAGTCTTTAACGAAACAGAGAAAAATTACTAAAAAGATCTTGAATACTTGGCTATATAACAAAAGATCCTGGTCTCGGGTGGTGACATAACCTCTTAAGAAACATTCAGCATACCATTAGTATCCGAAAACGTTGATATGTTTCTTGTCCTGTAGTAGCCTCTTAACCTACCAAATCCATGTGTGCTGCAACTACATTCACATGGTTCTGGTAACTCTAGAACGGCAAGGAATATATACCTATCGTATACAGGGCTGCATACTGAAGCTCAAAAAGCATAGTTAAATAACCAGCTTCATTATTTTCAAATTGAAGAAAGAACCTACAGGAAACGGAGCATGTTACCTACAACAACCAGCTCCGGAGATATACATACGATAATCTACAAGATGATCTACTAGAACTAAGAAGCCTCTAAATCACAAGAGTCACGGTGACTCGTGATGATATTAGCACCTTCACTTCCTAGGTTTAACTTTACCAGTCAGCTTGGTAGTACAGCAGCAAACTACATTACATTCTTTTCGAAGACTAGCATTTCATATGAGGGGCATCCGGAGATGCTACAAGCTTGAACGAGCATAATAAATTTCTGAAGTGGAGGATCTTGAGTTAGACCCAAGAAGCAGAAACTTGCTAGCAAACCCATCTCCAAGGTTTAAACATTTCTGCCTGGAATTGGCATTACGATTAGTTCTTTTTCCCCTCAAACTTGGAGATGTCGACACAGAAGTAGGTTGTACAGGACCAGATGCATATAAGTAAGTGTCCTTTTTATTCATCTTTGTCATCGTCATATGTAGAAATAGGCAAACCCTGTGTCAGAACGACAGCTGAAATAAAAACAACCACAACCACTAGTAGCTTGATATGTGTGGAGAAAATCACCATCATTTCTATGCAGATAAATGCCTCGATGCATATCAATAAACCTGACAGGTAAAAATTTATCAATACATTAAACATCATGAACTATAAAATATACCACAATGAGCTAAGTGACAACAAACCTATACTGCTTAGAAATTCCCTTTCCATGCACTTCTCGTTTGTCAAATTGTTATTGGTACATATTTAGCCTAGGTCTTCGGAAACTTCCTGATGCTGATTTCTTTTCCCCTTCAGCTCTTCCTGAAAAAGTTTCTCAAGAAGTTGGTCTGAGGTATGCGATAGAAATTACATGTAGCCTTTGCATAATGTGTGTTTCTGAAAAGGTACTCTTATGTATAAACTCGTACAAGGTACAAATTACTATACCAGTCTGTGTCTCAAATCTTCTATCGCCCGCTCTCTCTGGTACGCGAAAAACTTCAACGACTGACACAACAAGCCCATCAAAAGTAATAAGAAAAGAGAGTAAACACAGCAGAAAAAAAAGGTATTTCAAGCAATCAAGAGCTTCATTTACCCCTAAGCGCTGCATTTCAAGCGATCTTTGTAATGCTTTTCTTTTGTTCAGAAGATTGTCAGTCATTAGTCTTGCAGGGCGTCTATAATTTTTTCCACGATAGATTATTATAGCATGACCTTCTTTAAGCTTGTCTACAGAAACCAGAATACCGCCACTCTGTGCCTCAAGCCATTTTGCCGTATAAAGAACTTTGGAATCCAGTCTCTGCATTGTAATCACCTTCACTACTTCTCTATGCTTCCAGTGTTGGTGCAGACCTTCTATCACACCGTCGAACACCCCACGCCTCCCTGTAGCAAGATATAGAGAGATTACTGACTAGTACGGTATACTTTTTGAAGGCAATATAACTATAACCGCTTAGAAACAAAGTTCTCACCAAGAACTAAGCTACTCCTCATTCTAAATCCTATTTCCCGAAGACAACTCCTCTCTTCATCTGTCAGTATTTCCGGATCTAAATCCTGGTCAGCAGGTGTCCAAGCAGAATTCAACTCTAACAGTTTTGCTGTCGATTTTTGTATCTTCATATTTTGCTGCAAGATCCAATATGTACTTATTAATAAACAGGAGTGAAAAGCACGCAAGATAATAGAAGTTTAATGCTTACAATAAAAAGCTTGCGTTCTTGCATTTTGAGTTCATTCTCTAACTTTTCTTTCTCAGCTTCCACCTTTAATTCACATTCTCTATCTACTTTTTCTATATCGCCAAACTTAGTCTTGATCTCTTGAAATTCAGACAAAGTTCCGGTATTGCTGGTCTTTATTGGCTCAGTACCCATATCCAAATATTCGATCTCTGTCTTCCGTGCAACTTCTTCACGAAATTGGTATGTTTTTAGGGCATATTCTCTCTCCACTACTAGATTTGCAACTTGACCAGGAAGAAAGTCCTTTCCTCGGAAAAGTATTATTAAGTACTTGTTACGCAGTATCAAAACTCCACCTGTAAGGCACTGCAACAATAAAAAGATAGAAGTTAGAATATTTAATAAGAACAGCCTCATAGGCTTGAGAATCATATCTTTCTGTTCTAGAATGGACTTGCTTTGTGTCACAATGACATCAAACATTGAAATTACAACCAAAGCTTAATGCCTTAACAAAAGATGACTTCTGAGATGTGGTTAGTGTCCATTAGTACCATATATGTGAAACTTGCCTACGGAATTAGTCGCCAACTGTGCATATCTAAATATTTTAAATGATTATCGCAGCAGATCGTGACACTGATAAAAAAAGCTTAATAAGTTATCATTCATCGAACTTGCCTTTAGCTCATTTGCCATTTGCTCATTGTTGATGTTTGGAACACCCCACTTCAGAGCAATCTTTGCAATTAGACTTTTCTCCCACAGTTTTAAGATGGCAGCAGCTAAGCCTTGAAGTCCCCTGTTCCTCCCTTTAACAGCATATAATTAACATACAAAATGTGGACTTCAGAGAAAGCAATTTTGCAAGCATAAACATAAGTACTCTAGCATCAGAAAATGCTTTCTGTTTTTTGTCTGAAAAAATAAAACAAACATCAGAGAATGTGCATTAGTGCCACCTAACTTACCGAAAATATTTCAGTCTTATCTCTCCATTTCTGAAACAAAATTCTTTTTTCTCTCATTATTCAAGCTAGTCTACCTCACAAATCATGAACAAATAGGCATATATATATTTCTGTTTCAGAACTTGCACTCTATATGAACAGCAAGAGAGTTTAGAATACTCAGATTACCTAGAACGAAATGGAAGGGTAAAGACTGAGCAAGATTCCTGTAGTACGTCAGTTCATCATCGTTGAGCTTTGCCCTCATACGTGGCGGATGACGCCTTAATGGACGCTTAAATCCACGAACCACATCTGGAAGCATGTCTGCATCTACCGGCAATGGCTTTCGCATCCACCAGTCAATATAGCGAGGTCCTAAGCCATCCAACAATCTATCAGTTTCCCGCTCATACAATGACCCATTAACTGGTTCCTCGTCCTCACTTCCTTTGGCGCACGGATTAGATTCTGTAGATGTCTCGTTACCATCCTTTATGCCCATACTAGATTCATCATTTACTGATAAGTTCCTTACAAAGACTTTTTTTGAAGTGAACCGATAATGACATCCTCTGTAAATTACAACATCGTCTTTTTTACACCAGATAACCAAACCTCCTGTCTTCAACTATTCACGACAAAGAATAAAGATCAAATACTTAGAATCCCAAGATTGTAGAAACTGGCTATGCAAGTGTAAGTACTAAAATTCCAATGAACGAGAGCAATCCATGATTAAACATGCAGCAGCATGCTCGAAACTTTGAAATTTCCAACAGATGAATGAACAACTTTAATGAGTACCTATCAAGCATCCAACTTTCCATATAAGGTTTGATTTACTGGTTTAGTTTAACATTTACCTACTACCCATTACTGCGCAATGACAGTCAATTCTTTACTCTCAAACAATACACAACATAAATATATGAAAACATCATAGTTTAGGATTTGATGAACATTCAACAGATTAACTAGGCAAACCTCTATGATCTCTTGAGCTCGATCCATATTCCGACACAATGGAACATCGAACTTGACCATGGCAAGCTCATCTGTTCTCCAAATCATCCTAATCTCATCAACAACAGCTTGAGTAACTCCAGCTTTTTTCACCTTCACCCATTTCCTCATACTCTTGGCCTCGCGCCTCAGTCTCTTCAGTAAATCCCTGTCGAGACTCATCTCTGCTGCTGTCACGATCTTTTCCTTCTTCATCCTCCTCAACACGAACCCTTCATCATCTTTAGACCACGGCATTTTCCCGCCAAAATCGAAATCAAAACCACCGCCGTTCTCAATCCGCACCAACGAACCACCGAACTCAAATTTAACGCGAGTTTCTATCTGGGTTTCTTCCGAATTTCGGTTTCCTTGGAGTGTTTCTATTTTCCGGATGATTTTATGCATGGCTTTCTTGCCTCTGACTCCACTCTCTTTTCCAGCTAAAGCCCGGTCCAATTTCTCCTGCTCTTTCGCACCGTGTGATCGGTTTTTGTTTCTGAATTCCGCACTGTTCGCGATTTCGCTGGGATGGAGAAGAAGAGGACCCTTCATCCATGGAGCCGTTGGCATTTTGATGGCTACATTAGGGTTTTTGATGGGTTCTATTGGTAATTGCGGGTTTTTGTTGACTTTGTTGGTGTCGTTTGTGGGGCTTTGGTTCTTGATAATAAGCGAAGAGACTGTAATTGAAGAGGGGTTGTTTTTGAATGAGCTTGAGGGAGGAAATGGAGAGACGAAGAGCGAGATTGACATGAGAGTGCTTGTTGAAGATATAGCAGTTAGTGACTGAAATGGTTTTGGGTTGTGTTGATTGATTTTTATATGTTCCTTCAACTGATAAAATTACCGTTGCAGTAACTCAGGTTCGTGTGTTTGTTCAAAACCGTGGTTTCTTGATAACATACGGTTAAACCAACTAATGAGCCGATTGCCAACGTCTAAGTGCATTAATGATCGATAATAACAATACAGAAATATCCGGCATATACAATGTTAATAACATATAAGAGATACAAGTAGATCATAATATTTTGATACATAAAAATCGAAATGCTGAATGTCTTAATCTTAAATGTTACTTTATTTTTTCAGAATCAAAATTTCAAGGATCGCGGAGGGTTTTAAATAGCGGATCCATCGATATGATGTACTTACAGTAGTTGTGTTGGTATGTGGCGTGGTGAATTGTGTGATAGCCAGCACCCATAACAGGCTACATTTTGCCATGGGTGCAATCGTCAAGGTTAGCCCATCCTAACATGAGACCGATTATTATAGACAACAATAAACTGTGGTAAGCCTGCTAAACTCCTTCAATCGGATGGATGACGTGCCAAACCTGAAACCCCAGATGCGATATATTTGGTGGCGGATCATAGCCCAACCAATTTAAATAATGAATTGAAAATACATTTATCGTTACTAGAGAAGTGTAGATCAGTATAATTTGCAACCAATGATGGATATATTATACCTCATGTCGTGTCAAATCAGCTGCGACCTAGGTCACATATCGGTCTAGAACCAGTTCTACGAATTGAAACTTTAAGCTGGATTAAAACCCATTTTGAGCTGAGGTTGAGTTGGAAATACTAGCTCGTGAGCCAAAACAATCTAAGTTAATAAGACACATAGGTCGTGTTGAATATATGGCCTCAACCGAGCTCGAGCTGAGCTTAAGCAGACTCTTGAGTTTTCATCAATGATTTGTTCTTTTCTAATGGTAAAAAACTAAATACTTCTGTAATCCAGCGAAGCTCATATATAAAGTTTTGATTGAATAAATTATGTGTGCAGTGCAGCATAAATTAAGTTACTGTGAACTACGATTCATAAAGATTTTGATTAATTTATTTCGATAAAATTATATTCCTACAGTTTAATAAGATGGCCATGTTTCTGTAAAATTATACAGAGGTATGAATTTAACAAAAATAAGACAATAAAATTATTTCCCCTGGTATATTTAATTACATTGACGCGCAAAAGACATAAGAGAAAGACTGGTAATGTCACATTACAATAACAAGAACAAAAGAAAGAGCTGACTCTTACTTTGTCTTCTCAGAATCTGCGTCCAAAGGATCGCGAAGGGTACCGAGCATCCAATCCATCCAAATAGTGTAATGGCCATAATTGTGTCGGTAGGTTGTGTGGTGAATGGTGTGGTAACCAGCTCCCATAACAGGCCAGAGGTTGCCGTGGATGCAGTCGTGGATATTAGCCGTCCATACCGCTTCCATGAATAGAAGTGCTAAATGTGTCGTAAAATGCATTGGTATTATGAAGAGGACAATGACATGCGGTACTGCCTGTAATATCCCATCCACCGGGTGAAATGCCAAACCTGAAAGACCTCAATGGTGAATTTTAACGGTCGATTTTAAATCATAAGATTAACAGGCCAGAAACAAAAAAGACAAGCCTCAGTACTATGCACAAAGTCCTTAAGTGACTGTGTATCGAAAATCCGTGTGCTGTTTCTGAATCAATGATGTCATAGATACATTTTATGTCGCAAAGACAACAGCCCTAACATACTGAAAAAGACAAGTTCCGATTCTATAACCTCAAACTAAAAAGCTCAATAGAATTAATCCATATGGACCATATCAGATAAATAACTCAATCAATCGGACCCACAAAAAAAGACTATTCAGTACTCTACAATTGTTGTTTAGATCTTATCGTTTTTGCCATCTAGACATCACAGAAAATTAAAAATAAGAAACAGCACCGAAAAAATTTAAAGTATGCTACTTGTAGGTGTTACCCAGTAAGGGACCCAGAAGCACATGAAATATGAAACTCCAACACACATGAACACATTCAGCACATGCAAAACAGCCAAATACTAGGAGCTGACAGAAGAGCAAAGCTATTCTGATGTACCCTCTTACTATACCAATAAAATTTAGGCCAAATCATGTGAAGATAGTATAAATTACCCACATGAAAAAGAATTTCTCCCTTTGAACTGTAAACGGCCATCCTAACCGACGAACACTAAGGGTTATTTGGCTTGTTGATTCATAAGCGTAAAAGAGTGATAGGTTGAGCTAGTCTTTTTAGTCCTAAAAAACACTAGCCTTTTAGACTTATAAGATAAAAATAACAAAAAAATTAGCTTTTTTAGTTAACCTTTTCTGTCTATACTTTTTTCACTAGTTCCTTCTCTATATACAAAAAAACACATTTTAACTTTTTCGATTTGTTTTCCATTTTCTACTGTCCATTTTAACTTCAAATTTTGTTTTTTAATTAAGCACCAAACAAGATACAGTTTTTTTCAAAAATGGCAACTTTTTTGTTTACATATTTTATAAATAGTTTTTTCGCCTTATAAACTAAGCACCAAACAACCCCTAAGTTGGCTGAAGCACGATTCCCAGAATTTGAAAAAGGACTTACCGGCGAAGGGCGAGAGAGTATTTTGCTTGTTGTAAATGTGATGAGTGGCGTGAAGTAATTTGTAGAGAGGTTTAATATCGTGCAGCTCTCTGTGCATCCAATAGATCCCGATCTCAACAAATGTCATTGATAGCAATAAATTTATAAAATACAAAGGCCAGCCAATTTCACTAATACTCGAGTAACATTTTGTCCAGCCATTTTCGATCATGTACTCGGATACAGTGGGGAGAAGAGTGTACCAAGGCATAGCCTTCATAGCAACATATATTTGCAATAACATAGCTTTTCTCGTTGGGATGGCATCTGCAATCAAGAATTTCAAGCACTTTAGATACCTCCAAGCACCAGTAAAAGTATTTACGGAAACCGAGTTTCTACAGGATCACCTATCCGAAAAAATAGACCTTTACGGGAGAATAACACATGATGCTCTCAGCTTTTACATATTATATCAATGTCAATAGAATCGAAGAAACTTACGTAAAGTTAATATGCAGATTTGGGTATGAAATTCATTATTTACCATCAAGTCATTAAAAAAATTCAACCTTAACAGCAAACCAATATAATAGTATAAGTTGTAGAAGATGGCTCTAAAGTGGCTACATAAAACAGAAAGATATTGGATTGACTAACTAATCAACTTTCAGTCATTGAAGGTGACCACAAACTTACAATTAATTAGTTGAAATATCTGGATCAAGAACAAGGACATCTCACTAATAACACTTATAAACTTCACAGAAGACGAAACTTATGTATTTTTAACTAAACAATTAAGATCCAGATGACACAACTTGCACATAAACACGCTTGCATAATATTTTTAATCACGAAAAAAAGTAAGGTTCAGAAACTAACAAGAGAAAAAAAATATACGTGCATAAGCAACGTCGCTATTAGAGCATAAAGGCTGGCTAATATATACAAAGCAAGAACAAGGACATCTCAGCTACAACAATCCTAGTGCTACGAAGAAGAAAAATGACAATTAAGAATACATATTTCAAATTCGTATCAGTCGACCTATTACTTGAACCATCAACTTAGACACAAAAACTGATCACTTGTGCTGTATTGTCATTGTCGAGTAAATACAGGTAAAGTAAAAACCTTCAGGAACCATTGTATCGAAGTCCAGTATTGACTCAGATATACAGATCAAGAACATTTAACAATCATAAGCCTCAAAGAAATGAGAACTCAGCACACTAAGGATTAAGTGTTTGCAAGTAAGCAAAAAAGTATCCTAATGACTTGCACTCCTTTATCAATCAAGAATGCTATAAACAACATGTTTAACACAAACATGAAAATCAGTAACTTGCACTCTATTATCAAAAGAGAATACCCAAAAAAGACCAATAACAATTGTTAACGCACAAATTAAAAACACTAGCTTATAGAGATCAGCCAAAACAAGTATTAGCAAGAACAATTAGATAAAAGACCAAAATCTACACTAATCAAGAACAGAAGTAATAATAATAATACCTATTAAATCAAAAACCCATCTCATAAGAATGAATTCAAATAAAAAATTGAAAAAAAAAAGTCACTAAGTATATTGAAAATGTCACGTCCTCGGTCCAACGCATGTAAGTTGGTGTATGTTGCAGATAGAATGCAGACAAAAGCACATTAAATTAGAAGTAAAGGAAGAACACCCAACATCATAGTACATGAAATCAAATCTAAGAAACCCCATCTGACAAAAATAGTCAAACGAGACAATGGTGAAACAGAATCCAAATCCATATACGAGTGAAGTAGATGAAAAAGGAGCACCTTTAGGGACATAGACGTTGCGTTTCCAGTAGTAAATGTAGAAGCACCACATAGCACCGGAGATAAAATAAAGAAGCGAGCCGGCGAAGTAGTTTCGGAGCCACGTTTGGACAAAATGGGGAAGTGGGTCCCACACCTTCGACGGCAAAAAAATACCCAACGCCAGATAGTTGTACAGCGAGGTCTCATCCACGAACTGCTGTAGGTATTGGTGATCCGGACCCATTGGTCTGTCGGAGTCCGGCGAATTACCGACTGAGTGATGGAGAGAGAGAAAGAGAGTGCGCTTGTACGCGAAATCGGTGGGGGGATTATAATGAATCTATTTGTAGATTTTTTGAGTTGCGACTTGCGACAGAAGTAGAACGTAAATACCCAACGAAAGTCCACACCTCGGGCTTTTATAGCCTGTAGCGGCATGCACACCAAGGTTAATGGAACGATCATTTCTACCCAATTAACAAATTTTTGTTATAGTTAAAAATACGAGGCAATACTTAAATATATTTTTATTTAAAAAGAAATATCAGATTTATATCTAAAGTTGTGAGTTTTTTTTTTTTTTTTTTAAGCAAAAGACTTTTACTTGATAGAATAAAATTTAAAAGTTTACAGGGCGGGAACATAGACCGCCAGAAACAAAACCCTAACAAAGGGCTAAAGAATAAAACTAAAAGAAGCAACACAAGCTTCTTCACCAGCATACTTTCAAGAACAAAACATAAGGACAGCAACAGCTACCAAACAAGCAAGAACAGTACAAACTTTCCCTTCAACACAGATCTTCCATCAGCATTGCAACAAGACCGCAAATAAAGCTTCAAAACTATCAGCACAGCGATCACCACAGCAATTCGCAATCACCACAGCAATCACCACAGCAATCACCACTGCAAGCTCGACTCATACTTCAACCGAATTAGCAAGAACAATCACCACAGCAATTCGCAATCCTCAATCAGCAAGACAGCAGCCATCACGACTTAAACATCTTCATCAGTCATAACGAGCACAAACTCATCCAGTACATGCCCAACAAACAGCAACAATTAATCAGGAGTGCTAACATAAGGTACTCCAAGACTTTCAAGAACTATAATAGATTTAAAAGCATTAGGAGCATTTCCAAACCCATATTCAGTTTTAATTTTGCATTTGTGAGTCCAACGTGCCAGCCAATCAGCGGCACGATTCTGAATCCTAGACACATGCTTTATGTTCATACTAGAAGTAAGAAAAGATCTACAACAGTTAATAATAGGGGAAAGAGCCCAATGAAGAGCACCCATATTGTCGTGCTTAACAAAACTAACTAGTAAACTAGAATCAGACTCAACATCAACAGTGGAGAGACCCTTGGAATAACAGGCTACCAAACCATCTAATAAAGCCCGAGTTTCAGCCATTATAGGAGTCAATTTCCCATAAACATTACCACCAGCTAGAATGAGATTACCTTCAGAATCTCTTATAGTATAACCACCACTAGCTTCACCATTAAAAACCACGGAAGCATCAGTGTTAAGCTTGAACCTACCCTCAAAAGGAGGAACCCACTGCAGCACTATAGGACTACAAGCAGAGTTAGAGCACAAGTTTAAAAAACCCAACCTTTTAGCAATAGAAGTATCATTAGTCCAGTGCTTTCTCTTGAACATATCAGCAGCATACATGCAATAGATGATTCTATGAACTTCCTTAATAATAATATCAGATGAGACAGATTTGCTTTTAAACTTGCATCTATTCCTATACTTCCAAACAGAACTGAAAATAATAGATGGAATAACGTTTCTAATATGGTTCTTCTTATTAGTACTCCCAAACCAAACTCTAGACATATGTATAGGAGTCATGTAATTAAAAATAGGAATGTTAAAGAGCTCAGCAAAATGAGACCAAACTTGCCAAACAATATTACAAGAGACAAAAACATGCTGATTAGTTT
Organism: Limnanthes douglasii subsp. nivea; assembly: GCA_036936605.1. Classification (NCBI taxonomy): domain Eukaryota; kingdom Viridiplantae; phylum Streptophyta; class Magnoliopsida; order Brassicales; family Limnanthaceae; genus Limnanthes; species Limnanthes douglasii. Next base: position 77,374,008 of record JAUPFV010000005.1, read on the forward strand.
CACAGTTAAAACAAAACTGGCATTTCGAAGCCATATACAAATGCCTATTCATAAGAGTAGAATCAGTGGACACGTAGTTTTTAACAATTTTCCAATGGATGAAAGAGTGCTTTCTAGGAGTGAGATCATTCCAAATTTTTTGAAACATACTGGACTCAGTAAAATGAGGTCTAATATAATCCCAAGTGTGCTTAAAACTGAAAAAACCAGTAGAAGATAAGGTCCACAAAATCCTATCTTTACTATGATGATTAATCGTACAATTAGCAATACGAATACTATCTTCAGTGTTAATAAGACCAACAATAGAGCTTAAATCCCAATGATTATTAGACCAATAACTATTAACTCTTTCCTGATGAAACCATCTATTATCAGCAGTATTATCAAGACAAAGGAGAGGGTCAGGACCAGACCACCTATCCAGCCAAAAGTCCACATTACCTTCACCTAAAGTCCAACTTACAAACTGATCTGCCATGGTTCGAGTCCTCATAAGCCTTTTCCATATCATAGAACCTTTGATACTATCATTCAGCTGTAAAGGATGCTTTCCCTTACAGTAAATATCATGAAACAAATTAGCCCAAAGCAGCTTGTTCTCCCTAAACTGCATCCAAAGCTTATAAGAAGTGGTTAATTGCACATCATCAAGACTTCTTATATTCAGACCCCCTTCCTTATAAGTTTTACAAATTGACTTCCAAGAACACCAATGAATCTTATGCTCAGCACTAGTAGAACCCCAAAGAAAAGCATTAAAAGTTTTATCAATCTTGTTAAGCACAAAGCTAGGGAAAACATTGCTATGCATCCAATAAAGAACTATATTCATAAGAACAGCATTGATAAGAGTGACTCTACCAGAGAAGGAAAGATGTTTAGATTCCCAGTCTACAATTTTACTTTTAATCTTGTTGAGAAGGTTGTCATAGTTAACAGCTTTATTATTATTACTAATAGAAATTCCTAGATAATCAGTAGGCAGAGTAGAATGATTGAAACCAGTAACATTATAGATTGAATTAATACCATCAGCATTCATACCATTAGCCACTATCACCTTAGTTTTTCTTTTGTTAATAACTTGGCCAGAAACCTCTTGGTACTCCTGTAAGAAATCATTAAGTGATGCTAAAGATGCATCCTTGGAATTAGTAAACAACAAAATGTCATCAGCAAATGCTAAATTACTAACACAAATCTTACTACGACATTTATATCTTAAACCTTTATTATTATTGAAAAGCAAAGTGACACCCCTCAACAAGACTTCTTCAGCAATTATGAACAGGCTAGGAGAAAGGGGATCCCCCTGCCTAAGCCCTCTAAGAGTTTTAAAGAATCCATAAGGAGAACCATTCAATAAAATAGATATAAACACATTTGTAATCATGCTCTTTATTAAATTTACAAATCGATTTGAAAAGCCAAAACATTTGAGAACTTTGAACAGAAAGGAATGGCTAAGCTTATCAAAAGCCTTGCACATGTCCAACTGAACAATAATGTTCTTATGCTTGACTTTCCTATTAAGATCAAACAAGAGCTCCTTAGCAGTCAAAATGTTAGAGTGGATTGATCTACCAGGAACAAACCCACCTTGAGAACAAGAAATAATTTTAGGAAGAAGCAAGACTAATCTATCATTTAAAAGCTTAGCCATAATACGGTTCAAAAGAGTGCAGAGGCTTATGGGCCTATAGTCACTCCAAGTAGAAGGACTCTTGGACTTGGGGATGAGACAAATCCCAGTAGCAAGAATGCCACTAGGAATATGAAAGCCTCTCACAAAATGATGAAGAGCTGCAATCAAGTCAGTTTTAATAATAGACCAGCAATTTTATAAAACACCAAATTAAATCCATCTATACCTGCCATGCTAGAAGCTTTAAGATTGTTGATGACATTATAAACCTCCTCCTCACCAGGAAGATTAAGTAAGCTCTTATTATCATCAGTTGTGATAACACAAGGAATGACATTAAAGAGATTACTATTAAGCTTATCCATCTCATCTTGAGCATCCTTATAAGGGCTGCAGGCTAGAGCATCAGTGAAGAAGGCAACAGCTGAATGACCCATAGATACCTTGTCAGTAATCCAAACATCATTCACCTTCACACCATTAATGGCACTCTTTTTCCTTTTCTTAGCAACATAGCTATGAAACAGCTTGGTGCTTTTATCACCATCCTTGATCCATTCCACATTACACTTTTGCAGCCAATAATCCTCCTCCATCTTATAAGCCTTCATAAGTAAAGCATTGACTTTGTTCAACTCAACCTTTGAATGACTAGAATTGCTATTCAGATGAGAAATTTCAGCCCTAAGAACCTCATCCTCCAAATCCTGAATCTTATTGAAAATATTGCCAAAGTGCTGTTTATTCCAATCCACAAGAACAGCCTTCAACCTTTTAAGCTTAAACCAAAACTTGCTTAAAGGATCACAGTCAATGTCCTGACTCCAACTTTCAGCCACAATAGACATAAACCCATCATCAAGAAGCCACATATTTTGGAACCTAAAACTCCTTTTAAAACCATGATTCAAAGAAGAACAATTAATAACCATAGCCATATGATCAGAACCAGTGCGAGGCTTATGAATAACATTAGTATTGTTGACAATATCATTCCAAGAGTGGTTAATGAAAACCCAATCCAGACGCCTCCACTTAGTCTTGTTAGACCAGGTAAACCTCGAACCAGCATAACCAGCATCCATAAGACAGCAGTCCCTAATCATGTCATTAAAATCATCTGCACTACTTTGACAAAAGGTTAAACAACCAATTTGATCATAAATCGATCTAATAGAGTTAAAGTCACCACACACAAGCCAAGGATGATTATCACAAGAAATAGCACGTAAAGCATTCCACAAATCAACCCTATTCAAACGTTGACACTTAGCATAAACGAAAGTAAGATGAAAACTTAAAGAATTAAGAACAGCCTCAACATGTAAACACTGAATATGGTCAAGCAGGATATTAACAGAGAATCTATCATTCCAGAAAATCCAAATTTTATTTTCAATGTTAGAAGCACAATTACTAAAACCAATCTTAGATGCACAATCAATCAAATTATCTTTACTAATGAGCGGTTCTTGAATCACCACTAAATCAACCTTATTGACTTTGATAAGATTTTTGAGTCTCCTAAAAGAAGATTTATTTCTAATTCCACGAATATTCCAGTTAAGAATATTAATCATAGGAAAGAGAGCGTTTAGAATTACGAGTTGTTACAGACAATTGATGTGAGCTCCTGGCCAGCTTCTTCTTCTTTGCTTGCTTTAGTTGTTTATCAATTATAGTAGAAAAGTCTTCCTCCTCATCAGAAGAATCTTTCCTAAGAATTCTGCTTCTAGTTACTCTCTTAATAGGCTGTACACTTTTAGAGATTTGCAACTGACTTCTAGTAGGCATCAAAGGACTATCACCATCCACTTTTGGTGAAGAGAATTCAGATGCCAAATTCTCATAATCCTGATTAGTAGTATTCCCCAAAGTTTGAAGAGCACCAATCATCTCTTCATTCTTATTATTGCTTTCATCTATTTCAAGAGAACCAGGATCAGTTTTCTGAGCATCAAACTCCCCAACTTTCCTGATATCCTCAGATTGGTCAATATCCTTGGTAGAGTTAACACTGTCCTCCAAACCCACAGGAGAAGATACCAGACTACCAAAATTCATGTTTTTAGGAGATGATACCCTTTTGTCCATAGATTTGATAGTTTCCAAGATACTATATCCAAACTCTAATGTCTGTATAGCTCCTTCCATATTAATCTTAGGAACTTCATTCACTGACTCTTCACCAGTTTTTAAACTCTGTAACTTCTCCACAACAGGTTCAGAAGATTCATTATTAGTCACCATTTTCTTGGGCTCTTTTTCAACCTTTTCATTGTTTAACTGCTGATCCTCCACCAATTCAGACTTCTTAACTTCTTCAGTACCCTTACGTTTCTTACACTTATCAATACTATGACCTATATGGAAACAGGACTTGCAATATTCAGGAAGATTCAAGTAAGATACTCGCACCCAACATCCCTGATTATTACCGAATCCAACCCAAACATCATGAAAGATCTTGTTAGTTAAATTCAATTCAATCCTGGCAAGGCAGTGGTTATAGAAAGCACGATTCTTGGATGGAACCTTAACCTGCATTAATCTTCCCAAAGAAGAAGCAACATCAGAAACTAACTTCTCATTAAACAGATGCTCAGGGAGGTTCTCCATCTTTATCCATATCGGAGTAACAGGGCTTTCATATTTTATATTAAATCCCTCTTCCCATTTCAGAAGCCTCATCATTATAGAACCAATCATCCACACATTCCTTCTCCAAAGATTAGCCATATCATTATAAGAATCAAACTCTATGAAAATATGTCTAGAGTCTTTAATAGTATAACTATAATTCTGAACAAAATGAAACTTGTCCAGAAACTCGAGCAATTGCTTCCTCTTAGGCAAGCCCATCGAACATTTACCAACTATCGTATGCTTGGATTTAGATTTTAAATGATCCAAGAAAGTATCCTCATACTGCAGATGAACATGATCACTCCTGTACCTGACCTCTCCCGGGTTGAAAGAATCAACCATATTCTTTGAATCAGAAGTAACAACTTCTACGAACGATTTCTTCTTCCATGGATTTCTGATATGAACATTTTCATCAAGCTCTTTAGTTGCAGAAGAACTAAAGACCTCCTGAACCGTAGGGTATTGATCCATGATAGAAAGAGCCTACTTCATCAAGCGATGAAGATCAAAGAAGGCTAATGCCTTTCCTCTGTTCTTGATTCTTGGAGCAGAGCATTTCCTCCTATAAGATATTAGTGTTTCCTAAAGTTGTGAGTTTTTACGGAACACGATTACCATTGAAGTACAAAGTTGTGAGTTTTTATTATTGAATCCTTTATTATTTTTAACTAATTTTTTTAATTTTAAAATAGGGCGTCCACATATTTATTATCAATTAAAATTTAATGTATTTATTATTAATTAAAATGTAACAAATTCTATATCTAAGATCCGTTTTTATAAATCATCAAACACATCTATATATGTTTTTCTAATTTAAGTTTTTCTAAGAGTTTTAGAAAAATATTTCAAAATAGTAGTGGTTTTGTTTTTTCATACAACATTATATTTTGTTCTTTGTAAACAATGATCTAGCCTTTAGTTTTTTAGGTTCGCAACTATCTTATTTTTTTAACAATGTTCAGCATCTATGGCTTATCATTGATCCACATTTATTTAAAAGATATTTTACAATGCCTCGCATCCATCACTCTTTCCTCCAACCTATAACAATCAAGATTAAATTTTAAAAAAAAACCCAAAACAATGTCGAGTATAATTAAAATGCATTGGCCCCCAATAGGTAGCCGAGTTGGTTGAGTATGGTGTGCTCATGACCAAAGGTCATGAGTTCGAGTCCCTCTACATACGCTTTTTCTCGGCTGAGCATGTCATCTTGTGTGGTTTACCTTCTGGCGTTGGTTTGCAGGCTATCGCGTAGAGTTTACCATGTGTGCACTTATTGCACTCTGAGTAGCGGCTGCGGGTTCCCTCCGAAAAAAATGCATTGATCGCACTAAAAGGAAATAAATAGTTTAACTAAAAACATTTAATAAACATAAATCAAAATTATATATAGCTTATTTGTTTACATTTTTAATTTTTTTTAGATCCGAAGTTAGCACCATAATTTTGTATACCATAATATAGTTGTATTCTTCTTACAAATATTTATAATTTAAAATTGAAAAAAAGTGAACATTTTTTAGTATATTTTTTTAATAATTTATAATCCATAAAATTAAATTCACCAAAATATGATAACATTTATTCAAACCAATATAATCTGAAATTATAGTTTTTCATTTTGTTTTATGACAAAACTTACTCCTCCAGTTTTATGAACCAAATTTGTTGGTACAATTCGTATTAAAAGTTCACTTGGATCTATTCTCATAGTTTCTTATTTTAGAGTTTTTACTAGTTTTTTAAAAGAAGGTAGTGAATACGCGAAGGTCTTGATAGATGTCAAAGAAAACATTATACAAACATAACTGCAACACTTACAAAAGACACCAAACATCGTAGTTTTCTTACAAATTGGTTAATAGAGGCTTTGAAACGTGATTGGTACCCCGGTTATCCACGTTCTCAATAATTGGTCCATCATCTTCTATTCATACAATATGAACCTTTGACTTGTCAAAATATAAATAATTATGTTTTCGGCTTTATTTTGTACCATGAAGCATTCTCTACTTCTTAAAAACCAGACGTATGGTCTCCCACACGATAAAAGAACAGTCAAAATAACAAAAGTTGATAGATAAATTATTCACATTTTGACAAGTTTATAAGGTCTCGTGGTACAAATAGAAAACGAAAAAAATATATCATATTTTAACAAGTACAACAAGGTCATATGTTCATGAAGTAATCTCTCATTGATCAATCTATAATATTTAATCATATTATTAGCTGTAGAATAAAAGTTAACGGTGCAGAGTACTGCCAAACGTTAGGGCCAAAGATGAATGATCAAGACTAAAGTGCAGGAACTATCGAAGCTATAAATTGTTCTACTGATGCTCAAACTGAAAACTTAGGTTTAAAGACATCTATTGAAATCTAAATATGATCTTGGTCGATGAAAAATATGTTTTTAATGCTGGAACCAGGCTGCAGGTTGATCTCTTATTGAACCAAAAGTGCAGAAAAGTTTTGCCAAAGATTTGTGCATATGCTTCATGTTCCTTGAATGAACTCAATCACTTGTATGAAATATTTTGAATTGAGTGGAGGATATATGACATTGATTAATAGAATTTAACTTATAACATGCATTGAAATGAGACAAAATAGTACAAGTAGTACATCATCAAGAAATAATGCCATTATCAATAGTGTACCATGTGTCAGAGTGGCAACACACATCTTCTTATTTGGTTGTGTAAAAGAATATCATTATGAAGCTATTGTGAGCCTGATACATTATGCATCTTATCTTTGAGTCTATAAATAGTTGAAAATTGAAGATTTGGTTCCTGTCTTGTGAAACCACAAGAAGAAAGAAAGAGAAAGCTTATTGCTTATTTATTTTTTGAGAGAGAAATGAGGTAGAAGATAAACACTAAAATAAAGTATGAGATCCATAGTTGTTTTGTAAGTCGAGGGTAATTTGTAGCAAAAACAATCGTTAAGCTAGTTGTATTTGAGAGAGTCTTCTTGTAACCTCTTTATATATAAAATAAATATTGGTTGCTTGTTGATGTAGGAATTCTTCACAATCTGAACCACATTAAATTTGTCTTTTGTGATTGAGTTTTATTGGTTTTACATGCTAATCTTTTTTCTAGGTTTTTTAAAAGAGTAAAAACCTAAAGTGTTTCTACTCAATATTTCTTATTGTATGTGTAACCTGTTCTAACAAAGGTTCAGAGATCTTTACCAAAGTTTCGGCTAACGTTTTCTTAGCTTCGGTTTTTGCTGAACCGAACATATTGTGATTTGTTTAGAAGTGGTGATTTAACCTTAGTTGTTAGATATACCTTAATAAGTGGTAGAGAGAGTGTAAGAGATCTGTAACAATATTGTTTTGTAGGTGAAATACACATATAAAAGGATGAAGACCATTTCAGATATTGAGATTAAAAATTTAGATCTTACCACTAAACCAAATAAAGTCACCAATATGAGTTCCAAGAAGTTTGAGCTTAAAAAATTCAACATCGAGAATGATTTAACCACTAAAGAATTAAGATTATGGAATTCCTAGTATAAAAGGTTTTGTTCGATGACATTGAGCACAAGGTCAAAGATCTGGTTGATGTCAAAGTCTTTTCTAAAAGTCGTGTAATGCTCTGATCTCACGTTTGGGGTATGAGGTTCTTAGAGAGGTATTTGAAGATCTAATGATATTGAGAATATGGAATCGTCTTGAAGCCATTTACATGATAAAAATTTCTAGCAAACATATTGTATCTTAAGAAAAAGTTGTATTTGATGAGTCCTGAATTTATTGCCATTCTTTATGAGAACCGGACAAGGGCAATTCGGACAACATCCACCCACTGAACCATCCGAACTGAACTAATGTACTAAAAACTTAATCACTTCATGACCAAGCTAATTACCTACCTACTTAAAACTAATGGGTCTTTGAACTCGACCCGAATCCATAAGTCAACCCGAAAGCCCATGTGGCCCACAATTAAGGGTATAAATACCCAACCACTTTCATTTAATGAGGGTAATGAAAATTAAATACAACCAGACAGCTCAAGTCTCTCACTACAATCTATCCAAACATTAAATACCTTTGAAACATCACAAAACTCTGGACAAAATTACCCTCAACCAAAAATAAACCTCACCAAATTGGCAACCACAGTGGGAGAAGAAGGTGCCCGAATCTAGCATTCAAAAACATCAGGAAAAACCAGTTTTGATGAATCCGGACATGCAAGAAATACCACCAGTTTTGGCACAAGTGGTGGGTGAAAATGATGAATATACGATTGAGGAGGGAGATAGATTAAAAGTTGAAATAGAAGCTCTGAGGGCTGCCAAGAGGGCAGAGATGGGCATAAAAAAGAAATCAAAGGCGTCAGTTGCTCATCATACTGACAACCCAAGAGAACATGAGCCCTCAAAAACCCATGTGAGTACGAAAAAGACTCATGCTAGCTCAAAAAAGTCTCACCGGTCTAAACCGGTGGAGAGCTTTGATTCAGACTCAGAATCTTCCAGTAGCTCCTCAGGTGAAGATGGAGTCGAAGAATCCTTGTCATCCAGCAGTGATGAAGGCCGTTCTAAAAAGAAACAAAAGTTAGTTAAAAAGTACTCAAGAAAAAGGGACAGGCATGGAAGGTTAAAGAGGCATATAGGCAAAGGATCGTCTTATAGCCGGAGACACGTAGATCGGATGGTGATGGATCTTTTTGCCTTCCATGACGAACCAGATATCTTTGCAACTCCTAACGAAGATACGGTTTTCAGTCGTGGCCTAAATTGGAGACAATCTCCATTGTCCTCCAAAATACTGTTTGGAAATCTTCCTAAGAGGTTCGACAGTACGAAAATGGAAAAATATGATGGTAGCAAAGACCCGGATAACCACTTAGAATGATTCAAAAAATTTATGATGAATATTGACGATGACGACAAATTACTTTGTAGGGAATTCTCCCAATCTTTTACGACGAGTGCTCTGAAATGGTATAATAGCTTACCACAAGGTTGTATCAAGAATTTTGACACTTTTTGGGTAGCCTTTCGGAGGCAGTTTGTTGGAAGTAAGGAAGTGAAGGGCAATGGAGACACGATTATCCATTGTGCCCAAGAACCAAACGAATCTTTAAAAGAATACATAAATCGTTTTGTGAATACCAAAAATGGATTGGTTGATTGCCTCGAGCAAGTAGCAATAGCTTCTCTGAGGCAAGGCTTAAACCCTAGAAACTTGGCTGATTCAGTAACCAGAAAAAATGCAATGACATGGGGAGGTCTGCTGAATCAGGTCGGAAAGCATATTAATGTAGATGAAACAAAGAAAACTAGGGTACACATGCAGGTGAGGTCTGCTCCGGCTGCACCAAATCCAAACCAAAACCAGTTCGGAAACAAGGCTAGGGAGGCCGGGCAGGGTCATAAAAGAGCCAAAGCTCAGTCTCAGCCAGCTGCACCAGCCCAGAGTCAACAATCTAGAAATAAACGAGGGCTTTGGGTTCAACCGGAGTGGTTTGCTGAGTTGAAAGAAAATGTAGCCACCATTAATGACAAAACAAAAGACGAAGTACACTACAGAAGGCCGGCTGCATTACAGTCTCATAGGGAGAGCCGTAATAATTGTTTTTGCCAGTATCACCATGATACTGGTCATACCACCGAAGATTGTATTGCGTTGAAACAAGAAGTGCAAAACTTGATTGAAAGAGGCAAGTTGGGGGCATATGTTAAAAGAAGAGGTGGAAATAGGCATGATAGTGTTCATTGGGCTGGTCCAAATAATGCAGGCACATCGGCTCCGGATGGGGCTATGGTGATAATCGAGAGGTTTGATGTAGAGTCAGAATACTTGGACCCTGATCCGACCCGGAATAAAGTGGGTGTTATCGTGGAACGTTGCAAGATGGTGTCCGGACTTATTAACTTTTTTGAATCACTTACAATATTCGGAGGGGACACCATGACTGCACCAACTGCTTCTTCAAGAAAGAGGCACGTTCATACTTTAGCTACCCAGCTTGAAGGAGGCATGACCTCCTATTAATCGCAAATTCCATTTTCCTTTTATTTTTTTGACGAGGATGATCTGAGGGATATTCTCGGTCCACATGAAGATGCTGTGGTCATAGGAGCATCCATTGGAGGCAATGATATAAGGAGAATTTTGGTGGATACCGGAAGTTCATCTAATATTCTCTTTTTAACTTCCTACAAAAAAATAAAGAATCCAACAGTGATTCAGCGTTCGAACAGATCAATTGTGGGTTTTACTGGAAGCTTAGTAGATGTGATCAGGGAGTTCGAGGAGGAGGTGTTGTTGGGCAAATGCCCTTTTAAAAAGATGGTTAGAATACTATTCGTTGTGGTGGATTGTCCAACTTGTTATAACGCTATTATGGGGAGATCTTGGCTCCCTAGGATGCATGACGTGGCCTCAACAGGATGCTTGAAATATGTTGTGCAAGGACAAGTGGGAGTTGTTCGGAGCAGCAAAAAGGTAGCAAGAGAATGTTATGCAACTGCACTGGCTCCTCGGACGTTGGGGGCAGTTTGGATCAATGAGGAATAGCAGTTTGAGGGGCCCTCTGGGGGAGAGGGTGAAATAGATGACCCCAAAGAGACCCCTGGTGTTTTAATACCAATTGAAGAATTTGAAACTCACTCTCTGACTGAAGGAAAAAATGTCAAGATAGGATCCAAGATGACATTGGAATTAAAAGGTAAAATGTTAAAATTCTTGAAAGACCATCAGCATGTTTTTGCTTGGTGCAATGCTGATGTTACCGGAGTACCAACAGATATTATATCACACCAAATATCCATCCGAAGAGACATAGCACATGTGGTACAAAAGAGAAGAGCCTTTTCTAAGGAAAAGGCTGATGTCATAATTCAAGAGGTCGACCAGCTTACTAAAATAGGGCCCATAAAGGAATCTCAATACCCTTTATGGACATCCAACCCAGTATTGGTAAAAAATAAAAATGGCAAATGACGTATGTGCATCGATTTCACAGATCTCAACAGAGCTTGCCCAGAGGATTTATACCCAGTCCCCCGAATTGATCAGTTGGTGTACTCCGCATCTGGAAACAAGCTGCTATCCTTTATGGATGCCTTCTCCGGGTATAATCAGATTCAAGTAGATCTGAATGATCAAGAACATACTACATTTGTTACTGATAGGGGCCTTCATTGTTACAAGGTGATGCCATTTGGGTTAAAAAATGCTGGGGCTACTTATCAGAGGTTGGTAAACAAGGATTTTGCTGATCAAATTGGAAGAAACATGGAGGTTTATATCGAAGACATGATGGTGAAAAGTATGGACGAAGAGTTACACTTGGCAGATCTCCAAGAAACTTTTACTAACTTAGTAAAAGTAAATTTGAAATTAAACCCGGAAAAGTGTGTCTTTGGAGTGCAGTCCGAGAAATTCTTGGGATATGTGATAAGTGAGCAAGGGATACAGCCTAATCCAGACCAGCTTAATGCTTTACTATAAATAGAGCCTCCTCGGAATATAAAAAAAGTACAACGATTAACTGGGAGGCTGGCTGCACTAAACCGTTTCATTTCAAGGTCTTCGGGCTGGTGTGCCCCGTTTTTTCAGACTTTGAAAGGTGCAAAGGACTTTGATTGGTCCTTACAGTGTGATGAGGCCTTTGATGAAATCAAGAAACATTTGTCCTCTTCCAAGACTTTGTTTAAACCCGTTGATGGAGAGACTCTTTTCGTATACTTGGCAGTCTCTAGTTGTGCCATAAGTGCAGTGTTGGTGAGGAAAGTAGATAATTATACCCGCCCGGTGTATTACATCAACAAGAGTTTGATTGATGCAGAAAAACACTATTTGAAACTTGAAAAATTAGCACTAGCCCTGGTGATTGCTGCGAGGAAGATGAGACCTTATTTTCAAGCTCATCCCATTATTGTTCGGATGTTTTTTCCCTTGAAAAAAGTTCTCCAAAAGGCCGACATTTCAAGTAGAATGACCAAGTGGTCAGTGGAATTGGGAGACTGCGATATTGATTTTACCCCTCAGACAACAGTGAAAGCCCAAGCGGTGGCAGATTTCTTAATTGAATTTCACTCAGATAGAGATACTAAACAAGCAATTGGAGTAAAAGATAAAAAAGTATGGATTATCCGGACTGACGGTGGATCAAGCATCATGGGTTGTGGTGCTGGGATATGTTTAACCTCTCCGTACGGTGACAGAATGTACCAGTCTATATGCTTTGCATTCAGGGCTTCCAATAATGAGTCTGAATATGAGGCTGTTATAGCTGGTTTAAAGTTGGCTCTCATTTGTGGAGCCAAAAGAGTCAGGTTAATGAACGACTCCCAGCTTCTTATCCATCATGCACAAGGTCAGTCCGAAGCTAAGAAAGAATAGTTGATTAAATATTTATTCATCCTCAAAGAAGTGGCACTCAATTTCAAAAGCGTCACTTATGAGCACATACCTCGAACATAAAATACACTGGCAGACTCCTTGGCAACCATAGCCTACTCTGAGTCCTACCCTTAGATACATGTGCAAGAATGCCCATCAATTCAAATCAATCCAGATAAGGAAGAAGAAAGTTTGAATATACAGATAAAGCAGCCTCAAGATTGGAGATTTCATCTCCTTCAATATCTCTCAGATGGCATCTTGCCTCCGGAAAAAGCAAAAGCAAGAAAATTAAAGTACAAGGCTCGTGGTTTTGTCATCCTAAGAGATATTCTTTATAAGAAGTCTTATAGTAAACCCCTCTTACAATGTTTGAGGGTCGATGAGTCTCAAATAGTGCTCTCCGAGTTACATGATGGTGAGGGATCAGCTCACTGCGGATTCAGGACCCTAACAAGAAGAGTTTTGTTAGCTGGGTATTAATGGCCCTCCTTAATGCAAGATGCTAAGGAGTTGGTAAAAAAGTGTGACCCATACCAAAGATATAGCAATGAAATTCATACCCCAGCTATCCCTTTAGAGTCAATTTCTGAACCAATACCTTTTGCTCGTTGGAGGTTGGATTTGGTTGGGCCTCTACCTATGGCATCCGGGGGGTGTAGAACTATAATCGTTGGGATTGATTACTTCTCCAAGTTGATAGAAACAGCTCCATTGGCGGGTACAACATCAAAAGCTGTTATAAAATTCATCTTATCCAATATCTGTTGCAGATTTAGAATTTCACAAAAAATAACCACAGACAATGGGCCACAGTTCGACAACAAAGAAATAGAGAATTTCTGTGCCTCTAGAGGCATACAACATTGCTTCTCTTCTCCTTTCCACCTACAAGCAAATGGTCAGGTCGAAGTGGCCAACAGGATAATACTATCCGGTCTGAAGAAGAATTTAGAAGGGGCTGTTGGAAAATGGCCAAGTTACTTGCAAGAAGTTTTGTGGGCTTACCGGACCACTCCCGGGGATGCAACACAAGAGTCTCCCTTTGCCTTAGTATATGGGATGGATGCCATAGCTCCCATACAAGCTACTCTCCCTTCATTTCGAGTTCATAATTTTTCCGAACACGCTAACGAAGTGGCAATCAGAGGCCAACTTGACTTAATTGAAGAATTAAGAGTTAAGGCTCACCTTAGAGCTTTACACTATCAAGGTTTGCTTCTAAAGTTAAGAGAAGGGATTTTCAACCAGGGGATAAGGTATTGAGAAAAATTTTCCTACATACTAAAGAAAAGCAGTTCGGTAAGTTGGCTCCAACTTGGGAAGGACCCTATGTGGTCATTGAAAAGCTTAAGCCTGGGACATACCGGTTCCAAAACAAAGATGGAAGGATTTTGAATCACCCCTGGAACATCGAGCACCTCCGTTTGTACTTGGAGTAAAAACTATGTAAATATTTACTTGTTTTAAAATTCATGTAAATATTTGGGGGCATACTCTTTCCTCCCTGGTGGCTCGGGGAGGTTTTAATGAGGTGTCTAGTCTTTTTTATAAAATATGATGCCTTCTTAAAGTATTCAGAGTATTTTCTGTTAATAGTTTTCGTTGAAATTTTTTATTAAACAGACTGGATTAAATTGAAGGAATGATAACTACTTAAACATTTGTCATCGGAGAATTTAAACACTCTCACTTTAAAATACTTGTAAAATAACTAAGGGTTGTTTAAACATTAGCCACCAAAGTTGAAAAACTATGAAAGAATGCAAGAGTTGTACAAAATGAAACTATCTATTAAAGCATACGAAATGCCTTGGCCATCCAAGGACTTTAAATTGTCAGAACAAGAAAGGTTTATCTGGACAAGGACCGGACATGGTTACAAAAAAGGCCTTGGCCATCCAAGGAATTTGGTTCAATCACGAGAAAATTAAAAAAGATAATTGATACTTTAAGATTGAGCTTTTTTAGATGGCTCAGCCTCACTTGGATTTTTCTTTTTTGGGTCATCATCCGGACTCTCCCCAGTCTCTTCTTCTTCATCAGTGGTGTCATCCCAGCCACTGGAGTAGTTGTACTTATCACCAACAGACATGGTATGATGAGGAATGTCTTCGTACTCCACGAATCGCCATAAATCTCCCAAGGTCTTCTTCGGAAATTTTTCATGAAAGAGCAGGACCATATCTGACTTGACTTCAGCATACCTTGCCTCCTGAGAATCTATCACCTCATTGGTATAAGTATTCATCCTAGCCTGGATTGTTTTCTCCTTCTCCCTTAACAAGTCAGCCTTTTTTTATCATCCTTGGACACACTATTCTCAAGAGAGATCTTGTCCTTAGTTAAGGCCTGAATGGTGTTGTCTTTGGCCTTCACCTCCTCTTTTGAAGAAAGGAGGTCTCTTTCCAGGACGGATTGCTTTAATTGGAGTTCTTTGACAACTCCTTCTGAAGTGGCTAACCTGTTGGCCAAGTCCTCCTGACGTTTCTTCAACTCCTCATTCTCTTTCCTCAATGCCTTAGTATTTTGGTTGGCGCTAAGAAGGTCGCTAGACAGTTACTCCTTGTCAGAATTGAGGGTATTGATGATGGCTGTCTGATTGTGCACTTGCTTCTCCAAGATAAGCACTGGCTGGACATTGCTCAATAAAGAGTGAGCAATGACGTCTCTTTCACTTGAGAAATAAAAAGACCTACCATTGAATGTGACAAGGTTCGAAGAACTTGGGGGGAGGTAGGGCCCAGCAAAGTCATCTTTGGGGAGGTTTTTGAAGTAAAGACCAATCCCCTCAAGCCTGCTGATGTCGACACCATCGATGCTGATATCCCCTCCTGCACCCCCTCCGGTTTGAAAGTCACCAGGGATCTCTTCTTCTTGAGTGGGGTCAGTAGGGTCAACAGGAGGTAGTGGCTCCGGAGCCCGGAGAGAAACCTCGTCTCCCATAGAGGTTTTCTTTTTCTTGGCATCCCGGTCTCCATCTTCTGCTCCCTGTTTTCTGACCTTTTTGAAGACCTTTTGAGATTTTAGAGACCCAGCTGCTTCCTTGGTGCTCTCGTGCTCCACCACTTGTATTAAGGAATCATCAATCTACCTTTGATCTTGTCCCTTTGGATTTGTTGGGACAGCTTCCTCCACCTCGGGAGGGTTAGCCTCTACCACACCTTGCTTGGCCTTAACTTTTTTGCCTTTCATCTTGCTTGGGGATTTAGCTCTTCCCGGCAAGGCCAATTTCCCATCTTTCCCCTCTGTCTTCCGGAGAATCACTCCCGGAGGGGGTGGAGTGGTTAATTCCTCCCAAGACAGATCCCTCCGGTCGGTGGTATTCCAAAGATAGGATCTGGTTCGATTGCCTCCGGTAAAGTAGTTGTGGAAGCGGTTTCCCCAGGTTTTAGCAGCCCAAGCATTTAGCTTGGCACAGGTAGTCTGCCCAGCCTCTAAGCGATCGTTGAAATCCTTGGGCAGCACTACCAAAAAGAAAAAGAAAATAGAATTAGATAAAAAAGTTTTTATAAGTAAAAGTAGAAGTATCTGGTGAGATTGTTACCATCACTTCGCCATCTGCTGGTAAGCATGCTTGGGTTGACACCAGCTTTAATTTTCTTCCCATTCTCCCAAGCACCGCTGACAAACAGAAATTGAGTCTTCCAGCCTTTCTCCGACTCGAGTAAGTCATCCACTACCTTGTAGTTGGTACCCATGTTGAAGTGATAGAAATGGATGACATGATTTTTGTAGAGGCTTGCTACATCAGCAAATTTCTCTATCGGAAGAGGAATTCTGGGGAGCCTTGAAGCCATGATACATGCCATGAGGGTGAACCATGTATTAGGGCTTAGCTGGCTTGGACAAAGCTTTATCAGATGGAAATATCTGACTATTTCTGGGTCCAAGGGAAACCTAAGTCCCCATTTGAATAGCTCAGTATAGAAGACAATCTCGTTGAGCTTACAGTCCACGGGAGTCTCCAGATCGATTGGAATCCTTACTTTAACATTCTCTAGAATCCCTCACTTTGTCCTCATCCGGCCAAGTTCAGCTGAGTGAATGAAAGTGTAATTGATTTTCTGCATGGCCAACAGATATTTAACACTTACTTTGTGGAAACAAGGCCCCACCTTTCCCACAAGGCACTCCGGCAGGTCCGGATGCTTTAAACACACTTTTTTCTTGCCTTTGCTCTTCCTAGTCGTGGCAATCTCGCTTGTTTGCCCAGAGATGTCAGTCTCAAAAGGGGCTTCTTCGATGCTGTCCTCCATTAGATCCTCCATTACCATGGAGGGGTTGTCAGCTATTTTAGGAAGAGAAGTGCTGGTGGTTGGCTCAGTAGGCCCTCCGGATTGTTGAGCATCCTTTCCCTCTCGTGGTCTAGAGTCCATCTAGGGCTCGGACCCAGAGGTCTCTTTTCGAAGACTTGAGCTAGTTGCCTCCGGACCGGACAGCTTATCCTTGGGAATTTTGATGGGTGCTTCTGACCCTGTGGTTTTACTTTTTTTCCCGGCTTTCGAAGGCGTGGATTTTGGTTTAGGCTGTGTGCCAGCAGCCTGCCCTTTTACCAGACGACCCCTTCGTCTATCTACCAGTTTCTCTAGGGAAATATCGGCATCTGACCCCATAGCGATGAATGGGAAAGGTTTCTTAAAGCTTGTGACTGCCTGCCCTGGTTCAACAACAGGCTCTGACTCATGGACCGACGAGCCTGAACGATTGGTGAAAGGTTGGACTGGAACAACCTCCTAGGTTTAGCACTCTTAGTTGAAGAAGAACCCCGGTCAGGCTCTGAGTTTGGTGTTTCCAGTTTATCAACAGGGGAAACATGGAGGCCTGCAGCGATGCGCTTTTCTCGTTCAACCTTTTGAGCTTTTTACAACTCTGACATATTTTACTCATTACTGTTGGCGGTGACTCATTGGCGTGTAATACTATTTTTTCTTGTAAATATCGTATAACATACATTTAATTCGAGTTGATTAACCAAAATTTTACACATCTATATCAGCAACCCTACCTCCTATTATTTTCGATTACAATAACCTGTAGAGGATCACTTATCCCAATAAAAATACGGTGACCATTATTGTATATATTGCTTGAATAGAAGTGCAGTGTATTAGGATTGATACGATAAGTTCGACTAATATCCTCTTCAAAGAAATTTACCATAAAATATGAGGTATGAAAACCATTCTCCTTAATATTAGGGTCTTAACTAGTTTTACAGAGGCGGGAAATCTTGTTATGGGGAGCTATAATTGTAAGTTATCATAGGGAAGATGACTCATTAAAAACATATTAAGTGTATTTTCATTGTGGTTGATGGTCTGCCATCGTACAGAATGACATAAATAATGCATGCAATTGTTTCATCGACCCACCAATACCTTATATACGTAGATAATAGTCGTTTCATTTTTATTTGAGGTAATCAAGATATGACTCTAAAATGCTACTCTACTTTTTTTATATCTTTGATCCAATGGTAGTTAATCAGGATATCGATCATCCTAGATGATATGGATGACCCACAAGATACCCTTCATTTGGTCAAACCATGTGAGTCTATCGGATTAGTTACCATAGGGTTTGTTCACACATTTCATATTAGCAAAAATATGTTATAAGGTATTTATCTAGCCGAATCGTTAACCATTTTCATCAAAAGAATTTTTTTTTATGTTTTTATCCTCATACGGTAGGATGTAACGAGTGTACCCACCGAGGTCATATATTATAGGTTATACAAAGATTATAAATTCATACCAATTAAACAAAAATATTATACTTTCTTTATTGGAAATTTTGAATTGATTGCAAGAAATTTGAATAAATTGCGTAAAATAGTCTATATATGTGAGGTTTTTTAAGTCGTATGGACTGTGAAACCGGTGTTGATAAAAAGTAAAAATACGAAGGGTCGAATATGCCTTGACTTTCCAGAGCTGAACAAGGTAGTTATTAAGGATAATTTCTTGGTCACATACATTATTTAGTTGGTGGATGTCATTTTGGGTAACCATATGTTCTCACTTGTGGATGTGTACTTTGTTTAAAACCAAATCCTCATGCATGTTAAGACAAATAATGTGTTCATGATTGTGCGAGGGCTACATTATTACAAAAATAGTGTCTTTTGGCTTGAAAAATACAGGTGATACCTACCAACGTCTGTTGAATAAGACATTTGTCATCCAGCTCGTCAAAACTTGCAAGCATATATTAATGACATGTTTTTATGACGATTATTTGGCCGACCTAGCACAAAATTTTGTAAACCTCTGTTCGATTACATTGAAACTTTAGTTTTTGGTCTTGTAAGTGCATTGTCTATATGGTTAGTGAAAGATGCATCGAGGTCGATTCGGAAGGCCTCCCTACACTTGCAGCCATGGAACCTCTTCACTATAGTTTATATTTTAGTATATCGATTGGTAGCACTAACTAGGTTCATTTCTCATTCCTAAGATAAATGCATTTATTTTTTTGTAAGTGTTGAAGGGGATTGGCCATTTTAATTGGACCCCTAAATATGCTGTAATATTCCACAAAATCAAGGAACACCTTGCTTTGCATGAATTCTCTTTAAACTGATTGTTGGGGAAGTTATTTATCTATACATTATGGTTTCCACCTATGCTATTATTGTGGTCCTAATTAGAGAATATATGTTTATCATTGATTTAAATTCACTGTCAATGTCAAGAACAAGTATGTACAGCTGGTGGTGTGGATAATTTGTGGTTGGGGGGTATTTTAGAGAGTTTGTAATTTGTATAATATTTTATGAGTTGTGAGTAGTGTGAGAAATGAGGTGTATGTTTGTATTTAACGTTTTGGAAAAATTTCAACCTATTAAATGAAGTTGGTTGGGGTATTTATACTAAGTAATGGCCCATGAGCTTCATGGGCCGGACCCTAGATCTGTCTCAATCTTTAAAACCCAAACCTTAAATAGTGTTAGCACACAACCGAGTCATGTATTGACTGGTCGGATTCTTTTTTATGTGCTTGGTCTAAGATACACCCGAATTGCCCCTCTAGTTTACACATTAATTTCCTTCAAAAAATATCTGAACCTATCAGTTGGCATAACTCATTTTGACTATTGAAGTAGCCACATGCAAAATACAACCTTATTTCTAGACACACACATTATCATTGTCAGACTTTGTTTCCCTTAAGAATTGTTTTTACAGAAGCCTGACATCATAGGATGTTTCACCCACCTTTAGTAGAGTTAGCGGACTTTGACATCAGAGTCAAGGCAAAAATAGCCACCAATGCCCAAAATTATCCATGATTTCTTAATTATGTTTCAAATTGAGTGACCCCTCCATTCAAAAGAAATACATAAACTATATTGGGTTGTTTGAATTAATGACATATCAAATATAGTAGGTCAAATGCAAGGATTTAACTAACGTATTCCTTCGAGGGTGTATTACATCACTCAATCAAGTTTGGTATCACAACTTCCAACAATAAAGTCAAATACAAAACATCCAATGATGTTTTATGGCTAGATCATATTTGCAGGGCTCGGTGGGCCAAATATCTTAGCGACTATAAATTTTTGATTAACCATGTTTTAGGTCAAGATGAAGTTACGAAGGAATCCCTTATCCACTACCCATGTGAGCTCTATCAGCAGACTGATTGTTTTAAAAATATAACTTTTAGTAGATCCCATGGCAGGAAATTAGGTAGACAAAGCACTTGCTTCCACTGGTTGTGCCGAATTCATTCCATGTATAAATATCCAAGAAAAACCTTATATAGCCCCACTGCACGGTACTTCCTTAATGGATCTTCTACATTGGTATTTGCTAATAACACCGTCTATGATTCTCATGTTTTG
Organism: Limnanthes douglasii subsp. nivea; assembly: GCA_036936605.1. Taxonomy (NCBI): domain Eukaryota; kingdom Viridiplantae; phylum Streptophyta; class Magnoliopsida; order Brassicales; family Limnanthaceae; genus Limnanthes; species Limnanthes douglasii. The sequence goes on from JAUPFV010000005.1 coordinate 77,394,546, forward strand.
ATCTAGTGTTATCTCATGGAAATGGTATTCTTAGAGTATAAAATATAAGTCATATAATATTAAGGTTCGATTTTCTCATTATGTATGGTTGATAAATACACTGGATTAACATGATCTCAGTTGATCCCTTCTTCGCTGCCTAGATCTTATGGTTATAAAAATTCCCATCCTAAAGTCTTTTTGGGTGGTTACTTATAGTAAAAAATTGTAGAACTCGTACTCCATCATCATGATATGTGTTTTCTCAAGTGATTAGTGTCAGATTTTTGCTAACAATATCCAATTCCCTACCATACTTCTGGAATCCATTTCAAAAGCCTTTATTTTTTATTGTTTGGGTCTAGATCTTGTTGTTGTATTTGCAAAGCTTCGAGTAGAACACATTACCTTGTGGTTATTGTTGATAAGTTTTTTAAATGGATCAAATCCAAAACCACGTGCTCATATCTGAGCTAAAATTGTTATAAATTTCCTCAAAATTAACATTTGTTGAAGATATAAGATCCTATATACGATCACTACTAACAATGGGTTGTAGTTATAAAACTCTTGAATGGCATTTTTGTTCCGAAATAGACTAATCATCATTACTTGATGTTGTGTACAAACACGTAAAAAGACCAAGTAACTCAAAATAAAATTCACACATTGACGCCTGATGAGATTCAAACAAATTTTACGTGATAATTCTTCTCCTCTTAAAACTTACCCGCGAGTGAGAAGGATATACAAACCTCTTATTTCGGTGGAAGAGCTACAAGTTTTTATTCTTTACGAGTAGAAAAGAAACCTAAGACATTTTAATATATACAAAAAAGCCAAACCCTTTCAAATGCATATGCATTACCAGATCTAGACAATTTACTTGGATCACAGAGTTATAATTTTTGGTTCCTTACGAGTATGAAAGCTACCGATGGAATTTCACCTCATACAACGAAATATGAACCTGTAACCACGAATCTTACTCGTCATAAGCCAACCTTACTATATTTTCTCGAGATAACCAAACCTTGAATTTTTTTGTCATGCTTGAATTGGACTAAGTCACAAAATGCAGTAGTTACATACACGACAAAAGTGTTCAATATAATAACAACTAAAAACTTCATACATAAATGCCTCAAATGTACATGACTTTGGAAATACCATTCATACTGTATGTGGACTTGGATTCATACAATAAAAAATTTCCTTGAGTTTAAGAATATACATATAAGTTCTAAAATACAAAAATAACTATAAAAACAAAATCCAATGATTTCATTTATCTTTTGGCATAAAGTTCTCTCCTTTTGTACATTGATCTCCTTCTTTACCCAGGATCTTGGATTTTGAGTATATGCTCCCATCAATATCAAAGGTCTAGGATCGGAAACACTTCATGGAAGCTCAACACCATATTTTCCTTGGGTTGAAACCTGTTTTCATGGTTCACTAATCCACGTCGATTAGTGTATGCTACACACATCCATTAGATTCAGTGATTTAAACTATGGTAGCACATTCTCTCGCAACTTTCGTAGGCTCAACAAGTACTTTTGATAGGCCAACATCGAGCGAATAAATTTTGATGGTGTAAATAAAGCTTGATATTTCTTTTTCTAATAATTTAGTGCAAAATATCTAAACATAATAAAAATATTACTTGATATGTAAAATAGCTCTAAATATTGACATAAATACTATAAATACATCAAATAGCACGGTCAATGATTAAAAATAAACATATTAAAGACTTTAATAATATCGACATAAATATAAGCGTATTCTTAAAAGATCAACATGTAAATATTACTTAATTATGATTTAAAAAATTCATTTATATTTAATATAATTTATAAATACGGTACAAATAAACTGTATTAAAATAATGGTTAGAATCAAAATATTTTTTATTGATCAAAATTAAAACGAATAATATATTTAAAATTGTTTATAGTGAAGGTAAAGTTAAAAATAATATTGAATATATTTAAATTTTTAATTTTAAATATTTTAGATTTCAAAATTAATAAATTTTAAAAATAACAAATATCTTACAATTACTAACCCAACAAAATTTATATTTAACTAGATATTTTAAATTCAAATAAATTTTTAATCTAAAACTAAATTTATTCGTATTTGAAAATACCATATGGATATCATATGTGTATATCACATATTTAGATTTAGTGGTGAGTTATCCAAATATACAACCAAATTTATCATTACTAACTAGCACCCAAAAATTGAAGGTTACCAACAGATGTGTCAATCAACTTTCTATCTAAAATATTTTTCATCTTTCTTTGTTTTGGAAGTTTGTATATTTCAATCCGTAGTTCGGAAAAAACCAAATGTATCATTAGTTTTTTAAGATGAATAAAACTTAATCCATGAATGATTTTTTTTGAATTGTTTTTGCCAAACCTAGATAGTGGTCTCACATCACGCATCATCAAGTATGCTAGTCTCGTATCTCGCATCATCAAGTAGTACATGTCTCACATCTCTCCATTTCATTATGATTTGTTTCGCATCTTTCGAGTAGCACGTGTCTTTGTATCTTTCTATTTCATCATGTTGTGTCTCTCGTCTTTATATTTTATCATGCCTTGTCTCTCGTCTCTCCATTTCATCAGCCTCGTCTCGCATCTCTTCGTTTCATCATGTCTGGTCTCACATATCTATATTTCATCAGACATGTCTCTTTAGTACTACATGTCTCGCATCTCTTCGGTATATCACGCATTGTCTCGCATCTCGTCGGTTTATCATGCATTGTATCGCATCTCTCTATTATATCGTGTTTTGTCTCACACTTTTTTATTTCATCATGCCTTGTCTCTCGTTCTTCATCTCTCGGCTCTCGTCCGTCATCTCTCGTCTCTCCATTTCATCATGTCTTGTCTTGCATCTATTCATTTCATCATGTCTGGTCTCGCATATCTCTAGTAGTACATGTCTCGCATCCCTCTTTTATAGCACACCTTGTCCCGAATATTTTTATTACATTATGTTTTGTCTTTCATATCTCTATTTTATCATATTTTTTCTATCGTCTATTGTCTCTTGTCTCTCGTCTTGTCTCGCCTCTCTCCATTACATCATGTATGGTCTCACATCTCTCTGGTAAGACATGTCTTGCAATCTTTCTATTACATCATGCAATACCAATACAAGCCTAAGTGTGATAAACGAGACTAGGAAAACGTAGTGTGAGACCAACATAACTAGGTCTAGTGAAGAAATTCAAAGAATATCATTCATCGATATAGTCTTATTCGTCTTAAAAACAAAATCGATGGTACATTTGGATATTTTTCCGAACTACGATTTGAGAAATATAAATGTTTTAAAAATATAACAAAAGAGAGAGAATGATGTGGCATGTGATGAAATATTTATATTTGAGGTATTATAAAAAATACTAGATATTATATGAGAGTTAAGTATTATATTTGGATACAAAATAGTTATTATTGATATTTGAGATATTATATGTCAATAATGATTATAATTATAACTCGATGTTTTACTTTGTGGAAAATTGGTAGAGATGTGATTGACTTATGGCTAAAAAAGTTATGTGATAAATAGTCGTTCATTTAAAGTTCTCATTTGGTTTTGGAAGAAAAGATAATTAGTTTCTGGAATGCTAGAGATTGGGATATCCATAAACTAAGATCACTTCACCTGCCATCAGATATCATTAAGATAAGAAAATTAAGGTTTAATTTCTAATGAAGAAGACACTGTCAATTGAACTTTATCCTCTAATGGTGAATTCAATTCTAAAAATACTTGAAACAAATTTAGAGAAAAATGAGAGAAGTCTCACATGTTTAAGAGATTTTGGAACAATAAAACTTCAAGAAAATGCTTCTTTCTTCTTTGGATAATTATGAAAGATTAGATTCCAATTGATTCCATATTATAGAAAATGCATCTCCTCATAGCTTTTAAATTCCAGTTTTGTAGTAAAATTGAATATGATAATTATCTTTTTTGTGGACTGTAAAATAGCTTGGGACATTTGGAAATACTTTCCTGGGATATTTGGTGTCTATTCATCTAGACATATGACTATGGTCTATGTTATTAGAAGTTTGTCTTAGCTTACTCAAAATGAAATACATATTAGAATTATCCTCCCTCATATTATTTGTTGGGTGATATGGAATGCTATAAATAATTTTAAACAACAAGGCCTAATGAATTCTTGAAGATCCGTTTTTAGAGCATGTTTATAACATATTGTCAAGGCTTGACAAAATTAATTTACTGAAAAATCCTTACTAGAAAGGAGATGATAATTCTGCCTGAAATTTGGATTGCTATAACCATATTATCAAGACAAGAAGACCTAATTTTGTTAAATGGTATCTCCCTTTAGAAAATGGATTGAAATTAACACTGATTGTGCTGTTTGTGTTTCTAAAAAAAACTAGTGGAGGTGGATTATTGAGAGATAACAAAAGTAATATTATCTTAGCTTATGGCAGAACCTATGACAAATAATTAGTACTCTTAGCAGAATGTAGAGCTCTTTTAGATGGTTTAATAATATGTAAATTGTCTCAATGGACTTTGTAGTCTATTTAGAAATCGATATATGTTTGGAAAATATTTCATAGTGATTCGGATTTTTAGTTTCTATTGAAATCAAATCAAGTTCAAATTTCTAATATGAAAAATAAGAAGTTAAAGATTCGATTTTCCATTTAAAAGTCTCAAAGTTGTTCATGTTATTATTTTAAGCTTTTGTCTGTAATTTAATAGTAGACCTATCTGGAATTCGTAGATCCCAATTCTATAGATACTGAAAAAAATTAGAGAAAAAGAACAAGAATCACACCTTGTGTAACTGTTATTTCTGCTATTCTGTTATTGGATACTTTTGAACCCAAATCTTGTGATGAATGCAGATTTTGTATCGCGGCTTGAGATAAAACTGAATTTGGAACGAATAATTCAGTTAGTTGATAATATCAGTTCCAATAGATATTTCTTATGGTTCTTACTTTTCTTATTCACTTATTATGATATTTTCATAAACTAGTGGAGTGCTAAAGTCGAAGTTTGCTAGTTCAGAAGATATAATACTCGAGTTTTTTTTCTTTTGTTATTTTTTATCAATGGAATACGATTGTCCTCTGACGTTTCTATGAGTTCATATTTAGAAATATTCTCACTTAAACTATTAGCAGAAATCAAACTTGTATTAGTTCTGGCTGATTTTTCAAAAAGAAAGTGATAAAAATATTTGAAAATTAGTGGCCATGAGACAAAAACTCCATAAAATCCAGTGAATTTGGTAAGAAATTGTGTGGTTTTTGAGATGTTGAAAACAAATTTGATATAAAAAAATATCATTTCAAAAAGAGTAAAGAAAGACAAGAAGGTCATGAGTTGAGTCCAAGCCACAAAATTGAAGAGACACTCCTAAGTCTAAAAACAAAAATTCAAGATGGTAGAGCATAATTTTTTTAATTTTCAATTCCAAATTTGTATATAGTTTAATTTTAATATTCCAAGCCAAAAATATATTAAAAATTTATTAGAATAAAGATATTATTTAATTTTAAAAAATATTATGTGTCGACCGAATTTGGTAATGGGTACTTTAAAATATAATACCCTAATTGTTTTAAGCAAAGAATCGATATATTACCATAATAAGAAGTTTTACAGAATGAGGGGTCAATTGAGAACAACTCTAGAATAGAGGCTTAACTTCAATTTGACCTAAATACAAAATCCTCAATTCAGCATCTAACCCTAAATCGATACAGAAGCGATACAGAGAGAGAACTTCAGAATCGAGAAAATGAGCTTCAACAAAGCTTTCAGAGAGGCAATGAAGGCTCAGATGAATCAATCTAACCAGGGTCAATGTAACCCACTCCTAAGCTTTCAAGAGTGATGATAGTCAGCAAAGGATTCGGGACGTTGACGCCATGGAAAGAAGAGCTCTGCTGATCGATTAAGCTCATTTTCGCAATCCAGTCCGCCGCCTGGTTTTGAAGTCTAGAGATGTGCCGGAGAGACATGGTTGGTTGAATCAAGCTTCGACAGATAGAAATCATTGTGTCATGAAGAGGGACAGCCTTGCCAGTGGCAAAAATGTTGATTAGAGTCAAACAATCCGAATTTATATCAACATTCTTCCAATTGTTCCGATTGTAGATGATAAGAGCTTTAATGAGAGTTTTGCATTCAGCCTGGAAGGGAGAAGCTTTGTCAAACAGGCAACCAGTGCCAAGAAGAATGTCGCCATTGTAGTCCTTGACAAGAATGCCTCCACTTGCTTCTCCAGAAAGATTGCAAGCGCCATCGACATTAATTTTGAGGCGACCAGGGATTGGAGCCATCCATGTAAGGTATTTGACTTTATCTTTCCTGTTATTGATAGATTTACAACCCAAATTTGAACCCGTGTCTACAACATTAGACCAGCGTTTAGAAACAAGACTATTACCAGAATCAATACTGATTATAATGTTGGTGATTCTGTCAACAACACTCTTGAAACTATCCTGAGTGTTTTTGAATTTAGAGTTATTCCTATTAAACCAAATAGTCCAGCAGATTAACTGGAGGATTAGGTGGGTTATATGGAATTTACTCTTAGTTTTCCAGAACCAACAATAGAGAACATGGCTTATAGTCATGATGTTAAAAATGCTGAAATAGTTGATGTCCTCCAAACCATTGAAAATAAAGCGCTCTTTGGATCTATTAAAGACTTTGAAAACTACATGGAAGCAAGTAATTCTCCAGTCAATGATAATATTGGAAGTATGCCTATTTTTCAAAAACTAAAACTGATTGAAACAAGAAGGGAAGGTAAAAGGGTTGAAAATAAAAAGGTAAAGAAAGCTAGAAGTTGGAAGGCAAAGGGTTCATTTTCAACCAAAATAATGCAGCTGAAAGGTTCTACTAAACCCATTCACTCTCTTTCAAAATGACTATAAAAATTATGGATTGGAATGTGAAAGGTGTTGGTAACAAAGAGACTCACACAAGACTCAGATCTATTAAAAAATGAAGGCATTTCATTAATGGCTTTGCAAAAACCTCTGATTTCTATCGATAAACTTCCTATGATTGCCAAGAAGTTGGGTTTTGATGGCTTTACATGAGATATTAATAACAAGCTTTGGGTGCTATGGAGCTCTGACTATAATGTGGAGGTTTTGGTGGATAATGATTAGTTTCTTCACTTACACGTCAAACATTCCCAATGTCCTAAAAGTTTCAAAGTTTCAGTGATCTATGGCAAGAACATAAGGGATCAAAGACTTCATCTTTGGGAGAACTTAAAGACTACTGATGAAGGCACTATAAATTGGATTTTAATGGGGGATTTCAATTCCATTCTGAACACTGATGAAAAATTAGCTTGCATTGCTTATTGCATTAAAAGCTTAGAGGATTTTAACAATTTTTTGATCGAATGTCACCTTAATAATGCAGATTACCCTGAGAACAAATATACATGGACCAATAGGAGGAAATAGAGACGTTTGAGTGTTGTACAACAATTCTTGGTTGAACAATTTTGAAAAACACTGCCATCAAACATCTCTCCAGGACTTGCTCGGATCATGCTCCTATTATTATCTCCTTTTATAATAATAATGAGTAAAGGAAGCCTTCCTTCAAATTTTTGAATATGTAGACTAGGCATCAAGACTTTATGGAAATGATCTGTAAAAGATAGGCTGTTGAAATTCAAGGCAATGCAATCTTTAGATTCTGGGGTAAGCTGAAGAGGTTGAAGTTTGATTTGAAAAGCTGGAATAAAAATATTTTGGGAAATGTTTTCAGTTTTATAAATCAAATTGAAGATGAAATTCAATTCAGAGATGCTAATTATCAGACCATCAACACCATTGAAGATAAGTTACTTATAGAGAAAGCTAAGAGTAATCACATGGAGCTCCTTGCAAGAGAAGAATGATACTGGAACCAAAAAGCTCATGCTAATTGGATCAAAGATGGGGATAAGAATACTACAATTTTTCATAATTTTGTGAAAAAATAAGAAAAGAAAAATAGCATTCATAGAATTTGGGATGATAATAAGTGGATTGAAGATAAGAAGAGTATTGTTGACTCTGCTGAGATGTACTTTTAGAATATCCTTGCTGGAGATATTGATTCTAATGATGATTTCAATCTCTTTGATTTGATTCCAAAGCTTGTTTCCGTGGAGGATAACTTGAAACTAATGGATCTTCCTAACTATGAAGAAATTAAAATTGTTATTAACTCTTTGAATCTTAATGGTGTTACAGGGCTTGATGGGTTAAATGGCTTCTTTTTCAAGCACTGCTAGTCTATAATCAACAAGGATCTTTGTGATGATGTCAGGAAGATTTTTATGGGAAATTTGATACCCTATGGAATCAATGCTATTGCTATTTGCCTTATACCTAAGACTGATTCTCCAATGTGCTGGAAAGATTACCGGCTCATCAGTCTAACTACTAGCTTTAGCAGAATCGTTTCTAAATTAATAAACCAGAGGCTAGCTAGAATTCCTCCAAATATTATTTCTAAAGAGCAAACTACGTTTATAAAGAAAAGAAGCATTCATGACAATATTTTAATCACCAAGGAACTCTGCAATAATCTCAATACCAAAACCAAATGTGGGAATCTTATGGTAAAGGTTGACATTTCTAAAGCTTTTGACAAGCTTTCTCACAAGTTCTTGTTAAAGATCCTAGCTACTTTTGGGTTCGGTAGAGAGTTTACTAATCTCATTTGCAAGATTATTATGAATAATCACTTCTCGGTTCTGGTTAATAGGGAACTCAAAGGTTATTTTAAGTCATCAAATGGCTTAAGACAAGGAGATCCGTTATCTCTAAGCCTTTTTATAATTGCTGAGGAATACTTACTCAGAGGTCTTAAGAAGCTAACTGATAACTACCCTGCTTTAAGGTTTAATAACAAAGAGGCGATGTACATACCTTGTTTGGAATTCACAAATGATCTAATCCTCTTCTGTAATGGTTCTTCCTCTGCTGTTAACAAGATCACTCACTTCTTGCATCATTACAAAGAGATGTCAGGTCAAGAAATAAATTATAAGAAGTCTAAATTCTACACTGCTTCAAACATGGATAAAAACAGAATTAAGAAGCTTGCGCAGATCTTCAACTTCAAGCACATTAAGTTACCTATGAAATACTTTTGAGTCACCATTAGTACAAATAACAATAATACTAACTATAAGGGATTAGTTAAGCAAATCAGAATAAAGATTCTGGAATGGGATAGAATTTAATTGTCACTTGGAGGAAAATTGGTTTTAGTACATAATGTTTTGAACACAATTCCCCTGTACATAGTGCAGTCTTCAGTTATCCCTAAATCAACTATCCATAGAATTGAAACATATTGTAATAAACTCTTATGGGGTTTCAAGGATAGTAGCAGAACTATTTCTTGATCTTCTTGTGATAAAATCTGTAAGTCGTATGAGGAAAGGGGTTTAAAGCTTAGAAGAATGGTGGATATGCAAGATACTTTTTTATACAAGCTATGGTATAATTTCAGAGACCAAAAGTCACTCTGGTCTCATCTGATGAAGTCAATATACTGTCAGAATTTGCATCCTCTTACAACTCCTAATCCTAAAAGAAAATCTAATGTATGGAGCAGGATGTTCAAGATCAAGGATAAAGCTGAGAAGATGATAAATTGGCAGGTTGGTGAATGTAATATTGAGTTTTGGATTGACAAATGGTGTACTACTAACCTATTCATCAATCTAGACTCTCTAGATGACAGAATTTGGTGCATTCCTAAGGTGGCTAAAAACTATTGGGAAATGGAGGATGAAAAGTGGATGATTTGAGAATTTGTTTCTCTAAAAATACAATAGAAAAAATCTGCAAAATAAACCTGAACAAGAGTGAAGATTAGATAAGATGGGCTATGTCTAAAACTTGTGATTTCTTTACTAAAGATACTTGGGAAAGTATCAGAACTAAATCTACCAAATCAAAGCTTTATAGCAAGATTTGGAACTCTATAGACCCCAAGAAATTTTCTTTTTCAACGTGGAGGGTGATAAAAAACTGGTTACCTATTGACACTAATATGCAGAGGAAGAGGAAGGAATTTCAGCTTGCTTCAAAATGTCAGCTATGTGATAACTCAGAATCTCTGGCTCATGTTTTTGTTCAATTTAACATAGTCTGGGAAACTTGGGTCTATTTTGCCACTACTTTCAGAATTCCAATCAACAGGAACATGCCCTACCAATATCTTCTCAGAAACTGGTTTTGGTCTACTTCTAAGGACATTCAGATAATAACTTGGGTCATATATAATACAAGAAACAAGGTCAAACATGAGGGTATAAAGATTACTGCTCAAAATATGATCGACTATATTATCTCAATCATTACTTCCTTAGATCAGAGTCATATTTTGAAAATGAAGCACTCGGGTAAGGCTGCTACAAATGTTATTCATCTGGGTTGTGTTAACCACTTAAATAAGCCCAGACTTGCTATATCTCTTCAATGGAATTTTCCAAAGAAAACTAAATACAAGCTAAACATTGATGGGGCTTGTAACTTTAAAGATGAAGCTTCAGGTGGTGGTATCATCAGAGATCAGAAGGGAGAATTGGCTTTAGCTTTTGGGAAGATCTATGGGTATTACAATCCTCTCGTTGCTGAATGTAAAACTCTTCTCGATGGACTTATTTTGTGTCACATAGAGAAAATAAATTCTCTGGAAACTGAAATGGACTCGATGATTCTTACTGAAATGATTTCGAAAGGCACATCTCATTGGTACATTGAGCCAATTGTTAGATGTTTCAGAAAATTGATAACATTTATAATGTCTCTTTGTCATGTGTATAGATAACAAAATGTTGCTGCTGATTGGCTAGCTAAGCAGACTCTGAACTCAGGTATGAATCCAGATTACTCTAATGATAACTATCCTAATGATTTAAGAACCATAGTGTTCCTGGAAAGCTTAGGAACTGGTTATATTAGAATCGAAGATGAAGATTAAGGAGGTTCTTTTACATGTTGTGAACATGCTGGAAAGTTGTTTTCGTCAAGTCTGGGCTTGGATATTCTTGCTTGCTGAGCTCTTTTGAGTGCATCAACTCTTTCTGAAGTTTCAAGGTTCTTTTGGTTCAATTTCAAGCGATTGTATTGATTTCTGCCTCAGCTGCGGTGGTGGAAGAAGTTGTATCAATTGTCGTCTTAATTTCAGCTCCTTGTTTCTGCTTAAAAGGTTTTGATTTATTCAAGGTTCAATGTTGAATATATGGAATTGAAGACGTCTCTATTTTTTAGGTTGAGGTTGAGGTTTTTTTTGCCTAAAGAATCGGTGTAATTTTCAAAGCAATTAATAAAGGGGAATTGCTAAAAAAAGCCAAAACTACTCCGTGAAGTCGCTTGTTTTGAATTTTTAAAATTACTCCGTGAAGTTTTTTTTTTTGCCAATTTTACCCTTCAAAAAATCATTTAAATAGAATAAATTACTCCGTGAAGTTACCATAATTTGACATTTTCTCTCACTTCTCTCTAGAACCTAAACTAAAACTAAAATACCTAAACTAAATAAATAACAAAAACCTAAATTAGAAATCTAAAGCAATAATGAAAACGAAATTTAAACAAAATTACATCTAAAACTAAATTAACACTACTTAAATTATAAAATAAAAGTAAGTAATAAAGACAAAACTTACCTTACGAATTGATTTGAGAGGGAGAACACTAACCCAAAACCCAAACGTTTACATTTGATACTGGTATGATTCACGAAATTTATTTTCTTCTAGCCAAGTGAAGGTCACGAAACCCACTAGCGGCAGTCACCAAAACGAGCAGTTCTGGCGATTTCGAACGACGGTAAGTGTAAACAAACTCAAGTTAGGGTTAGGATTAGTCTTTCAAAAGTTCGATTGGTAGTTTATGGATGTTAGGATATGTTTTATTGTTCGAAACAGGGTTTTTTAAGATCTGAATTGTTTTTCAGAACGATAGTGTTCTCCGCCACACGGGGGCGAAGAACACACCATTAACATCCACGCCATGTCAATGACATGGGTGTCCATGTTTACGCCATTGTCATGGCGTAGATCGTTCTGGTCACCGGAATGTACCGGAACCGGTTTAACATTGTTTGTTGGTGTCTATTATATGTATTTATGCAATTTTTGTTAGAAAAATATATTTCCAGGTGAGTTTTAGTATTTTCAAGTATGCCTTCACATTTGTGTTTCTATTTTCAGGTTATGGGGTTAAGTATGGACTTTTGTTTGAACAAAGACTATCGGCTGCTTCAGGCCGTGAAGTTTGTTAAGTTAACAATGTCTGATGATACGACCGATGTTTTTTTCGATCGAGTGCTTTGCAGGTTGTTTTATGATTATGGCTGATTGGGGTTTCCAAATCCAACTCCACGCAGTCGTGAGGAAGTCAAAAGCATGTACAATCATGTGAAATCTGAACCACTCTAGCTTTTGTCCAACTTGCCTTACAAAATTCAATAAGTATCACTTGCTGAGTGGAACCTGTTCAGGACAGATTTCATTACTGGAGATATGTTATAGAATATCTCGAAAGTAGGGTTGTTGAGATTAAAGATGACATTGCAAACTTCATACCTACTCAAGACAACATAATATATGATTTCGACTAGGAAATTATATCGCACTATATAATGTTGTTGTTAATCTCACCTTCTTGTTAGATCTTTTTACTTATATTTTGTATCAAACATATCATTTGAAAATTGCTAAACCATCGGAGTTTTCTTTCTATTAATATCACATTGTTGTGAGTTTTTTTATTAATATTATTAGTTGTTATTATTACCAATTTTATTACTACTAATATTATTACTTGTATTATTATTATTGACCCGCTCGATCATCGAGTATCAATTATACTCTTTGTGAGTCTTGAAATGGTGAGGGTAATCCGAAATAAGCGAAATTTCGCATTGGATCACCTCCTGCAATAGGTAAGAAATAGAAAAGTCATTTAAACTGGCATTTCAAATTAGTCTAAGCCACTTCGTCATAGGTACTACGACGAACTCAATCTCCACGTCACACATTGGCGTAATAAGCCCACTAGAAGCCACACTTGTGGCGTCGTAAGGGCTCTATACACGAGAGGCTGGCGTGGAGGTGGTCTTCTTCGCCACTATAATGGCGTAGACAACATGACCGACGCCATTGTATGACGAAGAACATACAAACTGGGTTTTCTTTAAAAAATCTGTTTTCGCAAAAATAAGATGGGAAATGCAATGTACCTCCTCGACGTCCATGCTGGTCAGTATGAGAAGTGGTTCCGACTCTTTTCCGATCACGTTTTCAAGGTTTTGAAGTTTTTTAAAAAAATAGATAAATGGGTTGGTGAGTTTTTACGTTTTTGGTAGTTTGGAGAAAATGAATTATGATTGGTGTTTGAAATTGTGTATGCAACTTTATGGAGTAGTTTGGAGTACTCAATAGCATGAGTTGTAATTTATTTGATTTTTAAACAATTTTTTAAATTTTTGCCTAGTAACAATTTTGTAAATATTAAAAAACAGAAATAGACAACTTCGCAGAATAGTTTTGACCTTTTTTTTAACAATTCTATTAATAAAAACCACTCATTTTGATAAAAGAAATATATTAAATCATATATTTTATGGATTTTTATATGTTTTTGCCGAAATCACGTGATACCTTCTATTGCATATATATTAAAAGCTCCGTTGAATAGTCACTGATTTTATAAGAAAACTGTGTGCACCCACCGATAGGCTATCGGCGATAGCTATTGCTTTGCATATGAATCATAAAGTCTGGCACATGCTATCTACCAACCACATAGTTTTTTGGCTGTAGCTCGTGCGTAAAACGAGAACCATTAATTAATGTACACTTTATATTCCTCGAGTATTCACTTCATGAGTATTTAGATTTCACAAAACTAAATACATTTAAAAACGACAAAACTTTTCGGCTTTTCTTTACTCAAATTTTGACTGGAACCTATATACACGAAACTCGCACTAGATAGATCCATGTTTGTATATCGGTAAACCCAATTTGTCGTGTTTTCGAAGTTTGTATATTATTTCCCTCCATTCCATTTTATTAATATTTTAAGTATTTTTTGGTACTATTATTAAATATTAATTTTTTTTAGGTAAACGCGAACTTTTATTAATAGAGCCTAATTAATCGGTACAAACCAATTTTAAGTATTTTTCGGTATTATTATTAAATATTCAATCGGTTGCATGCAGTCAATTGGTATCGATATAACCCAAATGGAGACATTCAAAAAACACGATCGAAAGCAGTTCATTCGGGGCATAGTTATAGTTATGGATGAACTCTTTATTCTCTTTACAAGAAAACATCGATTTCGCTATCAAGTCCGATGCTTGGTTCTGGATACACGAAATATGCTTCAACGACATCGTGGAGTTAAGAAGTTTTCTACAAATGTCGATGATAGGCTCTGAGTGACAGCATTCAGGGCCTTTCGATATCATGTTGACGAGCAGAAAGTTGTCTGTTTCAACATCAACGTTCACCCAACCTCTTCTGTAACAAATCAGAAGTCCTTCCATCAGAGCGCGACTTTCAACCAACAAAGGGTTCATTCTACCAAATCTAAAACCAGCTCCAGCAATAATATTGCCCTCATTGTTTCTGACAATGACGCATCCAGTCGCTTCACCGGTGTTAGAGCGAGCTCCGTCCATGTTCAGTTTGAGCCGGTTGATTTCAGGAGGTCTTCATTTGAAGTAAGAAACTTTTTTATTTTTAGATTCAATACCAAGATAGATTCATGCGTTAAAAAAATTCACCAGTGTTTATTGGTCAAGCAGTTAGAGAAGTCTATACTTTTAATAACCCTTTCTATTTTATCAACGGTACTTTGAACAGAATCGTGATAGCCCTTATATTTGGAAGAGTTAGGACTCTTCCACAGGTACCAAATTATAATTTGAGGCAAATTATAATTTGAGGCACTAAGTGAGTGATATGAAATTTATTGTTAGAGTGCTAAAACCACACTCTAATTATATGAGTGACAGTCATGTATCGACCAATTCTAACATTAAATATTGAACAGTATGTCTATGTCTTAAAATATCATCAGCGGAAATAAAATTATTAATAAGTTTCCAACATAAGGGGATTTTAATGCTCCAAATTTTCTAAAATAAACTAGACTTGTTATGCTTGATCCTGATGCTGTCCCAAGTTAATTTGGTATTAAAGTTGAAATTTGGAGAAAGCTTCCATCTGATAATATCATCATTATCAATAATTTTAAGTCTGTTGATCTTGTTAATATTGTCGCATTAGAGAAATGAGTTGAGGCTATTGTAATCCCAGGAATTTCTCTTCCAAAAAGATTTCACATGAGCTTCCAAATACCAGCTATCTGAGCCAAAAGGAGTCCCATCATGCCAGTTGTCGAGCCAGAACTCGACATTTCCCCTACCCAGCATCCAGCTTATATTGGAGTCAGCAAGATGTCTGATTGCAGTAAGTCTTTTCCAAATAGTAGAATCTGTGCTTTTACACTTAGCTTTAATATGATGAGAATTAGAACAATAGATATTGTGTAACATTTTAGACCATAGACCAGATTTCTGTCTAAATATAAACCATAACTTTTGAGAGAAGACATCTTGAATATCATTTATTGCTTTGATGTTCAAGCCACCTTCCTCAAAAGCCTTACACACATATCTCCAAGAAGACCAGTGAATAGCCCTATCTATAAATTTGAATCTCCATAAAAACTTGTTAAAAGTGGACTCCAAAGTATTTATAATAGAGTTAGGAAGCCTATTATTCTGCATCCAGTAATAAGATATAGGGAGAAGAACAAATGTGATAAGAGTCAATCTCCATCCAAAGGAGAGAAATTTAGAATCCCAAATATTAATCTTATCTTTGACCTTATCCAGCAGAGGTTTAAAGTTGATACTTTTGTTGTTGTTGCAGAGCGTGAGCCCCAAATAGGAAACCGAGAGATTGTCAATGGAGTAACCTCTGAAAGGTAATGATTCTACTTTTATCTTTATTAATCACTTGGCCCGATATAGACTGATATTTTTCCTAATGCTTGCTTAACAGATCAATAGAGGATCTTTTACTATTAGAAAAGATGAGAATATCATCTGCAAAAACTAAGCACGGAATCACCAGGTTAATTCTAGAAGCATATAACATCTTTTTATGTTCCATTTGAATATTAAATAACCCTCTTATAAAAAATTCCTCAGCGAGGATAAAGAGACTTGGAGATAATGGATCTCCTTGTCTCAATCCTTTTTTCTACTGAAAATAGCCATAAACAGCACCATTAATTAACAATGAAATGTTTACACAAGAAATAAGGTTTTTAATAAGATTAATGAACTTATTAGAAAAACCAAAGTTTGACAGAACCTTTAGGATGAAAGAATGGGCCATTTTATCGAAGGCCTTAGACATGTCCAACTTAATGATAATATTAGCACTTTTTGGCTTTCTATTAATATCATGAATAATTTATTTTGTTATCAAGATGTTTTCATGGATGAGCATGTCCTTCACAAAATCACCTTGATAGCAAGAGATAATCTTAGGCATGATCTTGCTTAATCTGGTGTTAATGAGATTAGAGAAAATCCTGTTAAATACAGAACACAGACTGATTGGTCTATAGTTAGACCAACCCATAGGATTAGGCATTTTAGGAATAAGACAGATTCCGGTAGCTAAGATACTAGAGGGAATATTATTACCGTTAAGAAAAGAGTTAAAATAATTACACAAATCATCACTAATTATATCCCAGCAATGCTTAAAGAAATGTAAGTTAAAACCAGCAATGCCTGCTGCACTATCAGTATTCATATTATTAATGATATTTAGGATTTCATCTTTATCAGTAATAGCCATTAATGCATCATTTTTATAATCAGAGATAATCTTAGGAATACTATTGAGCATATGGTCATTCATTTTATCCTTTTCCTCCTTTTTATTTAAAAAGAAGTTAGTATTAAGATAATTCTTAGAAAATCTTTCTACAGATTTACCTATATCTTTAGGATTGTAAAGCCAGGTATGATTTCAATACAAGCTATACCATTCCTTCTTTTCTTTCTGTTGGCATAAGCATGAAAAAATTTAGTATTCCCATCACCATTTTTGAGCCATCCATTGTAGGTTTTCTGCTTAAAATAAGTTTCTTCATCCTTAAGAGCTTTTAGGTAGTAACTGTTAGCTTTAGAGAGGGCATCATTAGACTCCTGATTGTTATTTCTAGCATGATTATCTTCACACTTTGTCACCTCTTCTGAAGTAGCTTTAACCTTACTGAAAATGTTACCGTAATGCTTATTATTCTAGGTCTTTAGACAGGCTTTAAGCCTTCTTAACTTGTACCAGAAGATAGTATTGTTATTACCATTTATAGTTAGGT
Source organism: Limnanthes douglasii subsp. nivea (assembly GCA_036936605.1). Classification (NCBI taxonomy): domain Eukaryota; kingdom Viridiplantae; phylum Streptophyta; class Magnoliopsida; order Brassicales; family Limnanthaceae; genus Limnanthes; species Limnanthes douglasii. Next base: position 77,412,026 of record JAUPFV010000005.1, read on the forward strand.
TCTAATTACTCTGCACAACACTTAGAAAAGAGCTATCATTAGTCCAAGCATTTAGGAATTTAAAACTCTTTTTATAGTAGCTATTAGATTTTATATGAGAAGTTATTAAAAGAGGAGCATAGCCAGAACAAGTTCTGACCATGTGCTTAACCTGAACACCCAAATCTTCAAGCCACTTCTCATTTATCATAGATCTGTCCATCCTTTTCCATCTAGAGCTCCTGCACCAAGTATATCTAGAACCTAGATAGCCAGCATCTTCAAGCTCACAACATTTGATCATGTCATTAAAATCCTCTTTGCTGATAGGATCATTAGTTTTGCATCCCACTTGATCATCAGAGTCAGTGATGGCATTATAATCTCCCGCCGTAATCCAAGCCTTGGTATTAGTAGCTAAAGACTTCATCTTCTCCCAAAGATCCTTTCGTTTCTGCTTTAGATTGTTAGCATAAACAGAATTAAACATAAAACTATCCATAATTCCACGATACTTAATACACATATTGACATATTGACCAAAATTATGATCATTCAGATAGGCTTTTGAAATAAAAACTTTGAAATCCTAAACAATTAGCAACACTATCTATATTATCAGAGCTAGACATAGGCTCTTGAATAACCAATATCTTAATTTTATTCAATTGGATTATAGAATTGAGTCTACGTAAAGAGGAATTGTTGTTAATACCTCTTATATTCCAACTTAAAATTCTGATCATTCAGATAGGGATCGTTTGTGACGTTTGCTCCCACTATTATTTAGGAAGTTGATTATTAACTTGTGATGATTTTTGTATTTCTTGGAAAGCTTGATTTGTTTGTTAATAATTGTGTTGAAGTTTTGCTCCGTATTGTCTCTTTTTTCAGTAGGAGAAACAGTACAGCTACTGATATTTCTGTATGTATGTGACAATATTTCTTCATCAGGACTAGGATGTGAGTAATTTTCCAGTTTTTTCAAAGCATCAATTATCTCTATGTTATCATTGTCTTCACTTCTTTGATTATCCTTAGAATCCGGGTGAGTTTGGCTAAACTGATCTCCATTAAAGTCAGTTTTCATGTTGTTTCCAACCACAATAGATTTTATTTTCCTTTTGTAAACCTTAGCAAAGCTTTGTATTTGATTACTTGAATCTTTCTGTTTCAGATGATCAGTATTGTTTTCCTTTTCTTGATCATTCTTGTTATGGCCAGCAACAGATGGTAACTCCTTTTCAGCTTTATCTTGTTTTTTCATGCTCACTACTTCTTTATCTTCTTGCATCTGTACATTCATGTTGCATGTCGATTCACTATGCCCAATGTGAGAACATATATTGCAGTAGGCAGGAACATTTTTGTAACTAATTGGGATCCAACATCCATCGTTAGATCCGAATCCCACCCAGATTTTGCGTTTAAGTTACTGAAAGATGTCAATTTCTGTTTGGGCGTAGCATGCATTCATAAAAGCTCTATTCTTTTCAGGAATGATGACTTTGTATGGGGTTCCCAGGGAATTAGCAATATCTGTGATTACCGATTGATTGAACAAGAATTCAGGTAATCTTTCAAATCGTGTCCATATTAAAGCATTTGAATTTTCGTACTTTTTGTTAAACTCAGGACTCCAATGCAGGAGCCTCATGATTTCTCCATTAACATTCCAAACGTTCTTGTACCAAAGAAGACATACGTCCTCTTTTAAACTGAATTCTAACAGAATATAGTGAGAATCCATTCTTTCAAAACTGTAAGTACCAACAAACTTAAATCTATTCAAGAACTCAAACATAACAGTTCTTTTTGGTATTCCTTTGCTAAATTTGCCAACTAAAGTAATTTTTTCCTATTGAATTAACCGCTCCTTAACTTCTTTACTATACTGGACAATATTGTGATCAATGTTTCTTTATAAAATTCAGGTTTGATCGACACATCGCTTTTGAATCTAGAATCCATGACATCAACAAACGACTTTCGCAGAGACATTGGTTGATATTCAGAAGACTTATTCAAGGGGAGAACGGGGAATTCTTCCCTAGAAAAAGCATCATTGCCATAGACGATAGCCATGATAAGCAATCATCGGATGAAAGAAGAGGAAAAAGAGCAAAGAATACTCAGAAGACTTGAAGAAGAAGAAAGCATTCTTGGACATTTCCCTTATTTATGTTTACTAATTGTTCACGACTTTTTCCCATTATTATATATTAATAATAGTACTCGTTTCCTTAATTTTTTCTATTAATTATTTAAGAAAAATACTGGTGTTCATTAAAATTTTATATTTTACATTAGATTTTAACCGTACTGAAATATGTGGGTATCAAGTCAAATAAATAATAAAAATAGTAAATAACAAAAAATATAAAAAACAAATATTTTAAATACTATTATGGTAAATGATAACAATATATAATTATTTTTTTATATAATTATAATTAAATAGAGCTTCACTCTAACTCTACTACCCACCAACGTATCACCACCATCTCTTCCGTTTAGTCACCATTGTAATGACGGGAGGAAGAACCTCCCTCACTAGTTAACAACCTCATTGAAGGCACCATAATTCCTTCCAATTTTTCTCTAGAACCATAATTTGCAGACCTACTGTACCTACGAAACAAGTAACAAAATCGAATCTACACCTTACTTAATCCACCTTATGAACTATGAAAATTTCTTTGCGTTGCCTAACACCAGCATCAGCAGTAGTCCTAATCCACTCGCAAACACTACTCCTGCCACTCTAGACTCCAATCTGGCTAAAGCATTTTCAAACCAACCAATCATCAACCGATCCAACTCAAAATCTAACATGCAACACAACCAACAAAATCAAATCTGTTTGAGATTTTATGCTGAAGTCACTAAACCCACATCTACTAAAAATCAATCAAGATCTCCAATCATTTATAAAAAGGATAATCAACCAGCCATCAGATTCACGACATAAGACAACTCGATTCTTAGCTAAATCCAAACACATGTTGCTAGGGAAGTTCACTTGAGAATTCACCTTAACTCTATGGGATCGTGGACATATCTTCATTGAGTTTGATAACTTGACTGATTACTAAAAAATCTGGAAGTAACATATGATCAATTGACCAATACCATATGATACTCCTTAAATATACTTTTTTTTATCATAAAAAAGAATCCCGAATCACCAATGTATGGATCTCTCTTCCTAATTTTCCAGAGTTCATGTATGATGATGATGAAACTATTTTCAATAGTGCTAAAGTCTTAGGCAATCCACTTAAAATCCGATTTTCTGCAAAACATAGAGCCAAACACAATGCTTGTCAAATATGATTTGAGTTAGATGTATCACAAGCTTTAATTCCTAAACATTCGATTGGTTCTCGTAATCAACATGATCAACAATCACAATATGGTTTTTGCCAAAATATCTTATACGGGGAGATGCCTCATTATTGTTCAATATGTCAGCATTTATGACACAACTCTCTTCATGCACAAAACTCAATAAGACTCAATATCACATTCACAAACCTAACTACACAAATTATGATCAACCTCAGACATATAAATTAATCCTTCATATTCCACCAGTTCAAATTTAGGTCCCAAAGCTCAAATTCATCATCATAAAAGACCAAAACATCAAAGAAACACAAACATCAGATTCCTCAAATATTCTCTCATCAATAAGCCATCATCAAACAAATGCAATGGTAACTATAAAAGAACAAAAAACAGGTGATGAAATGATAGAAGAAATTACTTTCATTGGTTCAAAAATTATTAATCATCTACTTGATGGATTTAAAAGCTCAGATATGGAACATACATTACCTCAAAAGAACTCTGTTAGCAGCCTTCCAGTTTCTCCTACATTAAGAAACATTGATAAGTAAAAATCACTTATGGTGTGGTTTATGTCTATCTGAGGGTAATCTGGTAAAGTATTATAAAAGTATTTTGGTAATTTTGTGGTGTTTTGTGTTTAGTGTGTAGTGTGTAGAGTAAAGAGATAATTAAGATGCATACTAGTAATAAATTCTAATCACCCTCATTAATGAAAGTAGTTGGGGTATTTATACTTAATTATTAATCCATGGGCTTATTGGGTCGGGTTGTGAAACCAGGTCGAGTTTAAGGACCCATTAATCATATAGTTGTAAGTTGATTAGCAACTAGATTAGTTAATATTTAGTACATTTGTCCAGTTCGGATAATTAGTGTGGCGGTTTAGTCCGAATTATCCTTCAGATTAAATTATGGCACAATGGTTGAAAAATACGAACTCATCAGTAGTCCCTTTTAGGTCTTGCAAAAAATATTTGGAAGAGCTAAAACTTAAAAAATCAATACCAAATTTTCCTGACCATGTTATGCCGTTCGAACTGCAAAAGTTTTTCTTCAATAGTAACCCTGTTCGAACTTTGTCAGAACTGACTTCTCACCTCATAATTTTAAGAGTTTTTCTTGAATCGTGGAACACGTGTCAAGCTCTAGTTTGACATCCCAGCCGTTTGTTTCTCCTAGATTGTCGCACGCACTAGGCTAGAAATTTACCTAGACTTTAATTTTCACACTTTGTAGCTTTTAATCATTGCAAAAAATCGATCCGTCTTCCCCTAGGTAAATGTTCCTTTTTACTGTTATATATAAACTTTTCTACTGTTTTATTGTCTTAAAAAATCACAAATATTCTTAGAGAGAGAGAGCGAGAGCTCGATTCACCTCTAAACTTGTTCTTGAGACATATACATTCACAGCCAGAAACGCTTTAGTTAAAGGAGGTTGGTTGAACTTTTCTGAATTAGAGAGAGCATAGAAAGTGGAAAGGGATAAATGTATTGCTGCTGGTATTTTTGCTTCTCCAAGCGTGAAAGGTAATCAGCCACACCAGAAAACTGATCAGGGGTCATCTTCTTCAAAAAATCCTAGAGTTAAGAAACTTCCATTTATAACAGATCTTTCACCTCTCTCATCTGGTTCATAAGTCGAAGAATCCCAAAACCCTTTACCGAAGGAGAAAGTCGTTTCTAGTGTCAGGAAACCCTCACCTTTTATTGCGATTGGATTGGACACAGAAAAATCACCAGACAAGTTAACTCCTCGCAGGGTTACGCATCAGTCCAAAACTAAATCGACACCCACATCTTCAAAACCCTATAGTTCAGAGGTAACAAAGGTTGTACCACAAGCTAAAAGATCCGGGCAGCAACCTCTACCAGATACTAGAATATGAGAATCGTCATTTACACAACCTTCTGAACAAATGTTTACAAAACCACCCGAACAACCACTCTCAAGAGCGTCAGAACAGCCTCTTTCAAAACCATCTGAAGAGCCTTCCATAATGATAGAAGAAAATATGGAAGATAGCAGAGAGGAAGCCTCTTTCGAGGTTGAGGCGTCCGGTCAAACATGGGATACAACTTCAGACCGGAAATGAAAAACTAAGGTGGGTATGACTCACCCGGACGCTCTTCCGAAGAGTTTAGAGGTCAAATACCTACCGGCCTTTCAAAATATCAACTACGTGTATACCCACACAGATGAGTTGGGTCGGATCCGTACTAAATGGGGTATTCCAGAGTCAGTAAATGTGGATCCCGATTACTCCAGAGACCCTAATGGACTGCAAACTATAATGAGGTGGTAGTCTATACTAGAAGTATTGAACTAGGGACTTCGGTTCCCCTTGGATCCGGAGATTGTTAGATATTTCCATCTGATCAAGCTGTGTTCCAGCCAAATGAGCCCCAATGTTTGGTACACCCTCCTAGCTTGCATCATGGCGTCCAGGCTGTCTAAGATTCCACTACCGATGGAACAGTTTGCTGCTGTGTCAAGCTTATGCAAGAACCATCAAATCCCCTTCTACCATTACAACATGGGAAATGAGTATAAGGTGGTGGATGATCTTTTAGAGTCTGAAAAACCTTAGAGGATGCATTGCCTCTTCATTAGTGGGACTTGGGAGAATGACAGGAAGATCAAGGCTGACACAAACCCAAACCTTTTAACCAGTCCATGGAAGAATCAGATAAAATTATCTTTTGGCATTCAGAATTTATGGATTACTTACCCTGACTTTCTTAATATGGTTGAACAAAGTTAGAAGCAATAGTTATTCGGATATTCTTTTTTATCTTTTGGAGCAAACTCAAAAGACTTAAACATAGTTTAATGACATAGAACTAGACCAACTTTGCGAATATTTTTCACTCAATAGCTAAAGCAAAAGAAGTTCAGATTCTTAGACAACTATTAGAGACAAGTCAAAATATTGAATATAAAATTAACTTATCTAAATCCAAAGCAAAACATCTTCAATTACTGGCTAGAGAAGAAAGAACAAAAAACCGTAGTTAACTGGATGAAAAATGGAGGCAAGAATTCCAAATCTTTTCACAATTATGTTCAAAAGATGAGGAAGAGAAACAAAATTCATGGCATATTGGATGATGACCACTAGATTACAGATAAAAAAGAAATGGATTATTTGCTGAAGCTTATTTTAAATCTATTTAAAATTCACAACATCACCATTTAAATGTTAACAACATTCAAGAAATAATCCTTAAACTGGTTTCTCATCAAGATAATATCAATCTGTTATAAATTCCAACATAATATGATATTTTTAATGCTCTCTATAGCATTGTTGGAGTAAATGATTTTAATACCAAATTTTATGTTGTTTGTTGGTCTATCATTCGCCAAGATCTTTGTAAAGGTATAACATTTTTAAGGTTTTCTTTCCTCTAAAGGTATATATGCTACAATAATCTTCCTAATACCTAAATTGGAATCTCATTAAAGTTGGATAGAATGAGACCTATCAACCTATGCATTGTCTTCAATCGAATATTATTTAAGCTACTCAATGACAGATTAATATCAATTTTACATAAACTTATCTTTGAAGAACATGTAGATTTTGTTAAAGGTAAAGAAATTCAAGAGAATACACTTCTTACATAAGAGCTTGTTCACAAGATTAATAGAAAAATTAAAGGGGGTAACATTATGGTAAAGATTGATATAGCAAAGGCTTTTGGCAGAATTTCATTCGAGTTTATCTATCAAATCTTGGAAGCTTTTATATTCGATGACATATAGATTAGATGGATAAACACCATATTTAATATTCCATATATTTAATAATTCTCAATGGGCATTTATATGGATATTTCAGATCCACCAATGGGGTTAGACAATGAGACCCCTTATATCCTAGTCTATTTATCCCCACTGAAGAGTATCTTATAAAGAGACTCAAACTACTTTATGATCAAAACAGTGGACTACATTATAAAGAGAAAGTAAAATGACTATAACTTGTTTAGCATATGTTGATAACTTCTTTATCTTCATGAATGACTCTTCAAATAACTTCAAGAAAATTTGTGAATTCCTGAAAAAGTATGAAGATTACTCAGGTCAGTTGATAAGAAATAACAAGTAAGTTATTATCACTCATTAAAAAATGCCTCAGTCAAGAATCAACATACTTACTAGACTGAATAGTTTCAAATACAAATAACTACCTTTCAGATATATTGAGATCCATATGCACCATACTAATAACAGTCACATGTATGATCTTCCGGTAGACAAGTTCAGCACAAAAATTCTTGAGTGGGATGGTAAAATACTATATTTTGGAGGCAGACTCATTCTGATTAAATTAGTGTCCATGGATCTTGTTTTATATTACTTACAAAGCTGCATCATTCTAAAGACAACCATCAACAGAATTAGAAGATATTTAACATGTATCCATGAAGATCTTCTTAGGCTAAATATGTCTACCATTGGGCTAACTGGAAATATATTTGTAAACCTTACAATGAAGATGGTATTAATATAAAGAGAATAGAAAATTTACAGAATGTGTTCTCCTGTAATTGTTGGTTCAGATTTAGAGAAAATCTAACTCTTTGGGCCAAATATATGATATCCATTTATTGCTCTAACAGGCTCAACCATCTGTCTTTAGCCCTAAAATATGGAAGAGAATTACTGGAATTAGAGGTGATATTGATTTCTCGATTGAAAGATAGTGTGATAATAATACCTTTATTCACTATACAACAAGTCATACCTCTTTTAAAGAACATATAAATCGGTTTTTGAAAGGGAAGTGATTAAGATATAGATAAACTCCGTCATTCAGTTCTTCTATCATATATTGTAAAGATATCTAAACTCAAACTTAATCCATAAGTTGAAGATGAAATCAAGTGGACTGTATCAAATAATAGTGCTTTTAACACTAATGGAATATGAACATAAATTAGATTAAAAACAACCCATCTAAACTATTTCAAATGATTTGGAACAACATCACTCCCAAAAAGTGTTTCTTTCTTTTTTGGAGATTTCTAAAAGACTGGATACCCGTGGATTTTATCCTTTAAAACGAACATATATAATTTGCCTTCGAATGTCAATTTTGTTCTGCAGTCGAAACTACGACGCATCAATTTGTAGATTTCATAACAACATGGAACATTTGGAAAAAAATTTCTGATTTATTTGGAATCTACATCTCTAAGCATATGACTCTTACTCACATCATGAGAAGATGGTACCGATCTGCGTAAAAAGATATACATATAAGAACCATAATACTTCCAATCATATTCTAGTTCATCTAGAAAGCAAGAAACAAAACCAAACATGATGGAATAATCATTACCCATCAAGCTACTGGAAATGAAATCATCTTTGTAATCTTTAAATTAGATAGTAGCAGTTTGTTTAAGCCTACACACTGGAAATGAGCATATAGCCCCTACTCTCTGTTGTTACCAACTATTAAAGAAACCAAAATTATGTACTCTAGTTAAATGGTATCCCCCTGATAATAATAGAGTCAAACTCAATATTGATGGTTCATGTTCACCATCTGGTAAGTCAGATAGTGGGTTGGAATTATAAGAGACAACGAAAGAGCTCTTATACTAGGTTTTGGCAGAACATATGACAAACAATCTGCTTTATTAATTGATTGTACAACTTTACTTAACAGATTAATCATTTTTCATGATAAAAATGTTATTAATCTGGATATTGAGATCGACTCATTGATCCTAATGGGTATGATTACCAACAACAAAGCTCCTTAGTACATGTTATCTATAATCAAAAATTGCAGGAATCTTATCAGACTATGGATGACTATAAAACACATATTCAAAGAGCAAAATAACGCTACTAACTGAATTGTTAAAGGTTTATTGAAATAAACATATAGGCTATACTACTGTAAAAGTTCAATTCCAACTAAAGTTATTTTTTTCTAGAAAGTCTGAATACTGGCTACCTCAGACTAGAAGATTGAAATCTAGCTCTTAATAATTTGATTGCACAAAAGATTTATTTTGATATAATGAACAAGAAGCAAAGTTAATGTCCAAATCAAAATTAGAAGGAAGAAAGTAACTAAATTACTGTATTAGTACATCCATAAGAGAGAGGAAAACATAAATCGGTACCTGCAACGCTTGAATCTCTCATCAAGCTATCGTAAACAAAATCAAAAAGTTACATCGCAGCTAGTAAAATCAAGAATGAAAGCTCATTCTAAATAATTGAAATGCTCAAAAATAAAAAGATTCAAGAAATTGTTTTAGCGACGAACGAATTAAATGGCACGAGGAGCTCAATTTTTGTTTTAATTTGTATCTTCAGTTTTTCATTTGATTTGGCCAACATTAAGCTCTTTCATTCAAATATAATATGAAAGCATTTATAGATTAAATTTCTTTTTTTTATTAATAAACGTTTTTTATAACTAAACAATAACAATAGTAAAATGTATTTTGAGTTTGGTACTTTTTTTATTAAATTATAATATTTTATTTTATAATTTTGTATAAATTTTAAAACAAAGTTTATATTTTAAATTATAATATTGATTTTTTTATAACTTAGTTTGAATTTCAAAATAAATTTATATTTTAAATAATAACATTAAATCTATAAATTTTCTTTTCATCTTTATACAAAAGTATTATATTATGTTGTTATAATATAAACATTAATAAATTTTAAAACTACATACTCAATTAATAAAAAACTATAATATTATAGTTTTAAGTTTAAAATAAAAATTAAAACCCACATATAGTTATAGATAATTGTAAAAACATTATCGTGGTTGGACTAGTTAATATATATTTACAAAAGTTATGATTAAAGAACATTAACATAGCGTCATAAACTTATATGGATATGATTTGATTTATGATGAGAGATTCACGTGGATATGGATAGTTGAATAAAAAAATACAGAATTTTTTATTTATTAATTATATATCATAAATATTTTAGTCTTACTTGTTTTTTCTATTTATTTAAAGATAATATATTTTTATAATTGAATTTATCTTAAATAGACACGCTCACAATTGTTTTGTCAAACATTTTTATTTATTTAGAAAAGATTTAACTGATTTTCATATTTGGTCTTTATTACTAGTTTCATAGTTTTTACAAACGGAGTAAGAAAATAGTACAAATCTATGTGTAATAGTCTCTTATATCGACTACTAGTTCTGATCTGAGATCAAATTTTCTGATCAATAATGATGACCTGTGTAATGTTTGTTTTATATGAATATGTAAGAAAGTTTAGTTTAAAATTCTACTACATCAGCGAGCCTCTGATGAATTTGTAGTTAATCGATGTGAAAGACCGAGTTACTTAACTTGACAGTCAACTTTTTAAGTTTCATAGTTCTTTGTCTTTCCCGACCGATTTTGTGAATTCTAGTTAGAATTGAATCCAAGTATTTTTATAGTGTTATTTTGTCGGACCTAGTTAATTCTGGTTGAACCGTTCTTGATTCAAAATAAACTGGTTGAACATTTCCCATACTTATGCATTATTATAGACCCTATGCTGTCTCAAACATTTTTGAATTAAAAAAGTTCAATTTTGTCGAAGAAATAATAACACATGAGTATGAGTAAGTAGTTGGTTGATAGTGTAATTGGTTTATTTTTACAAAGTGAGAAAGTCTTTTTTGTTGATTTTATTCAAGGTAGTAGCCCATTTAACATTTCAAAGTAACAACACAAGGGGTACTATTTATTAAAAATAAGATGAATATTGTACCAGGTATTTGGCTTTATACTAAACCCAAAAAATAAAATTGAGCAGATGATCGAGTCCATAAAAGTAAAAGAAAAATAGTCGGAGGATTGAACAAGCGTCGAAGTGATAATTGCGCGTGAAGAAAAGAATAGTGGCAGGTGAAACTGATGGCTAAAAACTAAACTTTTTTACACCTGTCCCACTTACGGTACTACTATTTGGGTTGCATGTTTGTGAACGTTAAACTAATTTTAGCCAGCATTCAAATAGAAACCATGTATCTTTGTTTACTCTATTTTCCTCTTATTTTTAGATGTTTCATTCTTAATCATCCGTTTGCGATCCCATTAGAAATATCTTTCATTTTATTCATTATCCTTTCTTGCTAAATTCAATGGCCCTTACTCAAGTTCTCAATTCAAATTCTAAGAGTTTTGATTATGGGAGATTAACTCACATGCCTTCCATAGTGACCTCTCATCGATTCCTCTCGCGGTTGATCCATAAAAAATCACTCTATAAAATGTAAACCATAAACCATGTCATTGGAGAGTTTAACCATGCATCAACAATATAAATCCAACAAAGTTCAAACCGAAAGATATATTATTTATCATATCTTATCACATTAAAGATAAACTTTTGGAGTAGAATTACATCATTCTTAATTAATATCAAATTTATATTTTTCAAGAGATGTAATTTACATGTAACTATGGTGATCATACTTCCTAGGGAGGGTGAGACTATTGTTTCGTGCACTAAAATAACTTTTTCATATTGTATTGGATGCATGGATTCGATTAACTCTACATCCAACCATGTTGGATTTCTTTTAATTACTGGGAATATTCCATAATCAACTATTACAAAATGCTCGTAAACTATTAGTTGCCTCAATTATAGTTGTTAATTATGCCAACTATCAATTCTCGAGGTACAAGTTCATGATAGTAACCCAAATAAGATCCCTCAAACTGAGTTCATACTAATACATATCATTCATAACCATTAAAAAATAGTAATCAATGTACAGACTATGAGAAGAACTGGAATATAAGTTTTATATTTTTCAGTTTAGATTAGAATATTGGTAGACCCCTGTAATTTCCAGCACTAGAGAGAAATTGTGAGTTGAAAAGTACGTATTTTTATTTCTTGTATTACAATTCATTTATAGACTATCATTGTAGAATTTCATATTCTAGCTTTCCATGTTTCATTAAGAGATCATATGTACTACTATACTAAATGTATATAATCAATGAGATAAAAATTTAGGTATTTAGACAATATTCCCGATTCTTAGGAGAAGTCCCTTCATAATATGATGATTCGTAAGAAGTTCCTTGTGATAGGTTAATAGTCTAAGAAAGAATAATATTTTAAAGTAAAACCTCTCTGAATGAACGTAATGAAGCACCAAGTAGTTGAAAAGACATTTTAGAAACAATCTGAGGCCCAAGAGGAATCTGCAGTATTTCCGAGCCTCCAAATACTTCCCCAATGAGAAATAAACCTAGTTTTTGTCCTACCCCAGTAAAAAGAGGTAATTACTCAAGAATTTTTTAAAGTCTAGAGACCCGTTGTGACGAAAGATAAGGGCAAAGTTATTGTAATTGAGGATGTCGAGGCCACGAAAAATCCTCAACTAGAGGATGTTAAATGAAAAGTATGCATAGTTTATGAAATAACATATATATGTCGAGTATGTCAAACGACAAAACTTGTACAAAAAATGAAGTCTCTTGTTGGTCTTGGTAGTGGTCTTGGTAGTGGTCTTGTGAAGAAGAAAACAATAATGAAGGACCATAAAAGTGGGTTAAAACCAATAAGATTGGTTCTTACACCTCCTAAAGTGATTGTAAAAAGGGAATATGAGCCTCTTGTGTCCCCTACAGGACCTTTTTGATAGGGAATGACACCCACTTCTATTCTTGCTCCTGTAAGAATAACACATGTAGAAAGATATCATTTGAAATGGTCTACCTCCAATAACACCAAGCAATGTGTCTCTTGACTATTGAACTAGGAAAAAAACCTTATTTGATTCTTCTGCCCTGACGATTGTGGAAGATGTTATTACCCACATAATGAACTCACTTCGGGACCAACTGGTGGAATTGGAAGTGTTGGTCGCGAAGCTGATAATTCAGTATATAGAGTTGAGTCTTGAGGTTAGTATTTATTTATTTTCTTTGTTAATTTATCATAGAATACTAGGTTCATAATGAACAATATTTGTTAGTGCATATTGTCCAATAATTCAGGCTTCAAAAACCCGAAGTAGAAGGGCATTTTAAACTGTAACAATAAGTGCCTTAGAACTCTGTTAACCAACTTAGGCTTCACTTGAAGAATGATAAAAGGCTAAAAATGAAGTAGAGGCTCAAGTAAAGAAGTTTCAAGGTGTTTAAAATCAACTGGTTTAGTGTTAGAACAAAATCAAAGATTCAGAAAACCGGCTATCCACCTCAGAGAGTATGTGAGAAACATTGCAAGATGAATAAGAAGGTTTGACCATTTTAGTGGATGAATAAAGTATTCATCAAGTTAAAATTTTAGATAGTTTACATGTTCAACTATGAAACCATTTAGAAGAAACCAATAAATCCATTATTGATCAAACAATTTAGTACAAAACAATCTTGAAGGCCAATATTGTATTGCTGATTTAGGACTGTATGTCATAACTTAATTTTGGAGGCTTATAGGAGCTAAGGCAGAAGATCAAATACTCGTTGAGGTTAATTATACTCGTATATATGATTTTATTGACACATATTGTAGTAAGTGTGCAATGACGAATGCAAAATAAATGAAGTGTCTCCTTCGAAAAAGAGACTTAAGATCCCAAATATATAATTCTAATATAAAAAGATCTACTCTCCCCACCCTTAGACATGTAAAATAAAAATGATATATCCTAAATATCATGCCAAGTTATTGCAATAGAAGATAATACTCTTTTTACAACTCATATTGAAACAACATATAAGCAATTTCCTCGTAAGGAAGTGAAATATGAAGATTATATTCTTCCTGAAACCTTGGTTGAAGATGTTCTACCTCTTATAGAGCCAATGGAAGAAGAAAGGTTTATGCCCCTTATAACCCCGATTAAACGAGAAGGGGTTCTCCATGCTAAGGAATATGTGAAAATAAAGGTGATTTTTCCACTAGTAATTGTTATAGAATAACGAGTGCTGCTACCCGGTGAGAAGAAGGCAAACGAGATCCTTTCACTAAATAGTTTCTTAGTTTTTTCTTTTCTTTTATAATTTTTACCAAATATTAAAATCTTCTTCCATAAGTGATTTTATTAAATAACAATACATATTTATGCAATTAAAGTCAATCTTCTTTACCATGTAATTTTGTTACTTGAAATTTATTGTTTTCTCAAGTAAGTATGGAGTATGTCTTAACTAATAAATATTTTAACATTGAATGAGCTCAAGCACTAAAGAGAATTTGGTTTTCTTTACATGTTCAAAATATGTATTTAATTTTTATAAATTTATGTGTTTGATGCATAAAAATGCATGTTTGTTGCTTGTTTATTTTATACAAACTTTTAGCACATAAAATTTTGTTTTAGTGTTTGGACTAATATTCTATGTTAACTTGTTGACTTAGAGAAGAAGAATCCATTGAAGAATGTTCAAATATGAAGGAAAATAGACAGGTTCTATAATATAATACCCAACACATTTAAGTGTTCATATGGTATAGTGATATTGGCTTTGCATAATGGCACTGTATGAGTATAACAGTATTGCATTAACACAACTGTATTGCTTTTGCACAACTAAGTTGTATATCCAAAACTATATGTAGTAGCTGAGTAGTTCTTGCTTGGCACATATAGTTGCCAAGTACATATATGAAATAACACTTAAAATAAGAAGGCATAATGACTTATATCAATATAGATATGCCTTATTAGAACCAACTTGCGTCACTGAAGTAGGAAAGAGCACTCCCAAAATATAAAAATAAAATTGGAAAGGAAATTTTTAATTATAAAAGAATTTATCTATAAAAAATTAATCTATTCCACGGGTTTAAAAGCTTCAAATGATCCATATTCCATGAATACGATAAATGTCATCTTCTGCATCCTGCAACTTATAAAGATACGCTTTGACATTCGTGGTTACTTTGTATGATCGTTCCCATTTGAGTCCTAACTTTTCAACAGATTTATATTTGGTATGAAAGAAGACACTTATCACTACTTCATGTTCTACCTGGAAGTTTTGAAAATAAACCTTGAAATTATACATGTTACACATTAGCATTATGTAATGTTCAATTCATAGAGGTGTCTTAGTTCGTTTTTATTTGTTCAAATCCAAACTATTTGGCTCTCTCTGTTGGTTCCTTCAGTGTAATCTGTAATTCAAAAGGAGAGCATGAATATCTCTTGTAACCATAACTTACATCTTATAAAAGAGAGAAAAATGCGTCTCTTATCTTGTAGCTTTTAGTGTGGTTCTGTAGGATCATAATATTGTTTTTAAAAATGTATTAGGACACTTCACTACAAAACCATAAAAAATAAAACTTATCCATTTAAGTAGGGTTTGATTAGTTACTTCAACCTGAACGTTTAGCTTAAGGAGGCAAAGATGCAACAATATTCTGTTGAATACCTATTGTTCTGCAAAACAAAGCAAGTTCTTCGTTCTGGAAATACAACCAATTATTAGTTGTATTACCATGGATAATTCATGCGTGCAATATATGTTATTTCTAAGGAAGTAGATGACCTCATTTTCATGTATTATGACCAATAAATCTGCCTCAATCTATATAAAAAAGTAATTGACTGCCACCAAAAGATATCACAGACCCCCTGAAGCTTTTGGAAGTGATCCCACAGAACGATAAAATCATATACATAGAAGCCTAAACATTTGAGGAGAGGTATAGTTCCTCATTTGAAATATAGCTTTTCAATGACCAATACATAGCAGCAAGATCTTATCTTAAGGTTTCGAGCCTCTATATTTTTATGGAAGTTTGCCTTATATAAAGTATACCTTGATCAGTGTCATCATTCCGACGGTTCATTAGTAAACATGATCTCTAATATTGATACATAAAGTTCATTTGACTTTGGATGTAAAATAACTGGTTTATATGTACTTTTTGAAGAGAAAAAATTAGTAATGACTACATTTTCCCCGAAGGACTCTCCCATATTAAAATTGATCAAAATTCAACATTTTAATATAAGCTTATAAAAATAGAGTATTATATCTTATTTATTTAATTTATTTTTCCTAAATCATTACTAACAACTAATTACAACTGGAAGAGTAGTCTAACAAGTCGGGCTCCACATATGTGGCATAGTCTGAATCCTAATATAGTTGCTTCGTATTATGTCTTGTTATTGGAAGCATGAAAACAAAACTTGATATGTTGACACTATGGGTATCCCAAATGAGATCTTAGATGTATCACAGATTATGAGCCACGGTTATTTAAGCCCTAATCAGTTCGGGTTATCCAACATGGTTTTTGATTATCTTCATAAGGGTTCGACCACTATACTTGGAAATTGATCGAGAAGTTAGTTAATGTTTGTACTTTGATCGTAATTATTTTCTCAATTTGCAGATACTAATTATATGAGCTTGAAAATAAGCATACTTTTTTTTACAACCACCACAAGGGTCAGAGGTAATTTTTCTAGCTGTAAATATATCTTCTCAATAAATATGTATTTCCTGACATAATATATAACTCGACATGTAGCTCCCTCTTCATTACCATGGTCATGAACTGCTAAATGTAGGTAAAAATATCACATGGTATGGGAGTGTAAGGATTTCGGGAGAACCCAAGTGTTTTTTTAATATTTTTGAACGTTTCATCATATTTTCAGATCTATATGAAACGCAAGAACCTCTTTAAACTTGGAAAATAGGACACCTTCCCCGATAAGATGAAAATAAATCAATTTAGAGTCGTTAACCTTCTTGTTAATACTTGATTCTCCTTTATACTTAGCGGTGGTTTTATGACTGCTAGCTTTGATATATGTTTTAGATCTTTCTTGATCACTCTTTCATTAACTAAATACAACTATAACATAGATGATCGAACCCATAAGGTGAATTTTTAGAAGTTAACTTCAAATATGATACACGAAGATTACCAGATGCTTCTTCAAGGTGAACCAATTGATGTGTATTATATGCACTTATGACTTGCATGTCTTCTATGTATGCGTGTATATTTATTTCAATTTGAGAAGAAAAAAACTTATTGACACGCCTCTAATAGATAACTCCAAAGTTTTAGATTGGAGGGTATTATATTTTCACAATGTAACCTCTTTCTGTTATTAAGTCTTTGTTTTCTTCATCTTCTAAATTTATAGTTAATTTAATTATATACATAATAAGCATCAATAAAGGAATTTTTTTTGTTTCCAAAAGTGGCATCCCTCAACTGATCGATAAATGAGAATAAAAATGGGTAATTGAGGTTGTTTTGTTAAGGTCAATGAAGTATACCGACATTCACCACTTGCTATTTTTATTCTTGACAAACACCAGATTTGTTGTCGTCACAGGGCAGAATACCTCTCTTACATGGCTAATATGACTTAACTTACGTACCAAAAAAATGATTTCATTTGATTTCTAGTGATTGAAAGCTATAGCTTTTTGTTTTATTCACATACAACTATTGTTAATGGATAATCTACGACATGTTATTATAGCTTGGACAATGGTATACATCCTGTGAAGATCAAACAAATACATCTATATTTTTAGAACAAAGTCAAATGGGTAGCTCGAATGATGCATTACAAGTCCTTACTAATAAGGGATACCTAACTTACTTATATAATGACTTCTTCTACTACTTCTCATGGTTTCACAATTTGGGGTCTCTTTATATTGTACATATCATATAAAGCAACTAGAGGCTCGTTGGTTCTTATTCTAAGGGAACCAAATGAGCAACATAACACTTCAGTTTTATGGTGTCTATTGTGAGCTACCCATCTATTTTCATTGAAGATAAACCTTCAACCACGAACACCCAAATATGGCTTGTAAGATAATGGACCATTCACCATCATGAATATCTATTGTAATTTATTATATATTATCTCTTAACCATGATTACAATCAGTTTTAACTCGCCTAAAAATGAGTTTTTGATCTAGTAAAGTTGGACAACCTTTTTCAATAGTGTCAAAGGTGATATATCACATATTTGGTAGTAATCCTTCTTCAAAAGGATGTTTTTAAGTTTATGGTATCAATAAGGATTCATATGACTTATGCCCCATGATTTCAAGAATAATAACAATCTTGTCTTAATGAGGTATAATAATAATCTTTATATCATCATTATTAAAATTAATGGTGGGATAAGGACTCATCCAAAGATGAGCTCAAGTCTGGTCGATCTGTTGAACTTCCACATCGGTAATGTGACGCTTCCTATAAGAGTTTGATATTCTCAAAAGGGTTTCACTTCTAACAATGGTACTAGATACATGCCTATTTAGATTCAGGTCCAATTATTCACCTGCTTCATAAAGTACCAACGTCTCTACTACTCGAGGTGCCGCAACTTGAGGTTATATTTTCGGAAGATCGGTTTGAGGTGGCACACTTTTTTGTGTTACTATATGAGCTTGGTTTCCAACAAATTATATGAGCTTTCCATCACTAATGAGACTCTTGATCTCATCGTCTAATGTTCAGTATTATCTTTCGCGGCACTCGGTCTGGTTATGATACTTATGGAACCTAATGGGATCTCTTTCCCTCTAGGGATCCAAATTCTCTCCAGCTTACGGAAGTTAACCACATATTTGGCTAAATCATAACTAATATCAATGCTCTCTATGATTTCAATGTATTGGATATCCAAACCTCTATTGGACTTCTTACCATTGGGCCTAAATTCCTTATTATAATGAGAGTTTTTTATTATCTTGGGTCAAAATATTGTTTGTTCGTTTGAAGAAAAACCATATGAAAGAGCTCCATCAGACTATACACATGATTATAAACAAGATGGTAAAAAAAGATACATATTATGCTTACATGAAAACCTCATGTGTGTAATTTTATCTACCTTGATATGTTACTCCACTTAAGCTAGAAATTACTCAAAGGGTAATGCATTACACTTCATAATATCCTCTGTAAGAAGGATAAGGATGATTCATTGTCTATAAATGACACGATCCACAAGGTTATGAAAATTCTCCAAGTTATTTTGGTTTACATAAACCTATTTTGTATAGCCTCAGAGACTTTTGTTAAGATCGTGCTTGTAATAGATTATATAGGCTTTGTCACCTCAAATGATATTTTTTCAAATGAATTGACCTCAGAAAAATCCAAGGTGCATTGAAGGTATGGATCGTGAATGGGTTAGCTGGTTAAACTAAAATAGAATGTTACCTTAAAATGTCATAGAAAATTCTTTACATAAAATTCTATCGTCATCGTCGAACCCTAACATCCCATTTCTAAACTATTTAATATGATGCAAACGATTGTCTGTCCCATCTTAGTTATCCATCCTAACTGGTTAAACTTGAAAGGTAAATCTCAATCTGATATTGTTGGTGATGAGTTCGGATTATTCAGTCACAGCTCACTGTGTTATCTGGACAAGGGCAGATCGGACATGAATGTGCCACTGAACTATCCGGACAGGACAAAAGTAAAGAAACACCTAAACACCTTTTATCTAAGCTATGTGCTAATCAACTTAATAAGTAAATGGGTCCTTAAACTTGACCCAGTTTCATGACTTGACCCGTAAGCCCATGGGTCCTTAATTAAGGGTATAAATACCCCAACTACTTCTATTAATGAGGGTAATGAATATTTTATATAACAAGGCTGCTCAAATCTCTCACTACTTGATGCCAAATCATTTAATACTCAAAACACTTTACAAAATTACCCTCAGCCATAAATAAACCACACCAAATTGGCGACAACAGTAGGAGAAGAAGGTGCCTGAATTTTGCATTCAAAACCAACAAAAAGACCTGTTCGGATGGATCCGAACGAGCAAGCAATTCCACCACCTATGTTTGAGGTGGTTGGGGAAAAAAATGAATACAACACCGAGGAACGAGATAAGTTGAGAGCTGAAATAGAAGCATTGATGGCCATTAAAAATGCAGAAATGAGTTTAAAGGAGAAGTCAAAGGCGTCAGCCATCCATCATACCGACAATCCTAGGGAGAATGATCCATCAGCAAAGACTCATTTAAGTACAAAAAGACCCATGTCAGTTCTAAGAAGTCTCACTGGTCTAAGCCGGTGGAAAGCTCAGACTCTGAGTCCACGAGTAGCTCTTCGAACGAGGCTGAGCTTGTAGAGTCTTTTTCATCAAGTAGTGATGAGGGAAGGTCCAGGAAGAAACATAAACTAATTAAAAAATATTCAAGAAAGAGAGATAAGCATGGGAGACTTAAAAGACATTTGGGAAAAAGTCATCTCACATTTATAGTCACAGGCATGTGGATCAGCTACTGATTGATCTTTTTGCTTTCCATGATGAACCAGGCATTTTTACAACATATAATGAAGACACAGTCTTCAGTCGTAGTAAGAATTGGAGACAATCACCATTGTCTGCCAAGATCCTGTCCCATAAACCTACCCAAGAGGTTTGACACTACTAAAATGGAGAAGTATGATGAGAGTAAAGATCCGGACAATCATCTGGAGCAGTTCAAGAACTTCATGATGAATTTTTATGATGATTACAAACTTCTGTGTAGGTCCTTCTCCTAATCTTTTACGGGAAGTGCTTTAAAGTGGTACAACAGTTTGCCCCAGGGTTGTATCAGAAACTTTGATACATTTTGGGTTACCTTCCGAAGGCAGTTTGTGGGAAGTAAAGAGGTGAAGGGCAATGGAGATACTATTATTCATTGTTCCCAAGAGCCAAACGAGTCCTTAAAAGACTACATAATTCGGTTCGTAAATACCAAGAACGGGTTAGCTGATTGCTTCGAGCAAGTGATAATTGCTTCATTGAGACAATGGTTAAACTTTGTAATCTAGCTGATTCAGTGACAAGGAAGAAGACTATGACCTGGGGTGGTTTGTTAAACCAGGTGGGAAAACATATCAACATGGATGAGACTAAGAAAACCAGGGTGCACCGTCAGGTGAGGTATGCCCTAGCAGCTCAAAACCAAAACCGGTCCGGATACAAAGCTAAAGAGACCGGACAATGGCCCAACAAGGCTAAACAGACTCAGTCCAACCCAAATCCAACTCAGAGCCAACAGTCAAGGAATAAAAGAGGTCCTTGGGTTCAACCGGAGTGGTTTGCCGAATTAAAAGAGAGTGTGGCAACCATTTATGACAAGACTAAAGATGAGGTCCATTTCCGGAAACCAACAGTATTGCAATCTCCTAGAGAAAGTCGTAATACTTGTTTTTACCAGTATCATCATGATATTGTCCATAATACCCAAGACTGTATCGCTTTAAAGCAGGAAGTCCATAATCTCATTGAAAGAGGCAAGCTGGGTGCCTATGTCAAAAGAAGAAGTGGGAACAGGCCTGACAATGCTCCTCGAACTGGCCCTGCGAACAATGTAGGAACATTTGCACTGGAGGGGGCAATGGTGATCCATGAAAGATTTGATGTTGATTCAGAGTATCTGGAGGCTGACCCAACTCGGAATAAGGTGGGGCTCATAACTGAACAGGTCAAAGCGGTGTCCGGACTCATTAGTTTCTTTGAGTGACTTACCATTTTCGGAGGGGACACCATAACGAAACCCACTCCTTCATCAAGGAACAGTCATGTTCATAGTCTAGCTACTCAATTGGAAGGGGGCATGTCTTCTTACCAGTCCCAGACTCCTTTTCCATTTATAATCTTTGATGAGGATGATTTAAGAGACATTGATGGGCCTCATGAGGATAAAGTGGTGATATGAGCATCTATTGGGGGCAATGATATCAGACGAATTTTGATTGACACTGGAAGTTCAATAAACATTCTCTTTTTAAGTTCTTACAAGCAAATGAAAAATCCAATCGTTATTCAACGGTCAAACAGAACCATTGTGGGCTTCACATGGAGCTCTGCGGATGTAATCAGGGAGTTTGAAGAAGAGGTATTGTTGGGCAAGGGGCTTTTTAAAAAGCTGGTCAGAGTGTTATTTGTTGTGTTAGATTTCCCCACATGCTATAATGCAATCTTTGGGAGGTTCTAGCTCTCTAGAATGCGTGTTGTGGCCTCAACAGTCCACCAATGTTTGAAGTATGCGGTTCAATGGCAAGTGGGAGTTGTCCGGAGTAGCCAAAAAATAACAAGGAAATGTTATGCAACTGCACTTGCTCCTAAAACTTTGGGAGCAGTCCGGGTTAATGAAGATTAGCAGTTCTTGGGGCCTTCTAGGGGTGAGGGTGAAATTGATGACTCCAGAGAGACCCCTGCTGTTTTAATACCTGTTGAAGAAGTTGAAACCCACTATCTGGCAGAAGGTAGAAGTGTTAAAATTGGCTCCAAGATGGTGCCATAGTTAAAAATAAAATTGTTGTCATTTTTGGTAGATCACCGACATGTCTTTGCTTGGTGCAATGCTGATGTGACCGGAGTGCCTGCAAGTGTTATATGACACAAGCTGTCCATCCGAAGTGATGTTGAACCTATTGTGCAGAAAATGAGAGATTTTTCTAAGGAGAAAGGTGATGTAATAGTCCAAGAAGTCGATCGACTTACCCAGATGTGGCACATAAATGAGTCCTAGTATCCTTTATGGACTGCCAATCCAGTGTTAGTTAAGACAAAGAATGGAAAATGGCGTATGTGTATTGATTTTACTGACCTCAACAGAGCTTTCTCAAAAGATCTTTATCTAGTCCCCCAGATAGACCAGTTGGTGGATTCGACATCTGGAAACAAGTTATTGTCCTTCATGGATGCCTTCTCTGGGTACAACCAGATACAGGTGGATCCGAAGGACCAGGATCACACTACCTTTGTTACAGATAGGGGTCTTCATTGCTACAGAGTGATGCCTTATGGGTTGAAGAATGCTGGGGCTACTTATCAGAGATTGGTGAACAAAACATTTTCTGATCAGATTGACAGAAATATGGAGGTGTACATCGATGATATGATGGTTAAAATCTTAGAAGAAGATTTGCACATCATTGATCTTCAAGAAACTTTTGCCAACTTAACTAAGGTAAACTTAAAACTGAATCCAAAAAAGTGTGTATTTGGGGTGATGTCCAGAAGTTTTTTGGGCTATGTGATAAGTGAGAAAGTGATACAGTATGATCAAGATCAGCTTGATGCCATGTTGAAAATGGATCCCCCTCGAAATATTAAAGAAGTCCACAGGCTAACAGGAAGATTGGCTGCCTTAAATTGTTTTATTTCAAGGTCTTTGGACAAGTGTGCTCCGTTCTTTTCAGACCTTGAAAGGTGCTAAAGATTTCAATTGGTCTCCACAATGCAGCCAAGCTTTTGATGAAATAAAGAAGCACTTGTCTTCACCAAAAACCCTTTTTAAGCCTGTAAAAGGAGAAACACTTTATGTATACTTGGCTGTGTCAGAATATGCTATAATTGCAGTGTTGGTAAGAGAGATGGACAATTATCCTCATCCAGTGTACTACATCAGCAATAGCCTAATAGATGCTGAGAAAAGGTACCTGAAGCTTGAAAAGCTGGCACTAGCCTTAGTGATTGCCGGAAAGAAAATGAGGCCATATTTTCAGTCTCATTCCATCATTGTCCGAACATCTTTTCCATTAAAGAACGTTCTTTAGAAAGCAGACATATCAAGCAGGATGATCAAGTGGTCAGTAGAGTTAGGTGATTATGGCATTGATTTTGCCCCACGAACTACTATCAAGGCTCAATCTGTTGCTGATTTCTTAGTGAATTCCATTCGGACAGAAGTTCTAAACAAGCTTCAGAGGAGAAAACTAAAAAAGAATGGGTAGTCCGGACAGATGGTGGATGAAACACAATGGTTGTTGGGGATGGAATTTTCTTAACCTCTCCATACACTGATAAACTATATCAGGCTATATGCTTTGGGTTTATGGCCTCTAACAACGAGTCTGAATACGAAGCAGTTATAGCTGGTCTTAAGTTAGCTTTCCTATGTGGGGCTAAAAGAGTTAGGTTGATGAGTGATTCTTAGCTTCTTATCCACCATGTTCAAGGTCAGTCTGAGGCCAAGAAGGAATAACTGATCAAACACTTATTCATTCTTAAAGAGGTGGTAGCCAATTTCAAGAATGTTTGCTATGAGCACATTCCTAGATCAGAAAACACTCTGGCAGATTCCTTTGCAACCATAGCATACTCTGAGTCCTACCCTTGGATTCATATAAAAGAATTCCCATCCATACAATCAAATCAGAACAAGGAAGAGGATGAGATCTTAAGTATACAAGTAATTCAATCCAAAGATTGGAGATTTCCCTTCTATTAATATATCTCTGATAGGGTTTTGCCTCCGGATAAAGCTATGGAAAAAAAACTTAAGCACAAGGCTCGTGGTTTTTTTTATCATAAGAGAGGTTTTATATAAAAAAACTCCTTCAGCAGACCTCTCCTACGTTGTTTGGGGGTTGAAGAATCCCAAACCATTTTATCCGAACTACACAATGGAGAAGGATCAGCACATTGTGGCTATAGGGCTTTCACCTGGAGGGTTTTGTTGGCTGGATACTATTGGCCATTCATAATGGCAGATGCTAAAGAATTGGTGAAAAAGTGTGATCCATGTCAAAGTTATGGTAACAAAATTAATGTCCCAGCAGTGCCTATGGAGTCTATTCCTGAGCCAGTACCTTTTGCTCGTTGGGGATTGGATTTAGTTGGGCCTCTACCAATGGCGTCCGGAGGGTGCAGGACTATCATTGTAGATATTGACTACTTTTCAAAGTGGATAGAAGCAGCTCCTCTTGCAGGAACCACTTCGAAAGCTGTCATAAATTTTATCTTATCTAATATATGTTGCAGATTTGGGATTCCTCAGAAGATTACCACTGATAACGGGCCATAATTTGATAACAGGGATATGGAGGATTTCTGTGCCTCCAGGGGCATTCAGCATTGCTTATCTTCTCCTTTTCACCCACAAGAAAATGGCCAGGTTGAAGTGGCAAATATAACTATTTTGTCTGGATTAAAAAAGAATTTAGAAGGGGTTGCAGGGAAGTGGCCAAACTATCTGCAAGAAGTGTTGTGGGCATACCAAACTACTCCTAGGGCTGCTACACCAGAATCTCCTTTTACCTTGGTGTATGTGATGGATGCGATTACCCCTATAGAAGAAACCCTACCATTATACAGGGTCTATAACTATTCCAAACAAGCCAATGAGATGACAATTAGGAATTAGTTAGACTTAATATAAGAAAGAAGGGTTAAAGTTCATCTTAGAAGAGTCCACTACCACGGCTTGATGAGGAGCAGATTTGCTTCCAAGATCAAAAGAAGAGATTTTCAACTAGGAGATAAAGTTTTGAGAAACGTTTTCTTCCACACTAAGGAGAAGCACTCCGGTAAATTGGCTCCAAACTGGGAAGGCCCTTATGAGGTCTCCGAAAAGCTTAAGCCTAGGACATATAGGCTTCAAGACAAAGATGGAAATTTTTTGAAGCACCAACGGAATATTGAACACCTCAGGTTATATCTAGAATAAAGGTTGCGTAAATATTTACTTGTTAAAAGTCAATGTAAATATTATGGGGCATACTCTTTCCAACCCTAGTGGCGCGGGGAGGTTTTAATGAGGTGTCCGGTTATTTTAATAAAATATGATGTCTTCTTAAAAAGTATAAGTCTTTGATTTAACGATATGGATCTTTGACTGATCGGATTAATTTGGTTGAATAATGACCATTAAATACATGTCATCGGAGATATTAAACACTCTCACTTTAATATTTCTGAAATAATTGGGGTTGTTTAAACATTAGACGTTAAAATTCAAACGAAAGAAAGTATGAAACAAAGAAGAATTTGATAAATAAGCCTGTTCGGGCGGAAACCGGATAACGTTGCCAAAATAAAAAATATGCCTTCGCCATCCAAGGACTTTAGTAGTTTGGAAGAATAAGAAAACAAAAAATGTTTAAAAACTCAGGGCTTGTTCCCTTTGGATTGTCCTTTATCACCTCCTTTCTTGGGACTTTTGAGTTCGGCACTCGAACTCTCACTGGTTCCTTCCTCTTCATCAGTGGTGGAATCTACTCCACTGCTATAATTGTACTTGTCACCAGTGGCCATAGTGTGAAATGGGATCTCATCATAGTTTACAAATTTCCAGAAGGGACCAAAGGTCCTCTTCAAAATATTTCATGAAAGACCAGCACCATGTCATACTTAACCTCAGCATATCTTGCTTCCAAGGAGTCTATCACCTCATTGGTATATTTATCAATGCTGGCTTGAATGGTTTGTTCCTGCTGCTTCTCCAAGTCTTCTTTCTCCTTTGCTACCTTAGACACAACATTTTCTAGGGAAGTCTTCTCACCTGACAAGGTTTGAATGACACCATCATTGGTCTTCAATTCTTCCCTTACTGTTGTGAGATATTTTTCCAAACCAGAGCACTTAGCTTGGAGCTCAGTACTGGTTGTTTCCGAAGTGGCAAGCTTGGTTGACAGATATTATTTGTCCTTCCTCAAAGCTTTAATTCTCTTTTCAGTTCTTTTATGCTCCGATTAGCATTAAGAGATTGGATGACAGAGACTCTTTATCAGTAGTGAGGGTATTGATGAATGCAATTTGACTCTTCACTTGTCTCTCTAGATCAAACATCGACTGGATGTGACCAAGAAGGGAATGTGCCACAATGTCTTGTTCCTCGGAGAAGGAGAAGGACTTACCATTATAAGTTACCATGTTAGAAGAGATTGGAGGACGAAAGAGACCAGCAAAGTCGCCATTTTCAGAGTCGTTGAAGTAAAGATCAATGTCTTGAAAGGCACTAATGTCCACTCCATCAATCCCTCATCCGGTACCCTCCCCGGACTAGGGAGCTGTTGGAATCGTTTTTGGCAGTATGGGGTCAACAAGGGCTGGTGGAGGTAAAAGATCCGAAGGGAAATAAATTATCTCATCTCCTAAGGTGACCTTTTTCTTCTTGGCAGCCTTTTCATCACTGCTTGCTCTCCTTTTCCGATCTTTTTTGGGTGGTATTGGTGGGTTTTGTGATTCTCCTGTATTCCTAACAGTCTCAGCTTCCACTACCTTGAGCAAGATAACATTGATTCCCCCTTGGTTCCCCAAACCGGTCCCCTTTGTGACAGTTTGGACTGCCTCTGTTGCAGCCTTCTTTTCCCTTTCATCTTGTTGAGAGCCTTGGCTATAGAAGGCAAGACCAGTTTACCATATTTGTCTTTTTTCTGTTTAAGGATTCCGCTAGGAGGAGGTGGTGTAGTCAGTTCTTCCCATGTGAGATCCCTCCGACCTGTGGTGTTCCACAGATGGGACCTCACCAGATCGCCTGAGGTGAAGCAGTTGTGGAAGGCATTCCCCCAACGCTCCACAGCCCATGCGTTCAGTTTTGCACAATTTATTTTCCCCTCCTCTAGGTGTCCGGAAAACTCCTTCGACAACACTAAAAAAAGAGTGACAAATAAATCAGAAGAGAAATATTTGTTAAAAAAGAGAGTATGGAAAATAAAGATAAAGAACTTACTCGTACTCTTCCATGTGCTAGTTAACATACTTGGGTTGGTATTGACCTTGATTTTCCTATCATTCTCCAAAGACCCACTGACGAAAAAGATATGTGTCCTCCAGTTCTTCTCAGATTCCAGTAAGTCGTCTACCACCTTGAAATATTTCCCCATGTTATGATGGTAGAAGGGAATGTGGTGATTCTTGCATAAATTTGCCACAACGGAAAATTGCTCCATTGGGAGAGGTATTTTAGACAACCTCGACGCCATTATGCAGGCAAGAAGAGAATACTATGCGTTTGGGCTCAATTGGCTTGGGTAGAGCTTCACCAGGTGGAAGTACCTAGAAATTTCTAGGTCTAGTGGGAACCGAAGTCCCCAGTGTAGCACATCAGTGAAGATGACCACCTCATTGAGTTTACAGTCCATCGGAGTCTCCGGTGTGACAGGTATTTTTGCCTTCACTGACTCTGGGATGCCCCATTTTGTCCGGATCCAGCCCAACTCAGCGGTATGGGTGTAGACATACTTTTATATTCTGCAGGACCATAAAATATTTAACATTAACATTCTTAAAGAAAGACACTACCTTGCCCTCCAAGCACTCTGGGAGATCCGGATGGGCCACACCAACTTTAACTTTGCCTTTGCCCTTCCTATTAGGGGCAGCATCCCTAGTTTGTCTCGATGCTTCAGTTTCGAAGGGGGACTCTTCGATACTGTCTTCCATCACTTCTTTTATCACTGTCGAAGGTCTATCAGTTGTTGTGGATGGGAGGGGATCAGCTTCTGGCACCAAAGGCTGTTCGGATGAATGAGTGCCTGTTGTTTCTAAAGGCCTGGTGTCCGGTTAAGGTTGGGATCCGGAGGATTTATCTTTTGATGCTATCTTAGATGCGTCTGGTCCGGAGGGCTTATCCTGTGGTGCTAGTTTAGACACCTCCGATCCGGAGGGCTTATCTTTGGATGTTGCCTTAGATGTCTCCGATCTGGAGGGTTTTGACAGTGAAGTGGTTGCTTGGGATTTGACCAGACGATTCGTCCGGTGTGGAGTTGATTTTTTAGGGATTCTCAATGCCTGAGCCCATGGCTAAGAAAGGGGAGGGTTTTCTAACACTCGAGACTGCTTTTTCCTTGGTATTGGAGGGTTGAGACTCCTGAAACGAAGAACCAGAAGGGAGTGGAGAGAGACTTGGTTTGAACAACTGCTTGGGTTTTGGATTTCTTGATGAGGATGACCCTTGATCAGCTTCTTGGGTGGTTCACCGGACTTTTTTCTTGGGGAGACTGAGAGACCAACAACAATATGATTCTCCCTTTCGACCCTTCTTGCTTTCTCGAACTCTAACAAGTTCAACCAGTCACATTTTACAAGAGCGTTTCTGGCTGTGAACATAAAACTATTCGAAAGCAAGGGTGAAAATATCTCTAGAAAGTGTTTGAGTGATGAAGAAAATGGAACAGTGAAAAATGATTTATATATTAATATAAAAAGGTAATTGTTACCTAAGAGAAGTTGAAGAGGTTTGGAAATGATTAAAGACGGAGCAGACGTGTGAAAAGTTAAATGCCTAGGTTACTTTCTAGGCTTAGTGGGAGCTCCGATCTAGGAAGAAAAATGGCTGGTAGGTCGAATCGGATTGTAACACGTGTCTCATGATCCAAAAGAAGACTCTTAGAGTTCTGGGAAAAAATCAGTTCGGACAGACTTCGAACTAGATGCACGGGTAGGTCAGACATAATCGTTAGTGACTAAGTAAATTTTTGAGTCCTACAAAAAATATTTGACAAGGCCTAAAAAAGGAGCTAATGATGAGTTTGGATTATTCAGTCACAGCTCACTGTGTTATCCGGACAAGGGCAGATCCGACATGAATGTGCCACTGAACTATCCGGACAGGACAAAAGTAAAGAAACACCTAATCACCTTTTAACTAAGCTATATGCTAATTAGCTTAATAAGTAAATGGGTCCTTAAACTTGACTCGGTTTCATAACTTGACCCGTAAGCCCGTGGGTCCTTAATTCAGGGTATAAATACCCCAACTACTTTCATTAATGAGGGTTATGAACATTTAATACAACCAGGATGCTCAAATCTCTCACTACTTAATACCAAAGCATTTAATACTCAAAATACTTTACAAAATTACCCCCAGCCTAAAATAAACCACTAGTTGGTACTAGCAGGAACATGACGAGGATGTAAATAACGTTATGTTCTCTCCATCCCGAGTAAACATAGTTTTACGCGTTTATCGATGGGAACTGTTGGTTCACCGGTGGGATCTGTTGGTTTACAAGTGGGTATTAGTGGTGATATATCCAAAAAATTGTGAAATTGAATGGGTATTTCAAAGTTTTCCCAAGGTTTCAACAAAAACATTAGATGGTTATTGTTCGACATATCGTGTCCGGCTCTATTGTTAGGCCATCTCGATTAACATGATATATGTTTCTTAAACTTTCACCGTTTTATCTACAATGAAAATGTTATACTGTGCCAAATAATCCTCTTTCAGATATACTTCTGGAATGTCTAATTTAAAAATAAATCTTCTTGGAAATGACAACATTAGCGCTCTCGTCAGGGTGAATAGTTGGGAAAACTAGACAATAGGCCTTGTTTTTTCATCATAATCAAAATATCGGTGATCACGATAGATTCTAAACTATGGTACTTGTTTTGTTTCCTTCATAGTGATGGAACCGACATTTAATGGGTATTTCAAGGCAACCACCAAATTTATGATGACAATGAGCTCTTTTGCGTGATTGGACAACAATACATTCATTTGGTTTTGCACTATCAAATTCAGATCTACCAAATTTTCATGATAAAAACAGACTCATGGTTTTTTTAGTTTAATATTTTTTAGTTTTGATTTTAAATTTAAAAGAGTAGTGAAAAGAGGTTTGTTGGAAACTTATAGAGTCTATTGGAAACCTTCACTTCCTATTGATAACACCAATCATAATTGTGAAATTATTCTAAAAAACATGACTGAACCAACATAATATATATTTATAAAAATAGGATTTTAGACGCAAAATATGAATAAAGTATTAAAATTTGATCCTCAACTTTTAGTTTAGAGGTTATTTATAAATTATGATTTACATGAGTCTTAATCTTCAATAATAATATTTTTTAATAAGAATCTTTTACTAATTACGTAACTATTAAAATCATATCATTTATTATCGTCGGTTTCCACTAACGTCAGGTTCAATCTCTAAAATTAGAGATTGCGGTACTATTTGATCTAGATCTCAGATTTTGATGAGGGTCAAATCAAAATCTATCAAAAAAAAAGAATAAATTTAAAAGAGAGACACAATTATGAAGGGGAGATAATTGAGATTTAGTCACATGCATAAATATAATAAGTATACGAAAGAGAGAAATGGTAGATGGGAAGTTAATTTACAAACTTAAACTAAATAAAAACATTTTTTAGTATACAAAACTGTAATATATATATATATAATGTTTACATAACCATCCTAAGTTTGGAGGTCCACGAAACGAAGAGAATTTTAGTAATCCAGATACAAAACAAGATAACCCTCACTATTACATGTGGCCTATAGTGTATAATAGAAGTAACAAAATAGGATCATATAGGACAAGAAATCTTGGTAAACAAAACGACCGCAGAGGTCAGAAAAAATATGGTGGACAATCATTGAGTTAAGAGCTTGAGTATTTTTGAAGATTCTGGCATTTCTTTCATTCCATACATAGTAGATAATAGAGCAGAAAGCTCCGCGCCAGAGATGACCTTTGCCAGTTACTGAAGGGGGCCATGAGTTTGTCATCGCAAGCCACAACTTCCAATTAGTGAGGGTAGAACACATGCTCAGTTTTCTGATAATGGTATCCCAAATGGAGGTAGTGTAGGAACGTTCAAC
Organism: Limnanthes douglasii subsp. nivea; assembly: GCA_036936605.1. Classification (NCBI taxonomy): domain Eukaryota; kingdom Viridiplantae; phylum Streptophyta; class Magnoliopsida; order Brassicales; family Limnanthaceae; genus Limnanthes; species Limnanthes douglasii. Next base: position 77,443,718 of record JAUPFV010000005.1, read on the forward strand.
AAGAATGTGCTCAGTGGTCTCAGGACGGATCCTGCAGAGGGTGTAGTTATAAGGGGAGACAAATCCCCAATGGCTAAGCTTGTACTGATTGGTAAGCTTATCCTGAGTGGTAATCTTGTTATGAATAGCATGCTAGGTAATGGTGGAGTGCTTGAGGATGCTATACTTGTTCTAAATAAATGAGGCCCAAGAGACCTTATTTTTAAAGGGTCTAAGGGTCTCGTAGGTACTACTAATGGTGAAGAGAGGACGAGATTGATTAGGGATCCAGAGAAAGGTTTCATCTGAGTTAGAGACATGGGGAAGTGCATTGATAGAATCTTTAATCTCTATAAGGCGGAGCTGATGAAATCAATGATCCGTTCACACATGAGGTGGACAGAACCAATGCCCATTACTGGATAAATCTGAAACAAGCAAGATATTACGCATGCAGTCCATGCTGATGATGTTGGGGCCATATCGATCCACCATGAAGGTGAAGAAGAACTATGTGTCATGCCAAATGGAGGTAGAAGCACCATTTCTAATTACAGCCTTGTAAATGCTGACTACAAGGCTAATAAGCTTGAGGATGTTTTGTCATCCCCTACTGGTGAAAGACCTGAGAGGGAGGTTTCATATGCATTATCTTTAATCTTCTCCAAAATAATCCATCGAGTCCAAATTGAATATTGATTTCTAGTCATAATGGACCATAAAATCTTTACGGCAGTTGTTTGATTCCAAACTTTTAGGTTGAGAATCCTAAGGCCGCCCTTATCTAAGAAAAATTGAGATTATCCCATGCTAAATTTTCCCCCATAATCTTCATCTCAGCTAGACTAGAAGAATTTTCAAAATAGCTGCGAGAGCTCATTTAAGACCCTGACTTGAATGATGAAGATCGATGACCAGTATACTTGGCTAACAAAGAGAAATGTCTTAATAAATTGAAGTATTCCAGTGTAGGATATGTGTTTGGGTGTCCAAAAGTTGATCCAGTTAGTAACTTTGAGAAATACAGGTCTACAATCATTGTAGAAGAACCTTGAAGTAATCAATGGAACACCGAGATATCTGATGGGAATAGTGCTCTCATTAAATCGAAGGATTTCAGAGATGTAGATCATGATAGCCTCCGGGAACCCAGATAAGTAGATGTGGATTTTTTCAGAGTTAAGGTGGAGTCTAGAGAGGATATCGAATTTGTTTAAACCCTATTGGATGAGCTTGATCAAGGAAATATTTGCATGACAGAAGATCATGAAGTCATTTATGAAACATAGGTTGATGATCTTGAGCTTGTGAAACCCAAATGGAGGTTTATGACATTTTTCACGAATAATGCAAGAGAGTGCCTGCATGATAATAACAAACAAGTACGGGAAATAGGGTCTCCTTGGCGAAGGCCCTTCTTTCTTGAAATGATCTAGTATTAGTACTGTTAATTCTAACAGTGTATGAAGAAGTGGAGATCCAATTAATCATCTTAGTGGAGAAGTCCATAACACAGAGTACATCAAGGATCAGCCTCCAACAAAGATTTTTAAAGCCTTTATAAGGTCAATTTGGAGGGCATATTTGGGCGCTTTATGTTTCGTATCGTAACCACACATAAATTCTTGGGTAAGGAGAATGTTGTTAGAAATAAAGCGGTTGAGCATAAAAAACAACTGGGAGAAATCAATTAAGGATGAGAGAGTCAATTTGATTATACTAGCGGGGATTTTAGAAATAATATTGTAAATGACATTACAGCATGCAACGGGTCTATAATCTAAAGTAGAGAAGGGAGAATCAATATTAGTAGTACAGGCCGATAAGGGTTTTATTCCAGTGGGGGTTCATTTTGGGCCTAACAGTGGGCCAGTAGGCTTTGAAAAACCCAACACTGAACCGATATAACTTTAGTCATGTTGGTTTTGTTAGAGAGAGATATCGAGGTTTTTAAGAGCGCTATAATTCTATCAAGGCCAAGGTAGTTCATATGACTGGGAGAGCCAATAAGACCAATGAAGTGATTGTGGAAGGTTTCGAGATCTCTCTAAGGTTAGATTTGGATAATATATCAGGGTTAGCAATGGATAAAATTTTATTTCGAGCCCTTCTAGCCCTGATGCTATTGTGAAATAATTTAGAGTTCCTATCACCCCGCTTGAGCCATGTCTCTCGAGATTTCTGTTTCAGGAAGGATTCCTCCACACGACTACAATATATACAGTAATTAGAAGCCTTGCACTCAAGAGTAATAAAATAACTACTCAAGCGATTGGCTGTCCGAATTAACTGGGGAAGGGCTAGGGCAGACGACGCCTCCTCAACTTTAACGTTGACATTGCTGAATTTATGTTCATTTAAGGATGAAATGGAGGAGACCATACGGGATAACTTGTTGATAATAATAATTATGGGAAGCCCCACGTAGTAGGCGTTCCTGCTATTCAAGATCAGATCCTGGAAGTTATGGTGATAGCGCCACATGTTGGAATATTTGAAAGGATTTTGGGTGAGAATATATAAAGAAGTGAGATACAAGATAATGTGTGTATTTTCAGATGTTCGTGGTAGGTCAAAATGGGCAAAGAAGTTGGAGAATTCATAATTATGAAGATCATTACCAAGATACCTGTCAACCGTGGCTGAGATGGGATTTTCGACTTACCAATTGGACCAGGAGAATTAGAAACCTAAGAATCTAAGGTCATAAAGTCCACAAATATGGTAGCAGTAATTGAAGGTGGAGATCGAGTTATTCCAACGGTTCTTATTACTAGAGCGCTCAGACGGGTTGCAGATAGCATTGAAATCCCCAATGACAATCTAGGGTTTCGAAGCGTTGGTCTGGGAAATATTGGTAATATCACACCAAAGAGGCTGACGGTCAAGTGGCTCATTCAATCCATAAACAGCAGAGAGGTTGAAGGTCTGTTTTTTGGCAATCCATGTGATAGTACAATCCATGATTTGTGAAGAAGTTAAACCCGTAGATATATTGCAAACACTTGGGTTCCAAGCTACCCTAATCCTTCCATAGCGGCAGTGCAAATGGTCAGTCTTAAAGTCCCACTACGGTAACATTTATTTCATGATGATGTCAACATTATCAACATTTACTTTAGTCTTTAGAAGGCATGCACTATTAATACTATTGAGGAGAACAAAATTACGGATATCATTTTGACAAATGGGGTTCATTTACACCCCTCACATAACGAGTGAGTCGCATTTATTAACAAAAAATATGATTTAAGTGTTCGAAAAACTAGTACATGGTGGGGTTATTTCCATACATACTTAACTTGACCGGTTGAATAGTCTTGTCGGTTTGCAATCAAGGCGAAGTAACTTCGGTGATAGATGGTTCCTTGTCTTCATGTCTTATTTGACCAACTGCGGAGTTTTTGATTTTAGTATTAAGGTGATTGTCTTGACCTGTTCCAACGTTCTTGGCGTGCATGTTGTCATAAGAAGACGGTAGAGAGGATTCATTTTCGCTAGAACCAAAAAGGGAGACGACAGAGGTGTGAATCATAAGAATTTTTCCTGGTCGTGTTCGCAGTGGGCTCAAGTGTGAGGAATCCTTCGAGTTTAAGCAGGAAGAGACGATATGACCAAAAACGTTGCAGCGGGCGCGGATGGCCGAGAGGCCTTGGTAACCCACCTCCAAGATGTGCGCATTACATAGGTAGCTGATGGTGATGGACGACGGGAAAGAGCCAGTGCCTTTCACGATAATACAGATCATAAAGAATTTGATTTTCGTGCGGTTAGCAGTATGGGTGTCGACATAAATTGGTGTTCCTAGATAACTTCCTAGGATGCTAAGCCTTGAGAGTTCATGAGGTATGCCGTGAAAGTTCACCCATAAAGAAATTGCTTTTAGTGCTTCCTTCACTAAGGTATCCATTGGCTCTCATCGCTTTAGGAAGATAGGATGGCTACTAAAGAACCATGGAGACATTTCAAGCACTTGGGTGGCATTGTCCGCAGATGAGAACTTGAAAAATAAGTGCCTCAAAATAGTTGGTTTGCATTCTTGGAGGTCGTGGATACCCCAAATATGTCTTGCAAGATACTTTAAATGGTGAGCGGCACGTTTCTCAGAAGGGATGTAGCCCGAAAGGCACTTGGCCCAGTCAGTTTTATCGCCTGCGATCGCATCAGGAGGAAACATAAGGACGCCTCGATCAAACTGAATCAGGTTAACCTTCTCGATGTTCATAGGAGAGCGAGGGTCTTGAGGCTGCAAAACCACGCTGGCCCATGATTGGCTTGTGGGGAGGGGGATGACTAAAGGTATTGTATTTGAGGTGGTTAGGGAGGGGGTAAAACGGGAGGCTGGATGTTAACAAGCAATGGTGGCGTGTTGAAGAGCATGAGTAGGGTGATGGTTGGGCGGGGCTGCTAGTTGGGGGCACGAGGTCGCGAGACTAGGTCTTTAGAGGCAATATAACCAGGAGGGGGGAAAAGTAGTGTTGTTCTTTGGAGGTACGAGAAATGGCGTTTATTTTGTTGCTTTTGCCTGGATAGGATTGAGGGTAAGAGATAGTACCGGGTTTATGAATAGGGTTGATTCTTGGGAGAGTTGAAGTGTGTATCACGGTAGATAGCGCTGCTTTTGGGGTAAGTATATAGGGAGCAAAAAGAGTGGTCTGATTGGGGGTTTTGGAGTAATTGAATCTCTGCTATAGTGATGATGCGATGATGAGGTTGGTTTGAATGACGCATCGAGGTTTGATTGGCGGTATCGGGGTCAAATGGTATTTGTTGGTGATTGCACCATGAGGTATTGAGCTTTGGGTGATGCATGAGACTGAGGGAGGTAGAGCTTACATTATTAGAAAAAAGCAATGCATGGGGGATTATTAGGTTACAAGAGGCTGAGATGGGTACTATCGGGGCTGAGGATTTCATGTGCAACAAAACTAGAGATTCTATAGGATCATGAATGGATTGAGTTACCAGTGTATAGTTATTATCAGCAAGACCCAGGATAATAACATTCTCTCTGCCATGTATGAGTGCAAGTTTAGAAACAGACCTTAGGGAGACATCAGGCATGGTCACGAGCCTTTCACTAGGAGAGTGGCAAGAAGGCGCTCATTGGCGGCAAAGATGGTTTGGAGTCTCTCCAACTTAGAAGTAGAGGTGGAGCATTCAATCTCCAACGGATCCTCCTCGTCCTCTACTCCACGTATGTCCACACGGGCCAAAGGAAGTGATAGAGAGAGCGGTGAAGTCTCCAGGTCTCGCCATATTTCCTCCAGGATACACTAACTCGGTTTAGTCAGATGTTGCATGCCTTTTTCAGGGAACCCGACAGGACGGGATGCATGGATTGATAAAGGAAAATCATGCATGCCAGACGAGGATGACAAAGAGTGAGGTGATGGTGATGATGATTTTGTTTCGAGCGAGAGGGTGGTATCTCAAAGGATGCTAGGGTGAGTGTCCCCCATGAGAATAATGCTAGAGCTAGGTTTATTGAATTTAGGAGTAATTTTTCTATTGGATCGACATGAAGCAGCATGTCTCCTTTAAGACTTGGAGGTGGTAAGAGTTTTGATCATTGTGGCAAGCGGAAGAAGAGTTGAGAGAAGGGAAGTCGAGAGCGTTTGAATGTGTGGTGAGGGAGTCTGATCAAGAGAAACTTTATAGTGTGAGGCACGAAGAAGCGTAGAAGCCCTAACGACAATAAGGGGGGCTAAAGAAAGTAAGGTAGGGTGGGCTACTAGGATGCAAAAGGAAGGGAAGACGATGTCGTGAAAGATAACCTGGTAATTTAATGAGGAGATATAGTGTTTCAGGTGCCAGGGTTCTCTATTTGTGGCTGCAATTATGGCATGGAGGAGGCAAAATGAATTTAGAAGTTGGTCAATGATAAAAGGAGATAGAGTATTAAGGTTTTCGAGAAGACACTTCCTACTCCACGGATGATCGATGTCACATGTTTTTAAAAGACAGGGCGAACTGAACCGCTTGAGGAGTAAAGCCATTTAATTTTTTGCACACGGTTGATAATCGTGCAAACGGTTGGTCTGTACGAAAGATCGATAAGCTAAAGAGGTTCCAAAGTAAGAGGGAGTTTAGGGAGCGAGTTATAACAGTTAAAGTCATATGGGGTGACGAAGGCCGTGTAGGGAGGATTAGGGGAGTATAGAGGATTTGAAGTACATAGAGTATAGACGTAAAGAGTAGTATTATAGTAACTTCAAACAATAATAGCGTAGTTGTTAAACAAAGCATTCGATTGAGCGAAAGTTTTATACCACCCGCTAGTTACCAGAATCCAAAGGGTCGGTGACTGCAACGAGATCCTTAAAGAGGGCGCAATCCTCATGCATGGAGACATGCACATCGAAGAGGTCTAAAAACCGATTGGTGCAAGTATCCTAATTGACACAAAATTATATTTTGGAATAGAGCAAGAAATCCCAATTTAGAAGGCCATCGGAAGCCCAACGAAGAGGATAACATATGAAAAATCTGACGAATGCTCCGAAAACCAGTGCAAGAGAGCCACAAAACCATCACCAATCATGTAAGGATTGGTAGCATGAAGACAAATGAAATATTTTTCACTGGAGACAGGCATCAAAGGCTCAAAACCAGGCTTAAAAGGCTTGCAAACAAATGAAAAATCATCATAAACAAGAATTAAAGCTTGTGATGAGGGGTTAATAAATAAAACGACCTAAAACATTGTTTGATTTTGAAACCGGAAGGTTTTTTGTGTAAGATCAACTCTTTCTAGACAGATTTTCTCCGTCTAGAAACTGTCGTTGCGTAATTCATAAAAACTTAATTCATAATATAAAATTAAACGTAAAAAATATTTAATTTATAATATGAATTTAAAGGTAATTATAATAGAATTAAATTTATAATATAACTTTAAACGTTGTTACAATATAATTTATAACATAAATTTAATTGATCATAAAACTGAATTGAATTAAATATTGTTGATGGTTTCAATTATAACAAGTTAAAATAAAATTTTAATTTATAGATTACAAAAAATAATATATATATATTGATTTTTTTTTAAATAACTAAATTAAAAGACATAGAGTCAAAATAAATAAACATATAAGAAAATATAAATAGCAAAGAAACAAATACGATAAATATATAATGAAATTATTGAAACTAAAAATTTCAATTGTTCCATCACTTCCATGGTCCGGTCCATCATTAAATGAAGGTGGTTAGATAGTGCGCTCGATGCATTTATGTATATTGTTTTATGTTGTCCAAATTGTTTTCGAATTCGGAGTCATGTTCATGACGTTACAATCCTGAATGTTTCTCATATATTCTATCATAGTCCGATTAAGATCACTCATCACTTTCAGGAGTGCGTTAGCTTGACTTATATTGTTAGAATTCTATTCAAGCATTTCATTATTTCTTAAGATGCATCGGTACCACTTATCTTCTATTTATTTTTGTTCCGACAAGCATGATTTCTATGGATTGGCCTATTAATATTAGTTCGAGTGGATCAGTATCAACTCCGAGAAGGTTACGGTTCCGTAAACTGTTCTTCGGAATCAACCTCAATATGACGAGATTGTTGGTTTGAGATGTATGATAATTTGATGTTAACAATTGGAACATCACTAAATCCTTCAAAATATCCCAACAATGATAAAATTAAAATTGTGTTTCATTGGTAAAGGTTGAATATAAGTCTTATCTAAGAATTTTTTAAACGAAAATAATAATTAAATATATATGTGTATATATATATATATATATGAACATGAACAATTGAGATATGTTAAAACCATTTTTAATAATAATAAAAAGTACTTAGTTGATCCCCATATTAGTTCTTATTTAAGCATTCGGTCCTTTATGAAGATGCATGGGTACCACTTATCATCTATTTATTTTTGTTCCGACTAGCATGATTTCTATGCATTTTCCTATTAATATTAGTTAGAGTAGATCGATATCAACTCCGAGAAGGTTATTGTTCCGTAATTGTTCTTCGGAATCAACCTCAATCGGACGAGACTGTTGGATTGAGATATATTATAATTTGATGTTATCAATTGGAACATCACTGAATCCTTCAAAATTTCCCAACAATAATGAAATTGAAATCGTTTTCCATTGGTAAGGGTGGAATATAAGTCTTATTTAAGAATTTTCTAAATGAAAATAATAATTAAATTAATTCTTATATATATATATATATATGAATATTAACAATTGGAATACTTTAAAACCATTTTTAATATAAAAAAGTACTTAATTGATCTCACGCGCTAGTTTCAATAACTCTTCTTTCAACTTATTTAATGGTTTGGTTCCATTCGTTAACATAACGAAAAGTATTTTTTTTCAACGATTGTTAATACCTTATTATCTTCGTTGAACATGGTTGGTTTTTTTATCATCATCTTTTAAATATTGATACATTGAATCTTTGAGTTTTTTCCGAACAATGACTGTTGATTTGCTGCACTCCAACATATAGATCTTTAGAAATTTGTCTATACACTTTGCATAGAGCTATGTATTCGCTCAAAGTCCATTTTTTGGAATTTTGTGATAGTAGAAAAGAGAATTTGTTTAGAAAAAACTTTTATTTACCTTTGAGATAAATATTTTTGATATGTTATAAATTAGTTTGGTTGCAACATAGTCTATTTATAACATACATTAATCCTTACACAATTATGTTCAAGATAAGAGAGCACCAAATAAGTACCAATCTTCCATCCAAGCTTTTATTTCAGATTTGACTAAAGTCTTACATTTACGTTCAACATAAGAGAACTCCCACGAAGTTTCAATCTTCAATCCAAACTTCAATTTTGAATTTGACCTAGGTCTACACGATTATGTTCAAGATAAGATAACACCCACTAAGTTTCAATCTTCCATCCAAACTTTTATTTTATATTTGACTGAAACCTTACACAATTATGTCAAAAGTAAGAGAACACTCACTAAGTTCCAGTTCTTCATCTCGGATTTGACTGAAGCCTTACACAATTATATCCAAGATAAACGAACACCCACTAAGTTCCAGTTCTTCATCCAAACTGTAATTTCAGATTTGACTACATTCTTACAAAATTATATTCAAGATAAGATAACACCCATTAAATTCCAATCTTCAACCAAAACTTTTATTTTTAATTTGATTAAAACCTTACACAATTATGGTTTTAGATAAAAGAACACCCACTAAGTTCCAATATTCCATCCAAGCTTTTATTTCAAATTTGACAAAAACCTTAAACAATTATGTTCAAGATAAGAGAACGCCCACTAAGTTCCAAACTTTGATCCAAATTTATTTTCAGATTTGACTAAAACCTCTACACAATTATGTCCAAGATAAGATAACACCCACTAAGGTCCAATAGTTCATCCGAACTTTTATTATTTATTTGACTAATACTTTATATATTTATGTTCAAGATAAGAGAACACCCACTTAGTTCCAATCTTCCATCTAAGCTTTCCTTTCAAATTTGACTAAAGTCTTAAATAGTTATGTTCAAGATTAGAGAACACCCACTAAGTTCAAATATGTATTCCAATCTTATCTTTAATATTTCTTACCCATACATGCTTCTATAAATACATGGATGCATTAAAGATTTATCATACATAATTCTTTCCAATTCAAAACACTTCTCTAGTATTTGTTCAACAAAATTAGTTTAAAAAAACGTAAGTTTCTGATCTATTTTCCAAGTGGGAAGATCTATTTGAAGTAAAAGTATTACTTATATTTCAAAATTTGTTTTACAAATGATGGTATGAAAAATTCAAGCGACAAAACTTCAAAACCTCGTGGATCTGTGCACGATCGAAAGTACAAACGTCGTAACTGTGAAACTGGGCATGCAAAACTTAAGTCATATTATTTTATTGAGAAACCAACATTCTCTGATGATGATTTTGGACAGCGTTATCGTATGCATCATCAATTATTTTACATATTATTGAAGATGTTCAAAAATATATATATGATTTCGATCAGGTCTAGATGTGACTAAACGTTATAAGTTTTCCCCATATCAAAAAGTAACCACTGTTTTACGTACGTTAGCTGATGTAATACTTGAAAATAACTTGAAATAAATATTTCATCGAGTGAAAAAACTGTTGTAGACAATCTACAAGAGTTCCGTTAAACTATCATAACTTTATAAAAAAAGACTACCTATGTGCACCAAAAGCACATGATTTATGTTGATGATTCAATAGAGCTGAGCGATGGGGATTTCCAAGTATGATCGGATCACTAGATTGTATGCACTGGACTTAGAAAAACTATCCAATTGGTTGGGACAAAGCATACAATGGTCTGTGTAAAAAATAAAGTATTTTGTTAGAAGTAGTTACTTTTCACGATACATAGATATATCATGTATTTTTTGGTATTCCAATAGCTCAAATGGATGTGACCATTCTCAATCTTTCATCATTTTTTGATGATTTAATTAATGAGATTACTTCAACCGTAACTTATGTTGTAAATGGTCATGGGCGTAATATTACATACTATCTTGCGAATGACATTTATCCAAAATGGAGAAAATTTATCTAAAGTATGCGAAAACAACTAACCTTAAAGAGAAATTATTTTCTAAAATGCAAGAATTATATCGTAAAGACGTGGAAAGATTGTTCGGTATTCTACAAGCTCAGTTTTCCGTAACAAACAATCATGGTCACGGTTGGAGTACAAAATGTCTTTCTGATATTATGATTACATATGTCATATTACATAACATTATTGTGGAAAACGAACGTGATAAGTATGTAGAAAAATATTACGATGAAGTTGAAATTGAATTCGTTATATCTCGTAAAACACAGGCACATCTACAGGAATATGGTAATAAAAATATGGATATAAGGAGTGGAAATGTTTCCTTGAGGACTATATGATTCGTCATAGGTCAATCCACATCGAAATATTAAAAAAACGAGTACATAACTATCTTCTCAAACATGTATAGTCAGAACATGGTCGTTATGAATAGTATTTTATGTTTTTAAGTTCATTGGTTTAAGTGTATTATTTTTAATTTATGTTTGTTAATGTTGTTTAAGTGTTTTTTTTATAATTTAAGTTTGTACTATGTTGTTTAAGTGTATTATTTTTTATTTAAGTTTGTACTATGTTGTTTAAGTGTATTATTTTTAATGCAAGATTGCTCTATATTTTTTAAGTGTATTATTTTTAATTTCAGTTTTGTTATATGTTGTTTAATTATATTATTTATCGCACAGAATATAATCTCCCGTCAAGTACAATATTTTCCACAAACTGCAATCTCCCACCAACAATAATTTTCTGTCAACTATAATTTCCCGGCAAAGATGTAAACCCGCTATCTTTATTATTTACTCCTCTTTAAGTAGCTATCTAAATATATCATATTTTCATCTACCAAATAATATAACTAATCAAATTTGTAATTTTTTTGATATGTAATGGACTCTCAATGAAGACAACTAATTGTTGCAAGCCGTCAAGTATATAAAGAGAACTAGGTCATATAAGATTATTGATGGGATTTTCAAGAATTTGTATGTACAATATACTACATGTACAGACATGAAAGAGAAAATCAATGTCCGACTCCACACACTCGTGAAAAAGTCTTTACCAGGTACAATTACTTGAAATCAAAACCAACATTTTGGGTGTTCGACCTCTCACACTGAGTTAGAAATGAGGCGTTAACTCGTTCAATTTGAAAGTAATGGATTTTCTAACAAAAGATATGCTACGTTATGTAGAGGAACAAATCGTTGAAAAAGCGGATACAATCATGAGTTGTGCTTTTAACAAAGGATATGACTTTAACTAAAATTACGTGTGTTGTTATAGTTCATGTTTTAATGTTGTTTATTTCATTTTATGTTTTTAAGTACTTTAAGTTATTGTTACATATTTATGTTTGTTACATATTTTATGTTTGTTTCATATTTATTTGATAGTCTTAGTTAACGTTAAAAAATGTGTTCTTTTATGTATAACCTATATATTAGGTTATAATATTTGGAATCTGTTCGATATTTGGATTTGTGACCTCCCGTATGATGTCACACAAGAGGTGCGTTAGGTGTTTGGTTTGAGGATTAATGATTCCATTAAACAAGATATACTTCACGAGATTGAGTTAGACTTCATTGATAGCAGACTGGAATAAGTGCGGGAGGATGCGCACCTCTTAGAAATAGTTTTGCAAATATATAACTCTTCTTTAAGTGTTGTGTTATTTGTCTCTCGTATAATGTTTCATGTATGCTTGTGTTGTCGCAATTCATTTTATGTTCTTAAGTTATTGTAAGTGATACTTTGTAGGTTTTATTTGACGTATCTCATACATATGTTTTTCATTTTATATTCTTAAACTAATGTATTTGTCTAAATGTTTCTAATCTATTTTTATTGTATTTTATTTTATATGATATTTTAAAATCGTTATTACAATAAAAGTAAGTGAATACATTAAACGAAGAAGAACATCACTAATTTCTAACCGAACTTGTCTGTCATATATTATACGATATATCTTTAACAATTTAGTTATTATAAATATAAATACACAGATACTAGTTTGTTGTAAATAAAAATGAAATAACTAAATTCAAACTAAATAAGCATGTAGAAATATATATATATATATATATATATATATATATATATTATTGAAATTATTTATTAACAAAGTTAATTAATACATAATTATAATTAAAAAAATATAAAATATAAAATAAACGATAAAAAAATAGTAAAATTATTTGAACTTAATTTTTTATATTAAATTATTTTAGAATAGTAGCGTCTGCTAAAAAATTTATAACACATTGTTAAATAAATAAAAGAATTTGGATACAGAACGAATTTTTCAAAAGACTATTAAGAATTGCTAAAAAAACTAGTTTGAATTTATTTTAAAGATTATAAAATATTTATCAATTTTTTTACTTAAATAATATTGGTTAATTTATATAGTTAACACTTGTATTAGTAAAATTTGTTTATTATATTTTGAAGAATTAGTTAAAACAATTAGTGTTACCATTTGAAATGTAAAACTTAACTTGGAAACTGACTTCTGAAAAAGGATTTTCTCCTTTCTTTTCCGAAATTACAGCTCAAAATAAAAATAATATTCCTTTTTCAAATTTACTCCGTGAGAACCAAACTTCCACTATATAGCCGATTATAAACGATTTTTATTGATTTCTTTTGGGTGTGATATTGATTTCCTTTTTTTAAGAATTATAAAAGTTATTGCGTATTGAATATTTTGGTATGTGTTTTAATGAACAAAAACGAATCCGGTTAGTTTACCAAAATTGCTTATTGCTTTATCAAACGTTACGTAATATTTTAATCGTATAATAGTGTCTAAAATCAGATAAAAGTTTTTGAATTGAATAATATAGATATTAATATTAGTATATACCATCCCAAATCCGGGACACTTATTCTTTTTTGTTTTCTTTTGTAAAGCGTCGCAACTTAAGCATTTTGTTCTATAATTGTGCAAGATTATAAATAGAAGAATATCCATTTTACAGAAAACTACACATGTATGATGGAGTGGGGTTCTTAATTAATTGGCAGATTAACAGCTTTGGGTATGGAAGTGTTTATGTATAATTAAAACTTAAATTACTTTTGGGACCTATGCTTTTTTTGGCAGAAGTATTTATGTAAATTGTATTCGTATAATCGGTTGTAAAGATTCGCAATTTAAGCATTTATTCTATAATTGTGCAAATTTATAAATAGAAGAATATACATTTTTTTTTGAGAAAAACTACACGGGTATCATCGAGTGGGGTTCTTAATCAATTTGGCAAATTAAAAGCTTTGAGCATTGAAGTTTTTATGTGTAATTAAAAGGGAAATTGTATGTATGACCTATATTTTCTTTAGTAGAAATATTTTTGTAAATTATATCCGTATCATCAGTAATTTTTTAATTTTTAATTTTTTTTGAAGTTAATGCGAGAGAAAGTACTTACGAAGGCGTATATTAAAAGGTTATCTTTTTATAAATTATCATTTTTAAAATTTATCATAAAACTATTTTTTAGAAAAATAGATAGGGCTAGTCAAATTGAGACATCTTATTGTTATAATGAGATCTTCAAAACAAAACAAAAAATTTAAAATGAGATCCCTTTATATAAGGGGATCTCATTTTATAAAAATGGATCTCAATTTAGCCTAGCCCTTTTTCTAATACATTACTATAAATACATTACTATAACTACACAAAAGAGCATTTGAAAATTTATAATCATTTTTTATCATGGTGAAAAATTTATTCTGGCGGCATTTGTGGACGTAGACATTTGTAGAACCACGTTAAATCCTTTTTTTATTCCTTTTATTTTCTTTTGTGCTTGCGTATTGGTGATTATTTGTATAGTAAATCCTAACAAATTGGTATCTGAGCTTTGATTGTGAAATTATGTTTTGCAATTAGGGTTTCACAATGACATCTACATCAACAAAATACAAGATTGAAACATTTGATGGGGATCCAGCTTTGAATTGTGGAAGATTAAGATGAAATCTTCGTTGATACTGCAAGGGTTCTGGAAAGTTGTGGAGAATAAGTTACCAGAAAAGATGAAAGAAGAAGAGAAGCAAGATCTTAAAAACAAGACTTTGTGATGGATTCTAATAAGTTTGAAAGACAAGGTTCTTCACGAGATTAGTGGTGAGAAGAATGTTGTTTGTGCATGAAAGAAGTTGTGAGAACTTTACTCAGAGAAATTAGTGGTGACGCGATTGTACTTGAAGAAGCACTTGTACCATTTCGGATTGAAAGAAGGTATGTCAATAAATGAACACTTAGATAATTTTAAATCAATTTTGCCTTATGATCGTTACCAACTCCCTATGAAAACTTTGTAAATACCATAAGAAGATTTCAAAGGGGTGCTTAAATAAAAAAAAATTGAGACAATTGCATCCAGACAATCAGACGAAAGGGGAAGGTCTTATGATTAGTGGAAGATTTGGAAGCAAAGTGAGTTCTTAAAAAGAAAGAACTGGAGGTCCAAATCAAGAGTGACGAACTCAAATTGTTATGAATGCCGTGAGCAGGATCATTACATGAGAGAATGTCCGAAATTAAAAGGTAAGAAATCAAAATCAAAAGAAAAATGCAGCAAACCTTGTTAAAGGTGTGAACGATTGTGACGACAGGGAAAACATTGGTAGATGAGTTATATTGTCTGTGAGTTCAGTAGTGAGGGATTTTAGTGACAATAGTGATAAATCACTATGAATATAAATGCGCATTATTCGTTTTTCTCTAATTCAGAAATCTTACATTGTTTTGGGGCCTCAATCCGTTTATATACTATATACTTTATACATTATGCGACTATCTCCTAATAATTCTCTACTCTCAATGTCCTTAATTGCGTGTCAATGCTTCATTCCCACAATCCTCATGCTATCTACTGATTTTAGTGGATTCGTTTGCTTAAGAATCGATCATTTATCAGAGGTATCGGGTCGACCTTTACATGAACGACTTCAGTGGCTGCATTTTGTTAGAGGTCCTTCAAGTAACCAATCATACATACTTCTATTCGTTCGGCCTATCTCATTGCTTATCTCTTACTAGCTGATGTCTCTCCAACTTCGATGTATGATCGGGGGTGGCGCATCCTGACCAAAGGGTATAATCCGATGAAGGGTGATGCCTTAGTCGTTACCACCCTACTTTCGCTTCATAGTCGAAGGCACCTCATCCTAGCTGAGGGTATAAACTGGTTGAAGAGTTATATGCCTTATCAGGATTCCCCATAATCTTTTCAAACGCGGACTATTTAAAGGGTTCATCTTCTAGAAGGAGTACAATGTTATCCATGATGAGACATTATTTTACTTCATATTCGCGTGACTTCCACATGACTTATAAAAATATTACGTTTAAGTTGTAATGTCAAGCGTAAGATAGTCGACGTCAACCACTTTCTACCACGTGTCCAAAATCGTGTACCTATGTTTGACAAGCACAATTTCTAGTTGCGTGTGTAATCGAAATGAAGCTTCATATCTTTTTTACTATTCAATTGATGCACCCTTTCTCTTTCTTTTAGCCCATAACCCGTTTTTAGGCCCATATTAGCCTTTTATCTTCTTTCAATTATGGTATAAATTGCAGTATAAATACTCGTTAGATTTTTTTTTTCAAATTAGTTTTGGAAGAATAGGTTTTTGCTCGCAATTGTTCTTTATTCCCTTTCTTCCCATTTCCAAACATAGCAATGAGGTAAACATCTAAATGTTTTCTTTCTCCATCTTTCTCCTTTATTTTTATCTTGATTAATACTTTTGAAGTAACCTTTAGATTATCTGACCTATTGCATGGAAACCCTAAATTCTTGTGTTATGGGTTTCCTATCTTCTGACATCAGCTTCTCTATTTTCCCACATACATGCCTCACAAAGGTACTTCAAAAAAGGCGAAAACTACCACAAACTCTCTCCCATGTCTTCCACCGGTGGACAAGGTGGAATACATAAGATTTCTGGATAGCTGTTTTAACCGGCTAGCCCACCTATATAAAACTCTAAGCCTCGAAGGGCTTCATTGGTTGAGAATAATTTATGACTTCCCGTGTGTAGTAATGACTATAATTATAGAGCATGTTGAACACCCCTACCATGCTCAGGAGGGAAAAACTTGTATGTACACGAATTTATTTGATTTGAGTCTCAAATTACCTTTACTCAACTTAATTAACGAATTCTTTAGATGCACTAGGATATGTCCCATATAATAAACAGCTAACGGTTGACGTTTAGTTCTTAGCATTTTACTTAGTTCTTAACTGTTGGATATCAAGATCAGCTTAGTAGATATTTTAGCTAATATTGTGTGTATAAGTTGTTGAGAACCCCCTACTATCATATATCTACCCATAACGGTTGTAAAATTGTTAACTTTCTCGATTTTGATAAGCATTGAAAGCATTCATTTGTATTTGTGTCTGGGAACTGTGAGCATCCCGTTGCAAAGAACAAGCTTAAGTTAGAATCTAGATGGATGAGTATATGTAAACCTTTAGTAAATTACTCATTTTAATGAACTTGGTGTTGTTTGTATCATAATTTGTTGATCTTTTGTTGTTTTGTTTTTTTGAAGGTACAAACTCAGTGGAGTACCATGAACTTTGGATAAAGCTTTACGGGGAACGCGAAGTAAACCCTTTGGATCGATTATCTGCTGCCGCATACCCCGAGTGGTTACTCGAATGCCTGTATTATTTACTCATGTTAATTCTATTGTAGCTACTTTCTGGCCTCTACCCAAAATCACGATGTCCCAGGATGGAGATGTTACCCTTACTTCCACCGGAGGACCGGTCACTACTGATGCATTGGGGTCCATACTGGTTGAGTGGGTGTACACAGGTAATCCAAGAGTTGGGATTAGAGCTTCCCCTGAAGGTTTAGCAAATACTGTGAGGAGGTTTTTGATGCCTTTGTTGGCAAGAAACAAGCTTTTAAGGATAAAGATGCGGTGAAGTCCAAACTAAAAAGAAGAAGAACGTCGCCCGTATTTTTAACGCTGCATATCCTTTAGATACTACTGGTACTACTACTGCATCATATGAGTAGTGATCTAGTGATTGTATGTTGATATCATCTCGAAGAAAAGATAACGAGGGCGTATGATAGAGTAGTCTTTCCACCGATGGATATTTTAGGAAGACTAGGGTGTTAAGGATGAACGAAGCCCCAATTAGTGGTGAATAGGGTGGAACCGAGGGTAAGTCTCAAATTGGCTTGGATAATCTGGCAATGGTGGTTAGCACTACCCTTTTTTCTGTTCGTGAAAATGTCGTATTTTCAAAACTTGGTGGAGAAGATGGTCTGAATATTGCTGCTAGAGAGCAGACCTCTCCAGTTGATTCTACAAACCACAACGAGCTATTTCAGAGACCCTTTATGCTAAAAAAATCAACGATAAACCCTTGGAACCATTTTCGGTCGATGATGGAAAAATTAATCGTTAGCCTTCTGTGACTGTGAACAACGTTGACCCTCTAAGCGTAAATCCTCCTTGGGACCCATAATAATGAATCATCATTTGATGTCTGAATTAAGCAAACGACCCCTGACAATCAATATGACAAATCCTTCTCAACTTATGTTTCATCAACAGAAACATTGTCTAGAGATAACGTTTTACAACAACATGTCCATGTCAGACCTTTTACAACGTCAACTGGAACTTCAGTGGAGGTAACATCTTAGACCAACTTAGTATTTATTATCGATTTGAAAATTATTCTATGACAACAATCTTCATTTTTATTGCAGAATTTCCATAGCTTAATGGTGTTGTCATACCGAAAAAATGAACCCTGCCGATGCTAAGGATATGGATGACTTCAAACCATAACCATTATTATTTTGTTATGGAAAGTCCCTTATGATGAATTGATACGCTATAAAAGAGCCTATAGCACTTCTAAGAATTTCTTTGAAAAGCTGATGAGAGAAAAGGCTGACCTGGGTGATTAGTTGGTTTCGCATACCTCTAAAAGGGATAGCTTGAAGAATAATACTGCAAAACTAATGGCTCATAATAAAACCCTCACAAAGAGATCCACATAATGATTTCTTAAAATTTTGCGCTGCACACACCAAAAAAACATTTAAGATGGTTAAGTTTGAGATGATACCTCTACAACGTTCGGAATGGTGTCCTCAGGACTTTAAGTTTTTGCTGTCCATAATCTCTTTTTACAATCACAATGTTGGTGAAGTTTTCCTTTAAATATCATATTGATTAACCTTTGATACATCGAGCCCGCATTTTTAATCTAAATGACATAACCTTATAAAAAGAGAGGCCTCTTTCCTCTTGGAATGTCGTATGCTCCTCGGTCATGGGGTTCATAGATATCTGGTTGTATCGAGAATACACATCCATTAATGCTAACTGATCAATTCTTGAGAGAGGAAACACGTCCCTTGGGCATGTTCGGTTGAGATCGATGAAGTCGACACACATACCCCCATGGTCGTTTTTATTTTTCTACTAATATTGGGTTCGCTATCCATGTCGGATAATGGGTCTGCCTGATGTGACCCAACTTAAGAAGCTTGTCTACTTCTTTAAATATCGCCTTTGAATTTTCCTAAGAGAAGGTTTGTCATTTTTTCCATATTGGTTGGACGTTATTGTTAACGGCTAATGAGTGACAAATGACATTTGGATCTACTCATGTTACTTGTTCAGCATTCCATGCAAACACGTCGTATTTTTCTGAATCAAAGTTATTCGATTGTCTTTAAATATCCAGTTAAGCTTATTACCTATTCTCACGACCTTCTCTTATTACCTAGTTGACAAATGACATTTGGACATTTTGTACGGTCTATCTATTTATGGTGGTCTTAGACCCTAGAGGGTATTTACTGCTATTGGGCTGTTGTAGATGGGTCGACTGGTATGGCGTAGCATTTCCTTGTAGTTCGTTGATTACCTTTGATTATCCTCACTAAATCACCGATAGTGTATTTGATACACTGTCTGAATGAGCATGTAGTCACCTCGAGCTTGTGTAGCCAAGGTTTTCCTATTATGGCATGGTAAGAGCTTGGGGCCCTAATTGTTATAAATAATATTTGTAACACTTTCTTGGCATTGTCATACCCTACTGTAACTGAGAGTTTGATCTCCCCAACGCATTTAATTTATTTTCCCTTGAAACTAACCAGTTGCGTGTCTGTTGTCTTGAATGGGGGTACCCTAAGCATATGCTCATAACTCACCTTGAAAAAAGCATTAGCGAAGCTACTGTTGTCCAAAATCACTCTGGTAACCATTACCACCAAGATGCTGCCGTTAATTGTCAGGGTGTCTTTGTGGGGGGTGTTGATACCCCTCAAATCATCATCATTAAACGTGAGAGGTTCGCGACCGGCTCTTGAAAGTTATGATACGACGAGTTACCCACTAGGCGGATATCCAAGTCCTTGCGATTTTGTTTCCATGCTGCTGGATAAGTCTTGAGAGGGTACCCCCCCCTAAAGTAGTGCACAAGCATTGTTTTTTTTCTCCGAAATTTTTGGGTGTTTTGCTAACCGTTGCGCTGGCCCTCCGGTCCTCTACTACCGAGCTCTCTCTTTGTTTAACGAACTGGACAAGGTCGCCGCTGTCAATGAACTTTTAAATTTCTTCTTTCAACTGCAACAGTAGTCAGTTTGGTGGTCATAATAATTATGATATGCACAGAAATATCGAGGAGCTCTTCTGTAGGATGCTGCTAGCATACCCCTCGACACTGATATTTTGCTATTCCTTTTGTTTTCTCATAAATAATTGTTATATTCTCGGTGAGAGGTGTGAAATTAACTGCGAGATTTTCATAGTAGGACCGGCGCGACCGAGTTACTTGGGGTCGAGATGAATCTGACATGGAGGCGTTCTCGTAGCGTTTCCCATCCACACTTGATTGTTTAAGATCTTAAAGTTTTTGCTGAGAAGTTTGGCGTGGGGTCCCCCTTCTTCGAATCATCCACTCAAATAAACTGATATGACCTAGCAAGGATATTTCCCATTATTTTCACTAGGAACCTGATGAGGTCTAAGAAGAAGGGGCATCATGGTCAAATCCTCTTTTCAAGATGGTTAATGCCACATGCTCAGCGCATGACGAAATGGAATTCATTTCTTGTACAAACCTCTGCACATAGCTCTTTAAAGTTTCACATATTCGCTGGTATGGATCCATAATGGTGTCATCCTCACGCTTGTGCTCCTTGTTTCCCATAAAGTGATTTCTGAACGTGACTCATAAGCCTTCGAAGTTCTTGATTAAGCTCTTCTGGAGGTTGTTAAACCAATAGAGTGCATTTACTTTGAATTCATGGAGAAAGCTTTGCAAATCAATATGTCATGTGGAAAACCATCATCATGTTCCGAAATTGTTCCAAGTGGTTCTCACAGTCTCCAGATTCGTCGTACGAGTCTATCTTGTGCGGATCGAATTTTTGGGAGAGATTTTCTTCTAGAATGCTTTTGAAAAATGAAGATTCTTGCAAAATATAAACAACCATCACTTTTTTCTTTCTTCTACATACTCCACCACAGTTGGTCCTTTGTCATCCTGAGGTACCCCATTGCTGGAAACGTTGTCTCGGTTAGAGTACATCACTATTTTCTTTCTCTGCTCTTTACTCTTGCTTTCGTAAATAAACTCGACGCCATGGGTGCGACTTCAATTTCTACCAGTTCCCTTGATCTCATCTGTTTCTTGGTGAGTATTCTGATTGGTCGCATCTTTAGAAGGGAATTTCTCGCTCAGATGATGTAAGGTATCGATGATGGCATTAAAACGTTGTTTAGCTTTTGCATCTCTCTCTTTCTACCGCTAGGAATCCTTATGATGTTCACGCTTGATTTCCTATATATGAGTTTCTAGAATTTGCACGTTAGAGGGGATGGAAGACATACCTAGGTTTTGAGAATTTCCTTCTTGGCCGCTCCACCGGTGTTGGCGTCTGTGTTCATCTAGGACTGATCATCATTCTCATTTGTCGTTACATAAGCCACCTGATGTCCCTTTTGATCAGCTTCCAAAATTCTATCACTGCTAGGCGAGTTTTCCAGGGTTTTATAAGCGTCTAGCTGGTTGGCTTGCCCACCAAGCCCATGAATGGCCTCATATTTTCCCTCTATATTTCTAATCTAGTTAAGACCATCACGAATATGCTAAGAGAAACACGTCTCGCGTTCCCACAGACGATACCAAAATATGATGAGGGAGTTTAGTGAAAATTATGATAGATCACTATGAATATAAATGCGTAGTATTCTTATTACTCTAATTTGGAAATCTTACATTGTTTTAGGGCTTCAATCCCTTTATACATTATGCCACTATATCCTAATAATTCTCTAGTCTCAGTTTTGCTTGATAGTGGGTCAATGCTTCGTTACCGCGTTCATCATGATGTCTTGTTTACTACTTTTAGTGGTTTATTTTGCTTAAGAATTATGCATTTGTCAGAGGTATAGGTCGACCTTTTAGATGGACGACATCAGGGTTGCTTTTTGCTAGAGGTCCTATGAGTAACCGACCATACCTCATTCTATCCGTTGGGCCTATTTTATTTCTTATCTTTTACTAGTTGATGCCCTTCAAATCTATTGTATGATCGGGGGTGGTTCGTTATGAGCGTTGGGTATAATCCGAAGAAGGAAGATGCATTAGGAGATATCACTCAACTTCATTGGGATTTTGAGAACATTATGTGTTTGGTAAACAAACTAGAGTCAAACTCAGCAAGTCGGCTGTACAAAAGACTAAAGGGAGAGTGGATTACATTTACTCAAATATTTGGGGCCCGAACATAATTTCATCAAAGAGTGCAACCATATACTATATGAGTTTGATCAATGATTATTCAAGGATGGTGTGAGTTTACTTTCATAAAATGAAAGATGTCACATATTTGATTTTTGTCAAATGAAAAACGATGATTAAGAAGCAGACAAACAGAAAAATCAAACGTGTTAGGACAAATAATGGGTTAAATTTACAGGCGTGAGTTCAACGAGTTCTGCGAAGCTCATGGAATACTGTGTCATCGCATTTGTTCTAGAATACCACAACATAATTAGATCGTAGAAAAAATGAACATAACTCTATATGATAAGGCTCGAAGCAATGTTATAGTATTTTGGTATATTAAATAGTTTTCACGCATCGTGCACTCTTAATTTGTAGTGTATATAAAAAATATATAAAAAATATTTAATAATATTTTTAGAAGTATAAACTTATATTCTCTAATTTGATATCAAAGCTTAGTTGTCCATGAGTGTTGGTTGGTACTTTAAATTTATGTACGATACATGTTAGATTTATATCTTATAACATTTTTTATGTTTATTTTTATTTAAATATTAAAAAAATTAGTTTTTATTTGGTGAAATATTTGATTTGAATAAATATAATTTTTTATGTTATTTTTTAATGTGGCGCAATAAAAAAATTTAATTATTAAATTAAAATGTGGAATATTAATAAGAAATAGTTTATAATTTTATATGCTTTTATTTATAAGTAAAATCATACATTCCAATAACACTGCCAAATACCAAAATAATATGTGACGTTATATTTTAAAGTTTTTTTTATAATTATATAATTTGAAACTGTTAAGGACACCATCTATCAATTTAGAAGACGTTGGATAAATCTCATAAATCTCAGAGTTTTGACAAAATTGACATTTTGACACCATAGGTATATGTTTACTTTGAATTATAGAATCAACTGGAAATTAGTTTTTTAGAAGTCTCCGTGCTAGGAAAAAACGTTTCCTACGAGATATCTGATTTCATATTTTTTTCAAATAAGGAGGAGCAGTTTCCAGTTGTTCTTAAGGATTTTTATGGTGTCTTTAATGTTAAAAGTTTCATTAGATGAAAGCTTACACATTATAGCATCAGGTTTAAGTTCATTGATCTTGAGTTTTGAGATAAGGATGATGTTATATTCAGTTAACAGTGGAGCCATTTTGGGTATGTTCCATGTATTACTGATCCACAATGAGTTAACTATCATGCCTTTGAACCATGTGTTGTTAAAGTTTGAATCAATAGAAATGAAAGGAGGCCTCCCATACCAGTTGTCCAATCAGATATCAACATTACCTTTGCCAATTTTCCACATGATATTACCTTCAGCAAAGTCTTTAATCTTGGCTAGTCTTTTCCATGTTTGTGAACCTTGTTTGGAGTAGTCAAGTTGTAGTGGATGTCCATCTTTGCAGTAGATACTATGTAGTTGTTTGGACCAGAGGGATAAGTTCGCCCTAAATATTATCCATATCTTACAAAAAAAAAAATTTTGGACATCATGAAGGCTGTTAACATTAAGTCCACCCTTCTTGAATGGCTTGCAAATAGATTGACATGAAGACCAATGTATTTTATTGTCTTCATTACTTGAACCCCATAAAAACTTATTCATTAGCTTCTCTATGTTGTTGATGACAGAAATGGGCAGCCAACAGCTTTGTAGCCAGTACATTATGATGAGCATGAGAATTGTGTTGATCAAATTGAGTCTACCAGCATACGAAAGCTTCTTTCCTTCCTAGTTGGTGATCTTCTCTTAAATATTGTCCATAAGAGGGATTAAGTTTGCTGATTTTTTGTGAGGGCTGAGTCTTATGCCCAGATAAGTTGCAGGTAGTTGAATTGTCTTGAATTTTGTTTGAATGGTAAGAGATTTTCTTCTGGCTTTAGTCATTTTCTTTGCTATAATAATCTTTGTTTTGTCTTTGTTTATAGCTTGACCAGAGGCATCTTGATATTCCTACAAGAATTCTCTAATTTTCTTCAAGGATGAGGTTAGTCCATTGCTAAAAAATAACAAATCATCAGCAAATGCTAGTATATGTATATTGGTGTTCCCTCTACAAGAATATTTTAATGTTTTGTATAAATCAAACATGATTTGTAAACCCATAAATAGAATTTCCTCAGCTAATATAAACAGACTTGGGGACAAAGGGTCCCCTTGTCTTATACCTCTTTTAGATTTAAAAAATCTTGTACCTTGGCCATTGATTAGTACTGGTATAAACATTGATCTAATTATGTCGCTAATTAGATTGATGAAATTGTTACTGAAACCAAAACATTTTAAAACTTTTAAGATAAAGTTGTGGGAAATGTTATCGAAGGCTTTCGACGTATCCACTTTGATAACTATATTCTTAGCCTTAGTTTTCATATTTAAATAATGTATAAGTTCCTTAGCCACCAAGATGTTATCTTGGATAGCTCTGCCCTTTACATAAGCACCGTGGGACTCAGGGATCATCTTAGGTAGACGTAATGCAAGTCTATTGTTTAGTACTTTGGACATAAGTCTATTCATTAGGGTACACAGGCTGATAGGTCTGTATTGGTTCTAATAAGTAGGGTGTACAACTTTAGAAATTAGGAAGATTCATATGGAAAGTATACCTTTGGGGATATCGTGGCCCCTAATGAAAGAATATAGTGCATTTATTAGATAAGGTGTTATAATATGCCAACATGTGACATAAAAACACCTATTGAAGCCATCCATACCAGCAACTCCAGATGGATTAAGCTGCTGGACTTCAAGATCAGTAGGGATAGCTAAAAGCATATCATGTCTGATTCAGTAACTATTCTAGGGATGACATTAAATATATTACTTTCCATGTTATTAAGTTCATGATTAATGCTATTATAAGAGTAGGAAGAGAGTTTATCTTTGAAATATGATATAGCAGATGAGTTGATCTGTCCAGACACCTCCATTTAGTTTTGTTTGTCCAACTGAACTTAGTACCTACAAAACCAGCATCTTCCAAGTGACAGTCGTTAATCATATTAGAATAGTCATTAGAGATTTGAGAACAGAAGTTTAAGCAATGAACTTGTTCTGATGTAGATAGAATGAAATTAAAATCACCAAGTATGAGCCATTTTTTTACAAAGTTAGAAAGGATTTTCAGATCTTCCCAAAGATCCATTCTTCCAGCTCTTTAACAATTTTCATAAATGGAATTAATGCTTATGGGTGTATCAACCATCATATGGTTAACAGAAGTATGAATGTACTGGTAGTTATCAGTAATAACATTAAATTCCAGATCGGTATCCCAAAACATCCAAATCTATTTGATGTATTAGCATAAAACTTGTGTAGCTTTATTTTCTTAGCAACTGAGCCAATGAGATCTCTGTTTATCATTGGTTATTGAATGAAGACAGCCTTAATGTTTTCTTTATTTATGATTGATTTCAATCTCCTAACAAAAGGCTTGTTGCCAACCCCTCTTATATTCCAACTTAGGACCTTAATCATTAAGGCTAGTATTGTTGTTGTTGCTGATCTCATCCAACTGAAGAGATTTGATTACCGGAGACTTCCTTCTTTTATTGTTCTTAGCTTGTTTTAATTTATGATCTAAAATCTTCCGAAAATTGGGTAAACTATCTTCTTTTTCAGTGTAGGAGTTGGAAGTAGACTTCTAGAATTTTTCTTGTTAGGAGATCCGGATGCAGAGGACTCAATTTCCAGTGTTTGAAACAGGTTGTAGTTGTCATCAAGTGATTTCATTACCTCAATTATATCATCTTTATTGTTGCTTTCTTGCTGTTTCTTATGGTTGTCTTCACTTTCTTTAGGCTATGCATTTGAACTTGTTTTTTGTATTGTTTATTTTATGGTACCCTTTGATGTTGTGCTTGCTTTGGTGTGAATTTCTGCATTGTACCCCGATTGTTTCACTATGATAGATTTAAAGGTAGCTCATTGTTCAGAGTTTTGTGATTTTTGTTGATGTGCCTTTGGGGATGCATTGTCATCCTTGTTGTCATGTTGAGTGTTCATTAGGCTTGGTGCTTCATTATCTTGGATGAGTTTTTTGCATGAAGACCTGTCATGACCTACATGAAAGCAATGCACACAATATTTCGTGACTTGTTTATAACTTATCTGAATCCATCATCCTCTGTTTTCACCAAATCCCAGCCAAATGTGATGTTGCAGCTTTACTAAATATATATATATATCTTATATAAGTCGTGAAATTATAAGCCGTGAAATAAAAAAATGATGGGATTTCGTAGGACCTCGACCCGCCTATTCGGGTCTTGGATTTGTGATATCAATTTCGACCCAAGCATAACAGGCGTTATGCATGACTTTGTTTTTCATTGGGATCCGGGTTTTAATAGGCCTTCATATTGAGGTAGCTATTGAATTAAAAATGTCCAGATTATACAAGTGCTCTGGTAACTTTTCAATTCTAATCCAGATTGAGATTAGAAGACATTCATTTTTAACATTGAAGGAGGGAAGCCATTTCAAGGTACACATTGAGTATTCATCAATCTGTCATAAGAATCTTGATCATATCTTGCTGATGTCTTCCTTCAATGAGAATTCCATAAGCATGTGTCTAGAATCCCAGTTAGAATAAGAAAAGTCCCCTTCAAACTTCATTGCTTCAAAGAATCTGTTAAGAACCCGTTTCTTTGGCAGACCTTTAGTGAATTTTCCAACTAGGGTGTAGGTAGTTGTTTGCATAAAATATTCCTATGTTTGTTCTTCAAGTTGCAGTGAGATGTGGTCCACTTTATGAGATGAACCGGAAGGTTTATAGGTGGTTTTTTTTGGCGATTTCGGACAATATCTGAGTAGGATATGTGGTTGTTAATGCTTGCTGTTGGGTTTGAGTGACTTGCTGAGGTTGCTGAGCACTTGAACTGGGGGTTGTTGAGGCTGTGAGGATATTTGCAGAGATGGAAACTCGTCAAAGTGATGGGTATTATGGATTGTTCTATTTTGTAGCTTCATTATGATGTTGTGATTCATCTACTTTGACAAATGCTAATGAATTACAACGACAGCGGGCTTCTAGATGTTAACTATGGCAAGAAGCCATGGATTTTACTGATCTGAACAAATTTCTTGTGTTCCAAAATTCTTGGAGGTGTACCAGTTCGTAAAGTATCACACAATATATTCAACCCAGTTAGTATACCTTGTTAATTGGATTTTGTAGATTTGAATTGACAATTTTATGATTTGTCAAATCTGAATCTTTGTTAATACCATGTCGATGTGTTCGATCTAAAAGTATAATTATAATTAAATATTCATTAAATTATTATATCCAATTTATTTATTTTAGATAAATTTGTTTAAAATTTTAAAATATTAAGCAAGAAAACTTATAATTAATAAGAAAACATATATATTTTTAAAAGCAATTATAGTAGTTTTAAGTTTTATTGATCAATTTATTTTGAGGTTATGTTTATTTTAAATTTTATAAGTTTTAAATGGTTTGAATTTCTTGCATAATTATTATTCAGAAGAATAAAATATTTGTTTCGACTAGAATTGTTGTGTTTACACGGTGAATAAAATTTGTTTCTTCTTTTCATATAATTATTTCAAATATAATTTGAAATATCCATAAAACTTCTCTCAAGACATCCCACCATTTTCCAATAATATCACAAAAGTTTCGATGCTGATTCTTTATAAGATTTGATTAGTGACTTAAAAGAACCCATTGACATCTCAAATTCAAATTGTCTAGTGGAGAGAAATAAAAGGTTATTATTTAAATATTATGAATTTGTAAACAGTTACGGATGATTCGTGCACAAGGTTGTACCTTGCAAGTTGCAAGACATCTTAATCTTAATAAAATTTATTACATCTGCAATTTCCATATTTGCCATCATTTCTCTTTTAACCTATATCGAGAATAATATGTTACTACCATAGGTACCGATGACTCCCAAAGTCTTCTTTAAATGCTCTACCAAATCCAAACCTTAACAATAAAAAAAATACATAAATATATAAAACAGGGAGGGATTATTGATTTATGGATAAAATTTACAAAATATTGACATATTTTTTGCACTGCAAAATAACTAACGCATCAACCGTCGTATTGTTTTTAGCGTTAAACTTAGGGAAATTGTACTTAAAGTACCCATTCAACTATTCAATTGTCACTTATCACCCAAGGTTTCATCAATTGTTACTTAATACCCATCTCAACTATCTTATTGTCACTAACAACCTAACTTTATTTTAATACCATAACTACCCTTAACCCACTATATAAACGTTATTTTCTGTTTTCTTTCTATTTTTTCTTGCTTTTTGAAGATTTGAATTTGTTAGCCGCTCTAACCACCTAACCCTACTAACCACCACGAGCTGGGTTTAAATCACATTTTCCGGTGATTGGAATCTGCTTGAAGGTTTGTTTCTTTATGTAAGTTGTTGTGTTAGACCTGTCTAACCTCTGTTTTATACGTACAGGAGTTCATCACGACTTTTTGAAATCTTGTAGCTTACAAGTAATCGTTTTGCGAGCTTTTTAGGTAATTACCTACCGATTTCGAAGTTTTTTATTCGTTTTCTCTGTTGGAATAGGTTCTAGTCTACTGTTTTTAGATGCCATTGCCTGATTTCGAGCTTTTCTCTGTTTCTTTTGGTTATAGTGATCTGTTTCGTTAATTTTGTTCGCTATATAGTTACGTCCTTTGTTTTCTGATGTTATATTCAATTTGGTAGTGCTTTAGTTCGTGGGTAATGTGTAGATTACAAGTTTTTAGGTCAGTTATAGTATTGTATTTCGAAACAGATATCAGGACCAGTGTTACATAGAAATACAGGGACAGGCTGCGAAATGATATATGTAGATATACACAAATATCAGGACAGGCTGCGATTTACTCGATGTATGTACACATTTTCGCATGTTATAATGCGAAATGTTTGATGGTGCAGTAAATAATCTGCACAGTTTTGTGACCACTGACAAATATCAGGACTTTGTTACCTACAAATATCAGGACAGGATGCGAATATATAGTTGTAGGTATACACAATTCGCACCTTAGGATGCAAATTGTTTGATGCAGTCGTAAATATTGTGCACCTAGTTTTTGAGACTAATAAGAAATAACTTGTATTGTCCAGGTTAAGAGATGTCTAAATCACGAGTTTGTATTTTTAAATATGGTCACCAAACTGCAATTGTGCCTTTCACGGAGTTTGAAAGCTTCGAAAGTATCCAAGCTTATGTAGAGAACACGTGGGAGGAGCTTGCCACAGGTGAGTACCTAATTACTTACTCCTGCGGGGATCACAATAATTGTTTCTTTAATAACCAGAGTGATTTTGTCGGAATGGTGTTATATCTTGATTTGAAGCGTTTAAAAGGGGTTAGTTTTCTCATAGAACAACACGTCTTCGATAAGGGTTCTGGTAATAAAAGTTCTGTTGATAAGAGCTCTGGTGGTAAGCGTAAAGAGCGTAGCTTGGTTTTGGTAGAACCATCTCTTGATCAAATAGTTAGCGGGGAGAGTAGTAACGGTTTAGTTAACTCTGATCAGAGGAAAAAACAACTTGCTACTGCTGGTTGGGCTGATGCTATTACAGGGGTGGGTCAAGCTTTTGAAGAAGGTGCTGCCGGTCTGAGGTTATCCTTGTGCAAGTTTGTGTTAGAGCATGGTTTTTCTTTCAAATACCTGCACAACACAACAAATAAGATCACTGCTTATTGTGAAAATAAGCTCACAAGCGGGTGCAAATGGAGGGTTTATGCATCTATTGACTCAAGCACCGGCCTTATGACGATAAAGAAGCATTTCCCGAACCATACTTGCAGTCCTGTTTTCTCCCAGAAGCATAAGCATAAGCGGCACAGGCATTTGACATCAGATTTGATTGTAGAGGAAATTCAGGATTCTCTCCGGACTTGCCATTCGTTGACAGCCAAAACCATACAATCGACTGTCAAACAAGATTACGGTCTTGATATCTCTTATCGTTTGTCATGGAATGCTTTAGAGAAGGCTAGGAGGGGAGTTTTTGGAGATAGTTCAAGCTCTTTTAGTTTACTAAGCGGATACTTCAAACGGTTGAAGAGCCGGGATATTACTTCAGACTGCAAGTTGGAGTTGTCAGCTGGAAACCGATTCAAGCGCTGTTTTGTAGCATTCGGTTCGTCCCTTAGTGGTTTTCATTCATGCCGTCCAATGTTGTTTGTCGATGGAACCCACTTATATGGCAAGTACAAGGGTACATTGCTCACTGCTGTAGCAAAGGACGGAAACAACGGTTAGTTACATTTATCTAATTAACGAACGATGTTTTTGTGTGAAAATGTTGATGTAATTCGCAGCAGGTGATGCGAATTACGCAGGGTTGTGATCCTCACATTTCGCAGTTCAGGCTGCGAATTATGTATTATGCTGTATAATATGTACTTACATCGCAGCTTGAGTTTAGTAGCATTAAAGTTTCCACAAGCTGCGAATTCATATAACAAGGTGCGAACTGTTGGCATGATCAAATCAAAATGTCACACATTTTGCGTGACAAGCTGCGAAATGTTACAAGACAGCATGCGAATTATTTACAATTTCATATAACAAGGTGCGAACTGTTTGCATACTGTTGTAGTGTTTAATTGATCTGCCTTTTTCCAGGACTATTCCCTGTTGCTATTGCTGTAGTTAGCATTGAAGATTGGGACAATTCGCATTCTCACCTGATATCTATGTTAAACATTCCCCAGTTTATTACATAATTCGCATCCTGACCTGATATTTTGTTTGTAATAACCAGACCACCAGTTTATAACATAATTCGCAGCTTAAGCTGCGAAACGTTTGTACATGACTACACAATAGTCCTGATATTTGTTTAATAACATCATATCATCTACTTACATTATGTACCTTATCTGTCTGTGTCTTTATGATGGGTGAATTGTGGGCATCATCATCCCTTTCTTCCGGCAGTACTCCATCAGCATGGTGCTGATCAGCATTAGACACGGATGCTTGCTGATCAGTGGATTTTTGTCCCTCTGGAAGTGCTGCTGGTACCTGCTTTATTGGGCTTTCAGTACGACAGATTGGCAGAGAGATAACATTGTGGAGTTGTTGTGCTTCAAGTTCCGCTATCTTGCGTTTCAATTCTTTCAGCTGCAAAAATGATAGCAAACTTTTTATAAACATATTAAGTGCTGATTGTAGTGATTATTTAAGGTTCAAGTCATACTTACTTCTCTGGCCTGTTGATCTATTTTTCGCTCGTACTTGTTCTTGTCGGCATACGTCTTCAAACGCTTTGATTGAGCAGCAATATCGGGATTAGGGTCTCTGCATTTGATTAAATAATCACCGATCGTTTCACTCATATTGGTTGTGTCGGTGTTGGAGGGCTCTTGCCTGGATTTGCCTTTGGGTTGTGGTGGAATTGTTTTCTTGGGGAGTCTTTTTGGTGGAATCGATGGCTCGGGTGGTGTTGGGTGTTCGAGTGTGGGAGACATCACCTTATTTATTACATTCTGTGATGCTCGTCTCCTTTTTTTTGGTTTTGATGCTGTGCTTTTCGACCTCTTCCTAGGTATTTCTTCCGGTGAAGGTGGTACCGTTACTTCTGCATCTTCACCATCTTCATCATCTTCTCTTTCTCCGAAAGCTTCAATTTCAGCCTCGGTAAGCTGTAATGGACCTTCTAAAACCTACCAACAGATGCACATGTAAGTAAATTAATTGTTTCGAAAGTACGAGGGTGTAGACAAACAAATTGTTTCTTACAAGCAGTTCGCATCATATGATGCGAACGATGTGGTTTTAAATCATATTTCGCATGTCTAGATGCGAAATGGTTATGAGACAGTATGATGCGAACTATATGTAAAACATATGATGGGAACTAAGTGTAAACCATATGATGCGAACTAAGTATTAAACATATGATGCGAACTGTGCTGAACATGAAGCTGCGAAGTAATATTCATATCAGGCTGCGAAATGTTTGAGATATTTTTATAAGCAGTTCGCATCATAGGCTGCGAACTGTATGCACCCCAAGTTCAATACATATATTAAGCTTATACCTCGTGAGCATCCAGGTAGGGTGTTTTAATAAGATAGCTCATGGTTGATGCGTGGCACTCTAACCCCAACCATTTGAAGAACCTTGGTATCGAGGTTGGCTTCGCTACCTCGTGGCCGATTGTTTTGTGCTCCATGATGAAGGGCTGCATGGGGACAAGTTTTATCAACACGATGTTATGTACATAACTAATTGTTATATTGAATAGATCAATCTTACAACTACAAGGGCGACGCAGCCGACGATTTTATCGGCTCTTTCTACTGCTAAGCAACTCCTGATAGACTGTCGAAGCTTGAACAGAATCGATCCAGCCCAGTCGTAATTGTTTATTCTGTTGAGGTCTTCAACGTAATAAACCGTGCTCCAGCCCAAGATATCTCCAGATACGGAGTAGAATAGCGTGGAGCACAAAAACAGTATCAACAGCCTTGCCACGTCTTCCAATTCATGTTCCCCTCCTTCGGTTATGGCCTTCTCTATACCCTCCTGTAAAACCAATGAAAACATTCTATGTTAGAAGTGTACAGAATCTTGCTTTATAAAGATGAAGTCCATTTTAGACGTACCTTGATGATGGCATTTGTTATTGTTTTGGTATTACTAGTTGATGCTTTCCTGCCAGTTTTTGACATGAAGTATTTCTTCATCATCCTTGATTCGTCCTCCTCGCCGTCTGCATACTTGTTGTGAAAAGCGCCGGTTTTTGTTAACTCCATTTTCTCGGTGCCATGCCTCAGCCCGAATATGATCTTGATATCGTTTGTAGTTAGCTTTACATACTTGCTGCCAATCCTAAAGGCGTCTCTTTCCAGAGAGAATTTCTCGAGGATATACTGAATAATTGTGTAGAATTTTTTCCTTGGCAGCTCTGCCTCATTACGGATTTCAAACGCCGTTTTCAGAAGCGTGTAGAAGGGTGTGTTTCTACACGCTTCAATGTGGGCCCTTGTAATACCCATGCCTTTGAGGAGCTTCAGAAGGCTCACCAACCCTGATCTGTAGTAGCTGGGTTTTGTTGTCATGCTTTCTGCACAAACACAAATCAGTTGGAATGTCACAAATAATTCGCATCACAAGCTGCGAATCGCATACATATAGATACTGGCTTAACAGACAAGCTGCGAAATAAGTTATCACAGGATGCGAATTATGTATCTCAAGCTGCGAACTGTTTGTAAATAAGTATAACCATACAATCGAGCTGCGAATTGCTTGCATTGTGGGTGATCAGGATGCGAACTGTTACACTTTTTACATGCACGTTGCAGGGATCTGGGAATTATGCAACAAACACCAAAATCAACAATGAACTACCTAATGCAGATCTAACATACATAATATTTCTCAGTAGAGTATCAGTGTTACATGCAACTAAAATTCTACCCTGGCTTCGACTATAAACCCATAAACTGAGCAACTATCGTCAGTAGATACTTCATTCTACTACGAAAAGCAATCCCTATCGTGGAGTTGTGGAAAACAGTGGTTCAGATTCGAAAAAAACGCAAAAAGAAGTACGCTTTCCACCATAATGCATACCTGTTAAATTTCACCGGCCGGAGAACGATATAGAAGTTTTCAGACACGACTTCACGACAACTTTGTCGAATGAGATTTGAAGGTGTTAGTGACTGTCTGAGTAAAAGAGGCTGACCGGTGCGATAGTGACGAAGGTGAGAAGCTGTAGGGTTTCTGGGTTTGAGAGAGAGAGAGTATCACGAAGTCGAACGGTTTGTTTTCTGGTGGTTTCTAAAATTAGAATTTTGCGTTTGTTTAGGGTGATAGGAGGGTCGAAAAAGTGGGATGGAATTGAAAAATGGGTATATATAGTGGAAGGGTATTTTTGTCCAAATTATTAGTCTGGGTATTAAGTAACACTATGTTAAAAGCGGGTGCCGCCGGGTAATAAGATAGTTGAGTGGGTATTTTCAGGTACTTTTCTCTTAAACTTACTAGTAATGGACATAGTAAAAAATACAGCTTACTCTTGTAATATTTTTTTAGGTATTTAACAATATTATCTTTTATGTGATTTTATACTTGGTTTCATTATTAGAAAGTGTGAAAATTGAACTTAATCAATGATGAAATATATCCCCGTGTCACCGTGTGAATAAATTAGATATACCCATATTATATTTTCATGACCAATAGATTTTTTATTTGTTCAGACGGTTCACTCAAGCTCCGGACTATTGGTGTTATTGTGCTTAAAACTATATGAGGAATTAAACTGTAGATTGTATTTTAATAATAGTTCACAGCTCGAATCCAATATTAAAATCTTATAAATTTACCGAACATTGGGTTAGAAAGACGGAGATATATGGATTTTAAAGGATATAACAAAAATAGAAAGAAGTACAAACGATTATTGAATTGCTTGAAAATAAGATCTCATATTTCATGGTACAACCATCAAAGTTAATGTTAAATTTTTCAAATACATGTATTTAGGCTAGGCTCAACGTCTTAGTAATATAATAAAAAAATATTTTAGCTTGGTTTTCTTCTGACACAAGTAAAACACTGACATTATAATCTCATAAAGGTAGAGGGTTTTAACGAGATAGGTTTATACCTGAGTTTAGATTAGGCAAGTTTTCTATAATTTTGGAAAGTCTTATCATATCGTCGAGTCCAACAAAAATATTCAACCTTATTGAGGATTTGGAAAAATAGGAAACGTTTATCGGACACCCATGATACAAATTGAAGGGAGCTAACCTACCAACTAAGATATTAGTTTTTTTAAAAAAGTTTAAGGTTGTTATATAGCTGCTAATGTTATAAATCAAGATGATATTGCCTCGATATCTCTCTTGCTTATAGAAAAAACCTTAAAAGAATTCACAACCATACTCCAAAGTTTTACTAATCCAGGTTAAGCTTCATGTTAATAGGCCGCAACTTTCTAAACATCTCAAATTTCCATCCAATGCAAATAATTTATTTATCGAAATGATTCTCGAGTAATTTTTTTTTATAAATATATGATTGCCATGGCCAGACGAGAGCTTTCCTTTGACTGACCCTTGTAATCATTCAGATAATTATGGTGGGAAAATTTGACTTTGCGACATTAGAGGGGTAGAGTTGGGTGATTTTACATCGGCTGAATGGTCTCTCAACTATGATATGTGTGGTTTCATCCAATTTTATATGAGATACAACACATAACAATAGGTCCATCAAGTTATACATAATATTTTATTTAACTCTTTGGAAAAAAGACTAAAAAATATGTCTAGCGTTATCGAAGACAAATGATTGTTTCACGGTAATTCTCCAAACAATTTTTATCTTGAAAAAACACTAAATACAATCACATAGGCTCTCATTCTACTCCGTTTACGAAAAATGATGTAATATTTCCTACAAAAATTTCATTATGATGAATACAAATAAATATGTGAATATACATAAGAAAAAACACACACACATATATATATATATATATATATATATATATATATATATATAATTGTAGATTTTATGAAGAAATAACTAATAATATAGTATCAACACAATTAAAAATATGATATAAACTTGTAGCTGATAGATTTCTTAGAAGAACTAAAATTCACGTCAACAAATTTACAAATATTAAGATTTTAGGTTTATCAAATATGGTATGTATGGTATCAACAGTTTTAGTCGTTACGTTTATATGATAAGTAAAAGTAAATTTTTTGTAAAAATATGTAAATGTAATAAAAAAATAACTATTTTTATTAACTATTATTTGATCATTTTAAATGCTACATATGTTTCACCTTAATAACTACTCACAATTATCAAACTTAAAAACAAACTTAGGAAACTGTGATAAGAATATAAATGATCGAACAAAAAGAAATAAAAAGAAACAAAAATTGATCGAATGAAGTTATAATAAAACACACAAATATACGATAGTAACAAATAAAAAAAAGAGAAAAAAATTATAAAGACACACATTAAACTTTGATATCTATCATAATAATACATTATTTAAAATATTTATGTTATATCAACGTAAACAACAACAAAACAACCAATATGTGAACATAAAAATATTATCGGATCTAATGCTAATGGTCCATATTAAAACTATAAATTGCAAAAATATTTTAGGTGACATCAACATTGCAGAAAGTATAAGATGGTCCCCCAAATTTCATTATATTTTTGTTTATAAGTCAAAATTAGAACTATATTACACTAAATATAGAAACCTTGTATGAAACTTGTTTATTTTATTTCTTATTAATAATCGTCTTACCGATTAATAAGAATCGCATTTCAAACTGATCTACACCGTTTTTTCGTTTTTAAAGTTTTAATTTTGGAAGACCATAACTGTATATTATTAAAAACTCTAATTATATTAAGCCATATATGTTGCCCGCTTTATGATCAGAGATTACAATCACTAAATTAATATAATCTATTTAGTCCATGAATTATCAGTTTAGATTAAGTCTTGAGATTTGGCTTAATCCTTCACATTGGCCAAATTCAACCTGATTACCATACTTATACCTCCATAACGTCTTTTCACATATAAGCCAAATTCATATTTAATTATATATAATATAAATAATCTAATTACTTATTAATTAGACTATCTTATGACAATGACCAAATATATATTTACCATATCAATCCATAATTATTCCAACAATCTCCCACTTAGATCATCATACACTTCTCAAGAATATATTTAACTTCAATGGGTACCCCGAATTTATTGCCAATATGTGAACGATACAACCCTGTATGTGATCAATAAATAATAAAGGACTAAAGACCTATTTATCGTAATGTGAACAATACGATGCAACAAGAATCACATTATGTCCACTAATCAATTACTTGGGCTAATAATGGTGTGTAGTTTAAGCATAATATGAAATGTAATCGTACATATATAATCTTAAATCGTTATACCTTCGAGATTTAATAGATTAACAAATGTCAATAAATTTAACTAATCCATATATTGCAACAAACCTTTATGTATACAATATTGCAAATATTAAAAGATAATGCTATAAAAACTCCCACTGAAACTAACAATCCTCAAAATAAATTACACCCATCCTGACGGTGTGTTCGTGGAAAACCTTAGGCAATACCGCATTTATAAGAGGACCTGGTATCATGGAGTTTGTGCCGATTTGCTTTATATTTTTCTGATCTCTCTGAACTCTCTCTTTAACAGATAATAACTTTATATCTGTGTTTGTATTTAGATGAGCTTCTCTTACTGTTAGAGTACCGCACTGCACAATTATTATTATAGTACAACTTCATATGACC
Organism: Limnanthes douglasii subsp. nivea; assembly: GCA_036936605.1. Classification (NCBI taxonomy): domain Eukaryota; kingdom Viridiplantae; phylum Streptophyta; class Magnoliopsida; order Brassicales; family Limnanthaceae; genus Limnanthes; species Limnanthes douglasii. The sequence continues at coordinate 77,481,500 of JAUPFV010000005.1, forward strand.
TTTCATCCCTTGTACAAAAGTAAACCAGTGACAAGATTTCACAACCATAATGGTTGGTTTAACACCTCGAAACACGCAACAAATTTCATTATTATGGTGGATGATACAATAAGTGTTTTCTTTACACTTTACCAGGATATTGCACCCCCAACTAATAAGAATATGTTGCCCGAATTTCTTTTCAGTGTGTCCATACATCCACCAAAGTCTAAGTCGGAATACCCAATGATCTTCATACTTTCCGACTTCTTATATGTCAACATATGCGTTTTCGTTCCTTGTAGATATATAAACACTTTTTTCACTACCTTATAGTGCTCCATGCTTGGGCTACTAACATACCTTCCTAACATATTCATAGTAAATGCAATATCTTCTCTAGTACAAACTTGAGCATACCTTAAACTCCAAACTACTGAGGTATAATGGATTGTTTTTCATTTCCTCAAAATTAAGTGTTTTCTTTGGATATTAAACCAGACTTAGTTTGTCACCCTTTGTGATAACACAGCAGAAATAGAAGAAGAAGCAACGATAAATGAAACCCCAATCCAAGGGTAACATGTTAGATGGAACCCTAATCCAAGAGTAACAGAGACTTGAAACTTTCCAATATAAAAAAATATAATGTTCCAAAACTTATTTAAAACTTAAGGAATATTAGGCTTCATATAAGAGCTGCTCAAAACCTTAAATTAGAATACAAGGAAATATATTAAAATAAACTAAAATCTTAACAGATTTAGATTTAATTTGAAAAATATAAAATATTTGAATAAACTAAAATAAAATAAAAAGGGTTTTTGTTTGGGCTTTTGGGCTACATCATTCTCTCCTGGTTGACAAGAATTCGGCCTCGAATTCACAGCACATTTACCATCAAGAACCAAAATTAATTAATTTTATTTTTTTTCGATTGTTACATTAGGAATTATAATTGTTGACCTTATCGGAATAAAGATAGATTCTTCTCGAGTGTTCCTTATTCGAAGTCACATAGCCTCAAAAAAATATCACAATGTCCAATTGATAAAAAAAATTAGTTTTGAAAACCTCTTCATAGTCTGAGCGAACATCTCGATAAGAAAGTTTTTTTTATCCGAAGATTGGTAGCCAATTTAAACTCCTCTAGTAATTGGTCCATATGATCGGCATCGAAACGTATGATGTGCCCCCGCATACCAAACGATCTTCGAGATCTTCATGACCATAAATGTTGTTCTCTTCTTTAAACCTTGAATTAGATTAAATCAAGATTCAGAAACGTGTTTGCTCCGTAGTAGGATCCGAGGCTATGTTACCAAACTGATAATGCAACAGAAATAGAAGAAGAAACAATGATAAATGAAATCCTAATCCAAGGGTAACATGATAGATGAAATCCTAATTCAAGAGTAACAAGTACTTGAAACTTTCAGAGATAAAAATATATATTATTCCAAAAACTTATTTAAAATTTAAGGCATGTGAGACTTTATATAAAAGTTTCTCAAAACCATAAATTAGAATACAAGGAAATAAAATAAATGAAATCAAATCAAATCTTAATAGAATTAGATTTAATTTGAATGATATGAGATATTTGAGTAAAGTCAAATAAAATTAAAAAGGTTTTTGTTTGGGCTTCTGGGCTACATCATTTTGCTGTAGAAGTATTCAGAGGTCTGCAGTTTGCCAATTCTTAATGTTGTAACCCAATTTAAATATATGCCTTTTGTGATAATCAAAGAATATCACGTCAGTGATCCCAATGTATTTGGATTCCTAACACAAAACCTTCATCACCAAGATCTTTCATATCGAATTTGTCCGATATAAATTTCTTTGTAGTGTGTAACAATTCCTTATTGTTCGAGGCAACCACTATGTCATCGATATTTAATAACAAAAATATTAAATTACTCATTGTAAACTTGTGATACATATAATCCTCAACTTAGTTGACCTCAAATCCAAAAGAGACTATCACCTCAAAGAATTTGTGGTACCACTTATGCGAAGTTTTTTTAGGCCCATAGATGGATTTATTAAGGATGCATATCAGATTCTTTGAGTTATATATTTCAAAGTGTTTTGGTTACACAATATCCATTGAGAAACATGGTCTTTATGTCCATTTGATGAAGCTCAAGATCAAAGTGCGCAATAATTACATGATTGTTATAAAGGAATCCTTCATCGATACCGGAGAGAAGGTTTCTTTAAAACTAATCCCTTCATATTGGGTATAAACTTTCGCTACAATTAGTGTTTTATGCATTTCCATATTACCCATGAAATTTCGTTTGGTTTTATAAACTCACTTACAACCAATTGCATTTTTTATTTTAGGTAATGAGACAAGTTCCCATATTGCATTGCCTTGGATTGATTAATACTCTTCCTTCACAGTGTCAATCCACATAAGAGAGTTAGAGCTTTCCATGGCTTGTTGTAGGGTGAAGGATCGTCTATATTTCCAACACATGAATCTTCATATTCCTGAAGATATACTATATAATCAAAATGTATAACACTCTTATTTTCTCTTGTGGACCTTCTTAAGGGTGTCATTACTTCTTGTTGCAATTCTTGAGAATATAGACTTTTATCCTCGTGAACAATTTCATTTTGATATTCTTGTGGTAGGTTAACTTGAGTATCATCTTGTTCTAACGAGACCATATATGTAACCTGGTTAAAACCTTTAAGTGAAACATGAATATTATTATGAGCATAACATTGTTCTAATGATAAGGTTATACACTACCAGCAATACGTACTCCCTATAATGACGTGGTAAGATATAGTAAACACTAACTATATGGAAAATAGTTTGCAGGTAGTATGAAGTGGTCTCATTAGTGGACAACCAATGATGAGATGATGTCACCATCTTTGTAAGGTGAGTACATAAGAGATGAGTAGACCAATGATGAGACGAGGCAACCATCTTTTTAAGATGAATACAAACAAGACAAGTAGACCAACAACGATATGAGGCAACCATCTATGTAAGATAAGCATAGACGAGACAATTAAAATAAGAATAATCTAAGGTAAACAACAATCTTCAAGACGAGGACAATATTTTACCTGATAGAAGCACTAACAGACCATCTCAGCTTGAACCTCAAACATATAATGTTCTAACCGTGCACTCAAACTTGACACCCAAGCTAATTATCACCATTAAGTCACACATGTAACGACACGTGAGTTACTTACAAACATGCTCCAATATTTATTAGGAATGTGAATGATATTAAATGCACGTTCAACACTGTTTAAAGTGTAAAGGTTACAGTGGGTGAAAGATATAAATAGTTAAAAATCTAACAGTGTAAAGGATCCGATTTTTGAAAGTAAAAACGTTATTGAATTAAATAATTTTGCTACAATGATTCTCTTTTGATTATTTCTTATTACTTTTGTTAAACCATCAAGAATGAATTTTTCCCCATCAAATTTGGCACCGTCTGTGGGAATATCTATTGTATTTAAAAAAACAAAGGTTGAACTCTAAATCACCAATGGTGATGAATAGATTGGTAGTGGAAAATGATAACCACAAATTCCACCCCAAAATGAATGATCTAGTGGGTATCCCCATTATAAACCTTTTCAACAACAATGAGAGACTATAAAGAGCGAAGGAACGTAAATAGCGTAGAATATTCGACCAAAGAGGCACTCAAGAAAAGAAAAGACAATCAGAGGACTGCACATCACAGTCCTATCCGAGATCTTCAAAATAATACAAGAATATAATTTTAAGTTGAACCCGTAAAGTGCTCGTTCGCACACAATAATAAATTCTTTAGCTACTTTATAAAAAAGAATCGCATTAAAGCATACCATGCTCAGCTGAGGTGTTGTTATTCATGAAACCACAAAGAAACATTAATGAGGTTCAACGGTTGTAGGTTCGGCTAGAGACATTGTCGCAGTTCATCTCTAGAGCATCAAATAAGAGCTACCATTTTTTTGAAGTCGTCAAATAAGCTAAAATATTACTTTGGACTAAGGAGTGCGAAGATGCATTTCGCGCATTAAAAGAATACATGGTTCCCCCCCCCCCCCCAAAAAATCTTGTATACTCTAATTCGATGTGAGTGTTTTATTTATACTTATCAGACTCCAATTTTTCAGTTAGTGATGATTTGATTAGATAATCTTAAGGTGTTCAGAGACCTATTTACAACGTTAGTAAGAGCCTTATTGACAATGAAACAATATAACTTAACTTGGAAAAATTGGTTTTAGGGTTGGTGGTGGCCACTCGCAAAATGAGACTGTATTTCCTAGCCATGTAATCATTATACGAATATCTTTCCCCTCAAATAAGTATTAGATAAATTGGATATCTCAGGAAGACTCATGAGATGTTCTATTGAGTTAGTGGAGTATAGAATTGTGTAAGATCCCCACACAACAATCAAAGCCCAAGTCATCAATGACTTCATCAATGAATTCGTAGGGGATAAACTTAGTGATGTAGAAGGTATAAAAAGATGAGGAGAAGTCCAAATTAGAGTGGGTAGTCAAAACTGATAAAACTTCAAATCTAATCAGAGGGGGTTCCAACATCGTTTGAAAGACATCTTTCAGGGAGGAAATTCGACAATATAATACATTTTTCTTCAGCTTCACCAACGATGTGGTCGAGTACGAGGTCGTATTGGGTGGTATGAAATTGTCTCTTATCTGTGGAGAAACCTTTATCCGTGTACGGTCAGACTTATAGCTGGTAATAAGTCAAGCAAAAGGTTTGTACGAGGAAAAATAAGAAACTATGAGATGTTACTTATAAGCATTATAGGCGATGGAATAGAAATTCAACCGTTGTAATATGAACAAGTTCCTCTCCTTGATAACTCCGTTGCGGATTACATAGAAAAATCAATAATCATTAATGGTCACCCAAGTGTCTCACTAATGATCACCCAAGTGTCATCTGAAAAGAGTGATCAACCATAAATAATAACGTACCAATCGCTGAGGTCATGACCACAAACAATATTGACAACTTGTGATATGATATATATCATACATATGAGACATGGTTCTCCCTGAAGGGAAACCCGAGACCCAGTCACTTCTAATACGAGTGGTCAAGTACGCTTTATTAGACATCGTCCTCTATAGAAAAAATATTACGCGACCATATTATATTGTTTTTAAAAAATGAAGCCCTTCATGTCCTCGAAGATTTACATGAAAGGATCATTGGGCCACACTATGGTTACCGAAGCTTCATTAGACACTTCCTCTTAATAGGTTTCTACTGGCCCAAATTGAAGTCGAAGTTGTCGCCCAAGACTGCCATGCATGTCACTAATACTTCCAAAAACTCACTAAAATTATATCTAAATAAAGAAACGACCAGAATAGATCAACGAACAACCAAAATAATCATAATACCAATCGAAATTATCACACTCAAATATTAATAGGACCAAATTGATTATAATAACAAAATTATTATTCCCACATCCAAATAAATTTCCAAAAGTCAGATGTTAGTAAAAACATAATTGACCATAACTCAAAGACTTACTAAAAGTTTGAAAAACAATTTTATGACGTCATAAAATAACAAGAAATAAAATGACATCTAAATGCTAAATGATTGTAATCGATCAATAAACCTAATAATTTGCCTTTTATTAAACGGTTTGGCTAACCGCAAGCATCAATTAGTAGTTTTTTAGTTTATTTTTACCTCACACACGATAATAGTAGCAATAGTTTAATTTTTATAACGACAAAACTATCCTCATACCTACTCAACTGTTGATTTCCACGTCAAATATTATAGAAATATAATTTTATGATTTTTTTAAACGGATAAATAATAAATTAATTATTAATATATGTTATTTAAGTTAATTTTTGTTATTGTAGAAACAAAACAAATGTTAATATTGTAGAGTTATGGTAATTCCAAACTATTGAATTATTGAATTAATTAATTTTTTTTATTTTATTTGTTAAGTATTAAATAGCATATTTTTGTATTAGATTACTAATTTTTGAATTAATAATTTTATTGGGACAAAAATAATTCCATAATTATTAAAAGTATATTTTAATGGTTATATTTTATATCAAAATATTAAAATATATTACAAAAATAAGTATGTAGCTAATTAATTTAATCATATTATTTTTATTTATGATTTTATACAATTTGGAAATAAATTTTTAGTTATTTTGTATAACTAATGGTTTATAATAAAAAGAACCTACTTTGCTTAAAACAATTATAAATAAAAACCGTAATTAATAAACTTTCCACTTTTTAAATAAATTGAAAATTAAATTAGTTATACTAGAAAATTTGAAAATTAAACTGAATATTTAACTTTAAAAAAATGAAATTAAAATCTGAATTTAAAATTATACTGTTTTGATTAAAAATTTGAGAAAACAACATTTAATTCAAAATTGATATTTAAAATATTTTGAAAATTTGTTTATATATTTTTATTTAAGATTTTAAAGTAAAACTAATTTAATTGTTTGATCTAGCTTGAGTTACATAAGAGGAGATAATGACCATAGTTTTTTATTCTTTTAATATCTGGCATGATCTGCTTTCGGAATATTTCGGGAATTCTATTGTTTTCTTAAGATTTGAATATGATCCAAAGATGATGAAATCATCAGCAAAAGCAAGGCAAGGTATGACTATATGGTTGCGAGTTTTATATCTCACTTTGTAGTTATCATTATAAAGTTGCTTCGAAACTCTAATTAGGTATTCTTCTACAATAATAAATAAACTTGGAGGTTAAGGATCTCATTATCTCACGCTTTAGTAGATCTAAAATACCCTTTTAAGTTTTTCCATTCACAATAATAGATTACCTAGTAGCATTGTTGTATTTTTTTATATATTGAATCCATATTTGATCAAAGGGAAATGCTTTCATGACATTTAGTACAATTTTAAAAGATAATCTATTAAATGTTTTAGATATATTTATTTTAATCATAATATTACTACCTCTTACCTTTTTATTAAGATCATTAGCTAATTCTAGTGTCAATAGAATATTCTAGAGGTCCTCAAATTATGATTGGTTTGATAGTTCAGGTTGAAGATTTTGAAAATGAAGCTCAACTTAATTTCCTAGATCATTTTTATCGGTTATTCAAATATCACCCTCTTTAATGCTAAAAATTATATTTTTTTTCTCATTTTCTTCGCATAATTATGAAAAGATTTAGTGTTTTTTATCTCTATCCTTCATCCAATTAATCTTCTTTTGCCAAAAGTTGCAGTGGTGTAGCTTTAGCCTTTCAAAGCTTTATTTTATCTTCTAATATTATGCTAACTTTAAAAAAGTACTCTAAGTGTTGTACTTCTACTTCAGACTAAGTTAATGCATCAAATATAAATAACAATGTGTATTAATGGTTATTGAGATTAGAAAAATTTGAAGACATTATTACCATGATGTTATATTAGGGTAGTCACCTTTCTTTTATATCAGGTAAGTTTGTTAATATGGTAATATCTATTTTTTTATATTCAATTTTTTCATTGAAAAATACAGTAATTAATTATTTAATTTATGACAATAAAAATAAAAATAAAAATAAAAATAAAAATGAAAATAAAAATAAAAATAAAAATAAAAATAAAAATGTTACATAATTTTTTTTTTTAAAGTAATTTATAACTATTAAATAATATTTATCAATTTTATATTTTAAAAGTTACTTACTTTTAAATCTTAAATAAAATTATATGAACAAGCTTTCAAAATATTTTAAATATCAATTTTGAAGTAAATATTTTAAATATCAATTTTGAAGTAAATGTTGTTTTCTCAAATTTTTAATCAGTATAATTTTAAATTCAGATTTTAATTTCATTTTTTTAAAGTTAAATATTCAGTTTAATTCATTAAAATATACTTTTAATAATTACGGAATTAATTTTATCCCAATAAAATTATTAATTCAAAAATTAGTAATCTAATGCAAAAATATACTATTTAATACTTAACAAATTTAATAAAATAAATTAATCAATTAAATAATCAATAGTTTTGAATTACTATAACTCTACAATATTAACATTTGTTTTGTTTCTACAATAACAAACATTAACTTAAATAACATATATTAATAATTAATTTATTATTTATCCGTTTAAAAAAATCATAAAATTATATTTCTATAATATTTGATGTGTGGTAGGAGAATAGTCTTTTCATTATTAAAATTAAACCATTGCTATTATTGCCGTTCCTAACATTAAGTAAAAATAAAATTAATGGTTGCTATGGACACCGGTTAACATAATGCCTTTAAAACAAGCCAATATCTAGAGAAGGGTTATTGAAAGAATTACTTCTAGAAGCAAATCTTAAGTCTAAAAATTAAACTTTTGGCGCGTTTCATTGAATGAAGCCGCGCAAATTTCAAGCAAGAAAGAGTACTGTGTCTTTTCTTTTTCTTATGTCTCCTCAAATTTTGTCCATCTTTTTCTTTCTTTCTTTTATATTGATTATTACCTATATTTTTTTACTCATTATTTATATTATTTATTGAACTGAATGTAAAAATGTTATTACGTGTTTTAATGAATTAATTTGCAAATCATTGAGTATACAGATATAAGTGTGAGTTCTCTCTAAGTTAATAGGTTATAAATGTGATCTAAAACTGATTTGGTATTAATATTTTTGACTTAAAGTTTGTATTTATTTCTAGCAAACCAGATAGGCTAATATAATATATTATTGTTGGAATGACGGTTTCAATATTGATTTCTTTCTTTATTGACCGAACCAAGTTTTAATTGTGTGAGAAAATATCATGTATACCAGCAAAGTATTTCCATATTTCCCATGTCAGTTTGTACTATACAAAAACGTGATTAATAGTTTCTGATTCATTGTAGGATTGACATTTGGATGCTAATTGAAAAAAAAATTCTTTATAGAATAGAGTCAACCAGTATCCAACCTTTGAAGATTTTTCAAATTATGAATGAACATTTTTAGGAATTAAATTGTTATATATTCTCTTGTAAAGGGTATATTTATTTCCTTGTTCTCTTATATCATATATGCTCCCTTGGTACTGAAATCTTACGAGGAAGATAAAAACCACTTAATTTGATCTTTAACATATGGTTCAAATTTTAACTTCAAGATCTTTATAATATACGAAGGAAGGACAACACTCATAAGCTTAGCGATGTCCCCTTCACCATCTCTCCAAAAACGATTGACTTTTTCCTCAAGTATAGGTCTTCTTGATAAATGTATGAAAGCATTCTTATCACTCTTATTTCTCTGGCCATAAATCAATCTCCCAATTTCCTGATTTTCAGTAAAAATAGCTTTTTGCTTTATCTCTAGTGTTTATAATAATTTTCCATAAGCTAGAGCTTTTGTGGCTAATTTAACTTGTAGCGGGTGTGTGATTTTACAATAGAAAGTTCATGTACTCAGCCCATAAAGAAGTATTTTCTATGATTTAAACCACAACTTATAAAAGAATGTTTATTGCATCTCTTCTAATTTCCTATTGCTTAGACCACCTTCATTATAAAGCTTGAAAAAATTATTTCAATTACTCCAAATGACTGACTTCTTAGCTTTAGTTGTACCCCACAAATATCTGTTATACATTTTCTTAATCCTTGAGATAACAGTTTTAGGTAATATGCAACTTTGTAAGTGGTAGATTGGTATAACCTTGAGGACTAATTGAATAAGTATTAGTCTTCCTCCAAAGAGAGGGTCTTTCCATCCCATTATTGGATCTTTAGTCTTATTTCGGTCAACACGTCATAAAAATGGTCCAACCTCTTGCTTTGAATGTAATGTACTCCAAGGTACTTAAAGGGGAGTCTCCCTTGGTGAATAAAGGAAGACTTTTAATATTGTTTGATCTAGCTTGAGTTACGTAGGAGGAGATAATGACCATAGTTTTTTATTCTTTTAATATCTGGCATGATCTGCTTTCGGAATATTTCGGGAATTCTATTGTTTTCTTAAGATTTGAATATGATCCAAAGATGATGAAATCATCAGCAAAAGCAAGGCAAGGTATGACTATATGGCTGCTAGTTTTATATCTCATTTTGTAGTTATCATTATAAAGTTTATTCGAAACTCTAATTAGGTATTCTTCTGCAATAATAAATAAACTTGGAGGTTAAGGTTCTCATTATCTTACGTTTTAGTAGATCTAAAATAAACTTTAAGTTTTTCCATTCACAATAATAGATTACCTAGTAGCATTGTTGTATTTTTTGATATATTGAATCCATATTTGATCAAAGCGAAATGCTTTCATAATATTACTACCTCTTCACATAGTTATGAAAAGATTTAGTGTTTTTTTATCTATATCCTTCATCCAATTAATCTTCCCTTGCCAAAAATTGCAGTTGTGTAGTTTTAGCCTTTGAAAGCTTTATTTTGTCTTCTAATATTATGCTAACTTTAAAAAAGTAGTCTAAGTGTTGTACTTCTACTTCAGACTAAGTTAATGCATCAAATATGTTTCCCAAATATTCCCAATTCCACGTTTTCAACCTTGACTTCAACCTTTTTAACTTATTCCAAAATACAAGAATATGAAGGCCTTGTATCTCTCATTTCCAACTATCTTCCACAAGATTAAAAAATTAGCGTGTGGTGTTTATTTGTATTGGAATCTGAATGAGGACTTGATTTTGGTTTTATCAACATAAATAGATATACACAAGGTTAAGTGGTCAAAGCCAATTCTAGTTAGATGTCTGACTTTAGTAGTATTAAAATATTCCAACCATTTAGAGTTGTATAATAGAATATCCAACCTATTCTATTTACTGTTGTTTGTCCATGTATTTTAATCCCCAAGAAACTTGCATTCTCTAAATGACAGTCTTGTATAGTATTATTGAATTCTTTCATGTTTCTTAAGCATAGAGTAGACCAAACTAACTGTTCTTGAGAGTTTGTGATGGCATTAAAATCATCCATTATAATTTATTCCTTAGAATGTTCAGTCGTTGCTCTTATGCCATTTCAAAGACCAATTATTTGGTCCTTTAAACTTTTAGCATATACTATTGTGGCCATGAAGATTTTATCTAAAGTTGAGTGACAGATCTCTAGGTAAAGGAATTGCTCATTGTTTATAACCAATTCAACCTTGGATTCTTTCATGAATACCTAAATCTTGTTACTTGTATTTGTAGTTCCAGTATGAAATCACAGTTTTTTAGTGGCATCATCTAATTTAGACATTAGTATTTTAGGTTTGTTGTAAAGCAAGAAAGTCTTTTTTTGCTATTTTTAAAGATCAGAGTTTTCTAATTGTCTCTTTATTCCCGACTCCTCTCATGGTCTAATTAAGTATTGTCAGTATCATTTGTAAGATTTTGATGAAGGACCATATTGACCCTTATAATTATATGTCTTTCTAAAAACTAGCACATTTTTTTTGAAGGACCATATTGACTCTTATAATTACATGTCTTTCTACAACCTCATGAAATTTCATGTTCTTGTTCAAGTTTACGTTTGATGGGTGAATAAGATAAACTACTAGTAGTTGTTTTAGAGGTGATTTAGTGTAAAACTCAAGAGTCTCAGTATCTTCCGTCATTATAAAAAAGAGTTTTAGTTTCCATGGCTATTGTTCGTCTTTTCTTAGCGGTTGCAGCAACTCAGAATTGGGAATTACATCAGATAGATGTACACAATGTCTTTCTGCATGGTGATCTCGATGAGGAGGTTTACATGAAAATTCCTCCAGGTTTTGACAGAGGGCGCGAAGGGCAGGGTTCTCGCCTTCGTAAATCGTTGTATGGCCTCAAACAAGCACCTCAGTGCCGGTTTGCCAATGTGACTGCACTAAAGAGGTATGGGTTTGTTCAGTCCTATTCAGATTATTTTTATTTTCTTAATACACGAGTGATTATCGTATGCATGTTTTGCTGTAAGTTGATGACCTCATTATATCTGGGAATAACCCTAGTGCATTGTTGGAGTTTAAGAAATACTTGAGCACTTGCTTTTATATGAATGCCTTAGGTCATCTTAAATATTTTCTTGGAATTGAAGTAGCACATAGTCCAACGAGTATTTTTCTTTGCCAACGTAAATATACTTTGGACATTATTTCTGAGATAGGTTTACTTTGCAGCAAGCCTGTACCGTTTTCCATGGAGAAAAACCACCAGTTCGGCAAGAGTGAGTCGACGCTACTCATTGACGGGTCCGCGTACCGCAGGTTGGTGGGGAGATTGATTTATCTGGCCTTTACACTGTCTTATATTTTTTTTTTCGATACATATTTATCTCAGTTCTTCATAAACCATAGGAGGATAACTAAGATGATGCATTGCGAGTTGTTCGTTATCTGAAAGGGAGCCCGAGTCAGGGAATTCTTCTGTCGAGTAGTTGTTGCATTATCTTTTGTCGAAGGAGAGTATCGATTTATGACAGGATTGACTTGTGAGTTGAAGTGGTTGCACGATTTGCTCAAGGATTTTGGGTCTCACACTCAGGGGCTATGCAAGTTTTTCAGTGATAGTCAGTCGACTTTACATCTTGCCCACACTCTTGTGTTCCATGAGTGTTCAAAGCATATTGAAGTAGATTGTAATTTTCAACGAGATGCGATACTTGATAGAGTTATTTGCGCATCCTACATGCCCGCTCAGTCTTAACTTGCAGACATCTTTACCAAAGCACTAGGCAAGCAGTAGTTTGAGTTTTTGCTTGGCAAGTTAGTCATTCATAATTTTCATGCTCCAACTTGAGGGAGGCGGGTGCTAGAGTGTCAGGATTAGAATCAAATATATATGGGTTGTGTTAAAATCTATATGGACTATTTAATATTAGTCTGTATATGGACTAGGGTTTACTATTTAATATACACTGTAATTGTAATTATAGGATGAAGATTAGTGTTAATGTTTCTACCTCGTACAACGAGTGAAGATATAAGAGACAAATTCATAATTCTCTTAACACAGGTCTAAAAAAGAAACAAAGAACTCATGAAGAACTCAATTTTAACAGATTAAAAAAAATCACCAAAAAGAAATGCTTAAAAACTATCTCAAATTACAAAAGTGTAAAACAAGTTTGATAATAAGCTATTTTACCCCAAGCTAGACAAAAAAAATACTGAAAAACTTAAAATTTTAAAATAAATATCGAAAAAAGAATGATGAAAAAACAATAAATGCGCTGAAAATGAAAAAATAGGATAAAGTTTTTGGTTTAAATAAAAATAAATTGATACTAATTCAAATGTAACTCCTTGAGAAGTCTTTGCTATATGGCTCTAAAATATATTTTATTGTTATTTAATAAAGAAATTTGATATCGGTGGTGTGAAAAACTTTTTCTCTTTTTTAATCTATTTTGTGGTTTTAACACTTTTAGTTATTCGTTACATTTTAAATAATAATAAAATTTGATCAATATAATTTTATGATTATTAACTTTTTAGCGTAAATGAATGATTCTATAACTAAAACTGCAAAAATGGCTGAACACAAAAGAAAAATAAAATTCGACCTGATGTTTAAGCACTACAATACATGTGACCCCATCTAAATTTGATTAAATATCAAACCAATTATCTATAATAAAAATAGTTATGTCTACCTAAATATCATATTGAAATTTATATGAACCGGACCCAAAAATATATGATTTACGAGACTAATGAAGTTAAAGAAACAATTTTGGCTTTCTTAATTCAGAACCTTTCTCCTACTATACTAGATTTTCTTTTTATAGAGGAATTACCTATAATGACGTTTTTTAATATTATAACACCAACTTCTTTCTTCATAGACAGATTATACTAGTTTTAAATTATAGTTTTTATTTTATTTTTTATTGTACGAGTTTTAATAAAACGATTCATATCAATATTCCAATCACTCGTTAGATCCTTTCAATCAAGCATATTTTTTCTTTTCATTATTCTTTTGACTGGAAGTTAATGGTAATGTTACAGTAACACGTCATCTAAAATTTATAATAATTTTAATTTTATAAATTTTATAATGTGATAAATTTTTGGAGTCGAGTTTTTAATGTTTATGGAAAAAATCAATTATTTTGTAACACATATGAAACAAGTTATGTTGACATACAAATTGTTATAGCTTTTACTGTCTAATTATATATTTTGTATATTATAATTTAAAAATAGTAAAATAAAATTTCATTGATTAAATTAGTATGACCCTGCCTCTTGATCACCTAAAATAATGTTTTACCAACGGTTTGTTGAAGATTAGTACATTTTGAGTTTATAGTTAACTTTTCTACTTTCAAAAGAAGATCGGAAATAAATTATTATTTTTATTTCAACATTGTCTTGATGAAAATTGAGATTTTGAGAAAAGTTTGAGACTTTTCACTCAATCAATCCAATATGAACTTTTTTGATTTTTTATAATATTTTGTATTACTGTTTCTTTTTTTATTTGAGTTTGAATTCTTGTTTTATTCTGAAGATCCCGTAATTTTCTCTTTATTTCTTTTTTCTCTGTTATTTTAATATATTCGTCATAATTCATTTGAATTCGCAAAACAATTATACATATATAAGTCAGGCAGCTAGCCTGCTTGAGAGTGTTAGTGACATATCAAACAACCATAAATTAATTGATTATTTTATATTAAATTACTGTCTATTTTCTAATCTTAAGTATCCAATTTTTTAGCCTTCTAAGAATAGAATCCGTGGTTGTAAATCTTATTCGAATGGTATTTTGGTAATTTAAGAAGATGTAATGATTTTAAGGTTGATAGTAGAGAGATAAATGAGCTGCTTTAGTTGCTTTAGTTATTGTTTAGAGGAGAAAGTTTCATCCTTATTAATGGACCTAATGGTCTGAATTATGCGTATGGGTCAAGCCCATAAGTTAATACCAATTAAACCCAATAACATAATAAAATAAATATATTAAAATAAAAGCATTTAACTAATAAAATAAATACAAAAAATACAGAAGATAAATATTGGCGTAATTCCAAATTTTCCCTTCGAATATTATTGTCCTCAATAGCCCTCTTAGGGATCTCAAAGTTATTTTGGGAGGGCTAACGTTAAATGCTTCGAACAAAAGTTGGCTATATCTTCAAACACAAGTCCTCCACATAATCAGCTTGCATCCGAAACCCTAATTCGGAAAAATGGGTGATGTTATTTTATGACCATTATCGAAAACGTGTTGAGACGTGTGTCATCACTCCAAATCGCTATGTTATTGGAGTAACGTGTCTATAGTGAAAAATTATGTTTACTACCTTAGAGATAGTAGCTGCTGTTGGCTCATCATTTTCATTACACCCAAAACTATTGGTCTTCCATAGTCTTTGATAATAAGCTATTTTACCCCAAGCTAGAAAATTGATAATATCTACTAAGAATCAACAGAGATTTTTAGATGTGAATATAGTCTTTCTCCTCTAAATATTTCATAGGTGTAATCAGCTTCCTTGACCTCTTTAAATAGGCCTAGTGAGTTAGTTACAAATTCGGTTACATAAGAGATTTATTTACAATTTAGTCACTGTTCTTCTTATAAAGCTTTAATCTTACTCTATATTAATAGAACTTATCATTCAAGTCCTTATTAGTTATATTTAAGTCCCTTATGAATATATTTCCTTATCAGATGTAATAAATTTAACGTAGAGAGTATATAGTAGAGAGATACAGTTACATCCCTATTAAATGTATTCTCAGAAAGTATCTATAAGCTATCTTTAGCCTAATGGGCCTAATGGGTTGAATTATACTTATGGATCAAGCCTATAAGTTAATACCCATTAGGCCCAATAACACAATAAAATAAATATATTATAATAAATTACTTAACTAATAAAATAAATATAAAAGGTAAATATTGGCCTAACTCGAGTTTCACCCTTCGAATATTTTTGTCCTTATTAAGAATAGCTCGGAATTGTGCGGGAGCCTGACTAAGACTGACGTTACAGTTTTTATTTAATGGACCATTTTGCAATCCAATTAACAATATTATTTTTTTGTCTATAAATATGTTTAATTGTCATACTAGAAAGGATTAACTATCTACAACAAGTTATGATTGTGATCAAATACTAGGGTGCAAGACCTTTAACGAGTGTTTCAAAAAGGATAATTAAGTCAATTTCTATATCTACATTAATTTGATAATAAGCTATTTTACCCCAAGCTAGACAAAAAAAATACTGAAAAACTTAAAATTTTAAAATAAATATCGAAAAAAGAATGATGAAAAAACAATAAATGCGCTGAAAAATGAAAAAATAGGATAAAGTTTTTGGTTTAAATAAAAATAAATTGATACTAATTCAAATGTAACTCCTTGAGAAGTCTTTGCTATATGGCTCTAAAATATATTTTATTGTTATTTAATAAAGAAATTTGATATCGGTGGTGTGAAAAACTTTTTCTCTTTTTTAATCTATTTTGTGGTTTTAACACTTTTAGTTATTCGTTACATTTTAAATAATAATAAAATTTGATCAATATAATTTTATGATTATTAACTTTTTAGCGTAAATGAATGATTCTATAACTAAAACTGCAAAAATGGCTGAACACAAAAGAAAAATAAAATTCGACCTGATGTTTAAGCACTACAATACATGTGACCCCATCTAAATTTGATTAAATATCAAACCAATTATCTATAATAAAAATAGTTATGTCTACCTAAATATCATATTGAAATTTATATGAACCGGACCCAAAAATATATGATTTACGAGACTAATGAAGTTAAAGAAACAATTTTGGCTTTCTTAATTCAGAACCTTTCTCCTACTATACTAGATTTTCTTTTTATAGAGGAATTACCTATAATGACGTTTTTTAATATTATAACACCAACTTCTTTCTTCATAGACAGATTATACTAGTTTTAAATTATAGTTTTTATTTTATTTTTTATTGTACGAGTTTTAATAAAACGATTCATATCAATATTCCAATCACTCGTTAGATCCTTTCAATCAAGCATATTTTTTCTTTTCATTATTCTTTTGACTGGAAGTTAATGGTAATGTTACAGTAACACGTCATCTAAAATTTATAATAATTTTAATTTTATAAATTTTATAATGTGATAAATTTTTGGAGTCGAGTTTTTAATGTTTATGGAAAAAATCAATTATTTTGTAACACATATGAAACAAGTTATGTTGACATACAAATTGTTATAGCTTTTACTGTCTAATTATATATTTTGTATATTATAATTTAAAAATAGTAAAATAAAATTTCATTGATTAAATTAGTATGACCCTGCCTCATGATCACCTAAAATAATGTTTTACCAACGGTTTGTTGAAGATTAGTACATTTTGAGTTTATAGTTAACTTTTCTACTTTCAAAAGAAGATCGGAAATAAATTATTATTTTTATTTCAACATTGTCTTGATGAAAATTGAGATTTTGAGAAAAGTTTGAGACTTTTCACTCAATCAATCCAATATGAACTTTTTTGATTTTTTATAATATTTTGTATTACTGTTTCTTTTTTTATTTGAGTTTGAATTCTTGTTTTATTCTGAAGATCCCGTAATTTTCTCTTTATTTCTTTTTTCTCTGTTATTTTAATATATTCGTCATAATTCATTTGAATTCGCAAAACAATTATACATATATAAGTCAGGCAGCTAGCCTGCTTGAGAGTGTTAGTGACATATCAAACAACCATAAATTAATTGATTATTTTATATTAAATTACTGTCTATTTTCTAATCTTAAGTATCCAATTTTTTAGCCTTCTAAGAATAGAATCCGTGGTTGTAAATCTTATTCGAATGGTATTTTGGTAATTTAAGAAGATGTAATGATTTTAAGGTTGATAGTAGAGAGATAAATGAGCTGCTTTAGTTGCTTTAGTTATTGTTTAGAGGAGAAAGTTTCATCCTTATTAATGGACCTAATGGTCTGAATTATGCGTATGGGTCAAGCCCATAAGTTAATACCAATTAAACCCAATAACATAATAAAATAAATATATTAAAATAAAAGCATTTAACTAATAAAATAAATACAAAAAATACAAAAGATAAATATTGGCGTAATTCCAAATTTTCCCTTCGAATATTATTGTCCTCAATAGCCCTCTTAGGGATCTCAAAGTTATTTTGGGAGGGCTAACGTTAAATGCTTCGAACAAAAGTTGGCTATATCTTCAAACACAAGTCCTCCACATAATCAGCTTGCATCCGAAACCCTAATTCGGAAAAATGGGTGATGTTATTTTATGACCATTATCGAAAACGTGTTGAGACGTGTGTCATCACTCCAAATCGCTATGTTATTGGAGTAACGTGTCTATAGTGAAAAATTATGTTTACTACCTTAGAGATAGTAGCTGCTGTTGGCTCATCATTTTCATTACACCCAAAACTATTGGTCTTCCATAGTCTTTGATAATAAGCTATTTTACCCCAAGCTAGAAAATTGATAATATCTACTAAGAATCAACAGAGATTTTTAGATGTGAATATAGTCTTTCTCCTCTAAATATTTCATAGGTGTAATCAGCTTCCTTGACCTCTTTAAATAGGCCTAGTGAGTTAGTTACAAATTCGGTTACATAAGAGATTTATTTACAATTTAGTCCCTGTTCTTCTTATAAAGCTTTAATCTTACTCTATATTAATAGAACTTATCATTCAAGTCCTTATTAGTTATATTTAAGTCCCTTATGAATATATTTCCTTATCAGATGTAATAAATTTAACGTAGAGAGTATATAGTAGAGAGATACAGTTACATCCCTATTAAATGTATTCTCAGAAAGTATCTATAAGCTATCTTTAGCCTAATGGGCCTAATGGGTTGAATTATACTTATGGATCAAGCCTATAAGTTAATACCCATTAGGCCCAATAACACAATAAAATAAATATATTATAATAAATTACTTAACTAATAAAATAATTATAAAAGGTAAATATTGGCCTAACTCGAGTTTCACCCTTTGAATATTTTTGTCCTTATTAAGAATAGCTCGGAATTGTGCGGGAGCCTGACTAAGACTGACGTTACAGTTTTTATTTAATGGACCATTTTGCAATCCAATTAACAATATTATTTTTTTGTCTATAAATATGTTTAATTGCCATAATAGAAAGGATTAACTATCTACAACAAGTTATGATTGTGATCAAATACTAGGGTGCAAGACCTTTAACGAGTGTTTCAAAAAGGATAATTAAGTCAATTTCTATATCTACATTAGTTTGATAATAAGCTATTTTACCCCAAGCTAGACAAAAAAAAATACTGAAAAACTTAAAATTTTAAAATAAATATCGAAAAAAGAATGATGAAAAAACAATAAATGCGTTGAAAATGAAAAAATAGGATAAAGTTTTTGGTTTAAATAAAAATAAATTGATACTAATTCAAATGTAACTCCTTGAGAAGTCTTTGCTATATGGCTCTAAAATATATTTTATTGTTATTTAATAAAGAAATTTGATATCGGTGGTGTGAAAAACTTTTTCTCTTTTTTAATCTATTTTGTGGTTTTAACACTTTTAGTTATTCGTTACATTTTAAATAATAATAAAATTTGATCAATATAATTTTATGATTATTAACTTTTTAGCGTAAATGAATGATTCTATAACTAAAACTGCAAAAATGGCTGAACACAAGAGAAAAATAAAATTCGACCTGATGTTTAAGCACTACAATACATGTGACCCCATCTAAATTTGATTAAATATCAAACCAATTATCTATAATAAAAATAGTTATGTCTACCTAAATATCATATTGAAATTTATATGAACCGGACCCAAAAATATATGATTTACGAGACTAATGAAGTTAAAGAAACAATTTTGGCTTTCTTAATTCAGAACCTTTCTCCTACTATACTAGATTTTCTTTTTATAGAGGAATTACCTATAATGACGTTTTTAATATTATAACACCAACTTCTTTCTTCATAGACAGATTATACTAGTTTTAAATTATAGTTTTTATTTTATTTTTTATTGTACGATTCTTAATAAAACGATTCATATCAATATTCCAATCACTCGTTAGATCCTTTCAATCAAGCATATTTTTTCTTTTCATTATTCTTTTGACTGGAAGTTAATGGTAATGTTACAGTAACACGTCATCTAAAATTTATAATAATTTTAATTTTATAAATTTTATAATGTGATAAATTTTTGGAGTCGAGTTTTTAATGTTTATGGAAAAAATCAATTATTTTGTAACACATATGAAACAAGTTATGTTGACATACAAATTGTTATAGCTTTTACTGTCTAATTATATATTTTGTATATTATAATTTAAAAATAGTAAAATAAAATTTCATTGATTAAATTAGTATGACCCTGCCTCTTGATCACCTAAAATAATGTTTTACCAACGGTTTGTTGAAGATTAGTACATTTTGAGTTTATAGTTAACTTTTCTACTTTCAAAAGAAGATCGGAAATAAATTATTATTTTTATTTCAACATTGTCTTGATGAAAATTGAGATTTTGAGAAAAGTTTGAGACTTTTCACTCAATCAATCCAATATGAACTTTTTTGATTTTTTATAATATTTTGTATTACTGTTTCCTTTTTTTTTTAGTTTGAATTCTTGTTTTATTCTGAAGATCCCGTAATTTTCTCTTTATTTCTTTTTTCTCTGTTATTTTAATATATTCGTCATAATTCATTTGAATTCGCAAAATAATTATACATATATATAAGTCAGGCAGCTAGCCTGCTTGAGAGTGTTAGTGACATATCAAACAACCATAAATTAATTGATTATTTTATATTAAATTACTGTCTATTTTCTAATCTTAAGTATCCAATTTTTTAGCCTTCTAAGAATAGAATCGGTGGTTGTAAATCTTATTCGAATGGTATTTTGGTAATTTAAGAAGATGTAATGATTTTAAGGTTGATAGTAGAGAGATAAATGAGCTGCTTTAGTTGCTTTAGTTATTGTTTAGAGGAGAACGTTTCATCCTTATTAATGGACCTAATGGTCTGAATTATGCGTATGGGTCAAGCCCATAAGTTAATACCAATTAAACCCAATAACATAATAAAATAAATATATTAAAATAAAAGCATTTAACTAATAAAATAAATACAAAAAATACAAAAGATAAATATTGGCGTAATTCCAAATTTTCCCTTCGAATATTATTGTCCTCAATAGCCCTCTTAGGGATCTCAAAGTTATTTTGGGAGGGCTAACGTTAAATGCTTCGAACAAAAGTTGGCTATATCTTCAAACACAAGTCCTCCACATAATCAGCTTGCATCCGAAACCCTAATTCGGAAAAATGGGTGATGTTATTTTATGACCATTATCGAAAACGTGTTGAGACATGTGTCATCACTCCAAATCGCTATGTTATTGGAGTAACGTGTCTATAGTGAAAAATTATGTTTACTACCTTAGAGATAGTAGCTGCTGTTGGCTCATCATTTTCATTACACCCAAAACTATTGGTCTTCCATAGTCTTTGATAATAAGCTATTTTACCCCAAGCTAGAAAATTGATAATATCTACTAAGAATCAACAGAGATTTTTAGATGTGAATATAGTCTTTCTCCTCTAAATATTTCATAGGTGTAATCAGCTTCCTTGACCTCTTTAAATAGGCCTAGTGAGTTAGTTACAAATTCGGTTACATAAGAGATTTATTTACAATTTAGTCCCTGTTCTTCTTATAAAGCTTTAATCTTACTCTATATTAATAGAACTTATCATTCAAGTCCTTATTAGTTACATTTAAGTCCCTTATGAATATATTTCCTTATCAGATGTAATAAATTTAACATAGAGAGTATATAGTAGAGAGATACAGTTACATCCCTATTAAATGTATTCTCAGAAAGTATCTATAAGCTATCTTTAGCCTAATGGGCCTAATGGGTTGAATTATACTTATGGATCAAGCCTATAAGTTAATACCCATTAGGCCCAATAACACAATAAAATAAATATATTATAATAAATTACTTAACTAATAAAATAAATATAAAAGGTAAATATTGGCCTAACTCGAGTTTCACCCTTTGAATATTTTTGTCCTTATTAAGAATAGCTCGGAATTGTGCGGGAGCCTGACTAAGACTGACGTTACAGTTTTTATTTAATGGACCATTTTGCAATCCAATTAACAATATTATTTTTTTGTCTATAAATATGTTTAATTGTCATAATAGAAAGGATTAACTATCTACAACAAGTTATGATTGTGATCAAATACTAGGGTGCAAGACCTTTAACGAGTGTTTCAAAAAGGATAATTAAGTCAATTTCTATATCTACATTAGTTTGATAATAAGCTATTTTACCCCAAGCTAGACAAAAAAAATACTGAAAAACTTAAAATTTTAAAATAAATATCGAAAAAAGAATGATGAAAAAACAATAAATGCGCTGAAAATGAAATAATAGGATAAAGTTTTTGGTTTAAGTAAAAATAAATTGATACTAATTCAAATGTAACTCCTTGAGAAGTCTTTGCTATATGGCTCTAAAATATATTTTATTGTTATTTAATAAAGAAATTTGATATCGGTGGTGTGAAAAACTTTTTCTCTTTTTAATCTATTTTGTGGTTTTAACACTTTTAGTTATTCGTTACATTTTAAATAATAATAAAATTTGATCAATATAATTTTATGATTATTAACTTTTTAGCGTAAATGAATGATTCTATAACTAAAACTGCAAAAATGGCTGAACACATGAGAAAAATAAAATTCGACCTGATGTTTAAGCACTACAATACATGTGACCCCATCTAAATTTGATTAAATATCAAACCAATTATCTATAATAAAAATAGTTATGTCTACCTAAATATCATATTGAAATTTATATGAACCGGACCCAAAAATATATGATTTACGAGACTAATGAAGTTAAAGAAACAAGTTTGGCTTTCTTAATTCAGAACCTTTCTCCTACTATACTAGATTTTCTTTTTATAGAGGAATTACCTATAATGACGTTTTTTAATATTATAACACCAACTTCTTTCTTCATAGACAGATTATACTAGTTTTAAATTATAGTTTTTATTTTATTTTTTATTGTACGATTCTTAATAAAACGATTCATATCAATATTCCAATCACTCGTTAGATCCTTTCAATCAAGCATATTTTTTCTTTTCATTATTCTTTTGACTGGAAGTTAATGGTAATGTTACAGTAACACGTCATCTAAAATTTATAATAATTTTAATTTTATAAATTTTATAATGTGATAAATTTTTGGAGTCGAGTTTTTAATGTTTATGGAAAAAATCAATTATTTTGTAACACATATGAAACAAGTTATGTTGACATACAAATTGTTATAGCTTTTACTGTCTAATTATATATTTTGTATATTATAATTTAAAAATAGTAAAATAAAATTTCATTGATTAAATTAGTATGACCCTGCCTCTTGATCACCTAAAATAATGTTTTACCAACGGTTTGTTGAAGATTAGTACATTTTGAGTTTATAGTTAACTTTTCTACTTTCAAAAGAAGATCGGAAATAAATTATTATTTTTATTTCAACATTGTCTTGATGAAAATTGAGATTTTGAGAAAAGTTTGAGACTGTTCACTCAATCAATCCAATATGAACTTTTTTGATTTTTTATAATATTTTGTATTACTGTTTCTTTTTTTATTTGAGTTTGAATTTTTGTTTTATTCTGAAGATCCCGTAATTTTCTCTTTATTTCTTTTTTCTCTGTTATTTTAATATATTCGTCATAATTCATTTGAATTCGCAAAACAATTATACATATGTAAGTCAGGCAGCTAGCCTGCTTGAGAGTGTTAGTGACATATCAAACAACCATAAATTAATTGATTATTTTATTTTAAATTAGTGTCTATTTTCTAATCTTAAGTATCCAATTTTTTAGCCTTCTAAGAATAGAATCGGTGGTTGTAAATCTTATTCGAATGGTATTTTGGTAATTTAAGAAGATGTAATGATTTTAAGGTTGATAGTAGAGAGATAAATGAGCTGCTTTAGTTGCTTTAGTTATTGTTTAGAGGAGAAAGTTTCATCCTTATTAATGGACCTAATGGTCTGAATTATGCGTATGGGTCAAGCCCATAAGTTAATACCAATTAAACCCAATAACATAATAAAATAAATATATTAAAATAAAAGCATTTAACTAATAAAATAAATACAAAAAATACAAAAGATAAATATTGGCGTAATTCCAAATTTTCCCTTCGAATATTATTGTCCTCAATAGCCCTCTTAGGGATCTCAAAGTTATTTTGGGAGGGCTAACGTTAAATGCTTCGAACAAAAGTTGGCTATATCTTCAAACACAAGTCCTCCACATAATCAGCTTGCATCCGAAACCCTAATTCGGAAAAATGGGTGATGTTATTTTATGACCATTATCGAAAACGTGTTGAGACATGTGTCATCACTCCAAATCGCTATGTTATTGGAGTAACGTGTCTATAGTGAAAAATTATGTTTACTACCTTAGAGATAGTAGCTGCTGTTGGCTCATCATTTTCATTACACCCAAAACTATTGGTCTTCCATAGTCTTTTATATAAACTTCTTTCTCAAATTTTCAGTATAGAGAATTTTAAAGTGACAAAATTTTATTTGAAGAGAGAGAAACAATGCCTTACTCATTTCATTTAGTTTACCTCCGGTTACATTTCTCTTTTCTTTACCATTTCCGTCACCATAAATTCAACCTCTGCTTACATTTTGGTGTTTGCATTTTTAGTGCTAAAAATAATCGAACCGAGAACGCGTGGCTGAATCCGTCTGAGCAAAATGAAGAGACAAATAGATCTACGATTGTTGTTGGATTACCCACCTCCGATGGTACATTTACAGTTACCTTGTTCATTGATTACCTGGGAGTTTCCCCGTACAACAGATGCAACATCCCATCGAAACTATATTCGACTGCTCAATCGTTACTTCAGAGAGCAGTTCATCAAGGCCATCACAATCTCAAAGAGCTACTAGTCGTAAGGAATTCTTCAAATTTTATATCAATGGGTTCCGATTGAGAAGAAAAATTCACCTCCCAACTTGACTAGACAATTCAAAGAGTACACAAAACTTTTCGGGGAGCTAGGAGCAACCCAACAAAAATAGCCTTCTAATGACCCTTCTTCACATAATCCGAGCAAAGAGGATGATACCGCACTTTAGCAAGCAGATCCCTCTTAATCTAATTAGGATCTCCCTGAACAACTAAATAAAGAGGGGAACATAACTTCTCAACAAGTTGAACCTTCAGGATCCAATCCAAAGGTTACGGAGGATAACATGGAAAAATGTTTGTGAAGAATCTCCCTTTGATACATCTGGTCACACCGGGGATAATGTTGATACTTTGAAGTCAACTTGAAGAGAACTTCGAAAGGTAAATGCAGTAAAGTTAGCTTCAAAAACCTTTTAGCTCTTGACTTGACAAAATTTCTTACGTTTTTTTCTTGAGAACAAATTAAAGGCATTTCACAAGAAATGAGGATTCCTCCAACAAGTTAAGGTTAAATTTCGTACACCAGGAGAGACCCGGATGAGATGCGGTCTGAGGGAACTAGTTGTCTATTCGGACGTGCTAAACTAGGGTCTTAGGTTTCTGTTAGACCGTGAGATTGTAAATTACTTCAGTTTGGTATGAATGTGCCCAAGTCATGCTAATGCAAACACTTACTTTATCTTGATGACATGTATTATGGCATCTAGGTTGTCAAAACTATTAACGACAATGGAGCAATTCGTTGTTATTGCGAGGATGTCTCGTTACCCAGATTCTCTTTTACTTCTTCAACATGAGGATTAAATATAAAGTGGTAGATGATATGTTGGAGGCAGATAAACTATTAAAAATACAATTTCTGTTCATCAGTGGATGAAGGAAGAATGGTAGAAAATCACGTCTCAAGGTAATCTGAGTTGGGTCTTAAGATTTTAGAAGAATAGAAGTTGTCCTTCGAATTTCTACTATTTTTACAACATGTCTCTAATCTCGATCTCTTTACACATATATATCAAAGCCTTAT
Source organism: Limnanthes douglasii subsp. nivea (assembly GCA_036936605.1). Classification (NCBI taxonomy): domain Eukaryota; kingdom Viridiplantae; phylum Streptophyta; class Magnoliopsida; order Brassicales; family Limnanthaceae; genus Limnanthes; species Limnanthes douglasii. The sequence continues at coordinate 77,507,558 of JAUPFV010000005.1, forward strand.
ATGCATCATCAGGAAGATGAAAAGGTTACTTTCAAGAAGTTAAATTAGTGGGGCCATGAGAAGTGGTATAATGTCTTACATCAGTGTTTCACTCCCACTAATTTGGTTCATAGTCATCTTTGGAAGACTAACTTCAAACACTAGTTTACATATGAGCAATTGACCACTCCTCCTCGGTCATCAGATGTTTTGAAAAGAGTTAAAGCTACAGATGGTAAGTTATTCTTCTAATCAAGACACAACCATCAGAATAAGAAAAAGATCGCCCAACCATCGGAATAAGAAAAATAAGAAAAATAAATAAGGCACAACAAAAAGTGTCATCGAAGCTGGAACCGAGAGCAACTAGATGAAATTGATGAATCTATGTTAACTGTTGTTACTGCCAATGTCAAATAGGGTAGCACCCCCGCAAAGATTCTTTTGTTAAAAAAATAAGAAGACACACAAGATGAGAAAAAATGGTAGTGACAAAAGAAACATAAAGAGGAAGAAAACCACTACCCGTTGGGAGATTGTCCTCTGTTCGGATATTATCCCTCATCCTTCAATCCAAATTGTTGATTCTCCAATAATTCTAGTGTCTGAATCTTATTCTCTGACGCTTCCAACACTTGAAAAATATATGTATGGATAAGACAATCTGATGGGGCCCATAGAGAGGATAGACTTTGACACATTCGAGAAATATTTCTCTGAATCTTCAAACAATACCACAAATATGGTGTTTAATGGTGATCCTTTCGAATTTTCAAAAGAGAATGAAATATTGGGGTATTTGGTGCTAAGATTTGTGAGGCCTGTTATTGAGTTAGAAAGAGAGGCAAAATCCCATAAAGAGACAATTGCTTCTCTCTAAGAGGAATATAAAAATAGAAAGCATCTCTTGAAGAATAAAAAATATGGGTTAATCATCTAGCTAATGAAGTCAAGCCAATCAAAGAGGAACTTGTTCAAGTAAAGGTTGCTTACAAAATGTTACAGTCATCCAGCTCTGGAGAGATCACCTCACTGAAAAATCAATAGGCTACCGATAGGGCTACCATTGAACACCTATCGAAGGAAGAAAATGATGAATATACCTTTGTTAATAAATACCGAGGAGGTGATTTCTCTCAAGGCTCAAGCCACACAAGACATAGAAGTTACAGTAAACATATATGCTGATGGGATCTTAGAGTCTCTAAACAAATAAGATGTTTTAATTAAATTCGACATGGTTTCAGAATTTTATAAGGCATTCCCAACATTAGACATCAGGTCTTTATGGGAGTTGGTTCCAGAAATATTGTAGCCCAATAATATTCCCATAGCTGATCAGTTAAGTATATATGTGGGCTCGTCTAGTGATGGTTACAATGAAATGGATGTAGGGGACTCCTGATGTGGGACTTGAGAAGAAAAAAAAGAAAATGTCAATGAGAACGAGCCGAAAGGAGAATAGATTTATATCTTGGTTTTTTGTGCAAGTCCTTAGTGTATGCAAGGCATTTTGTAATATTTTTGGATGTTTTTATATAAGTCCTTGCATGGTCAAGTCATTTTAGTAATGTTAAATTCGGATTCTATTAAGTCATTGGGTCTCCCAAGGATTTTGTACTTGCTATTTTATTAATCCAATGATTCCACTTTATTTTCACACAACTTCTTATTTCTATATCTCAATCCAAGTATTCTAAAGTAATCCATTTAAATCAGATAGTGTAACCATTCGAAGTTATACCAATTAAATAACAAACCATTTGAAGATAATCCATTCAAAGGTAATCCATTCAAATGTACACAAATCAAATACACAAACCATTCAAAGGTAATCCATTCGTAGGTACATAAATCAGATATAAAAACCATTTAAAGGTACAAAAATCAAATACACAAACCATTTGATGGTAATACATTCGTAGGTACACAAATCAGATACACAAACTATTTGAAGGTAATCCATCCGAAGGTACACAAATAAAATAGGCAAACCATTCGAAGGTACACAAAAATTGAGTACACAAATATAGTATGAGAAACATTTTAAGAAAAATGTAGTGGATTAATAATGATCTGAACACCTCGTTAAAACCTCCATGAGTCACCAGGGTAGGAAAGACTCCCCAAATATTTACATGAAAAAATAACAAAATAAATATTTTACACATTCAATTAAGACAAAGCCTTAAGTATTCCATGTTCCATGGGTGTCTCAAAAGGTTACCTTCTTGATCTGTCAATCGATAAGTCCCCGTCTTAATTCATTCATTTATTATGTATGACGCTTCCTAATTTGGTGTACCTTTTCGAAATTTATGTCTATGGTGTCTACAAATACTTTCCTCAAAACATTTCCCCCATTTTGAATTCTTTTCTTCGAATATTAAATGAATACATGCTTCTCATTAAGCCTTGATAGTGCATCGTTCTCAAGTGATCTTTGATTTTTTTTTCTTCAACCAACTATAGCTGAGCTCTTATAGTTGTATCATTATCCTATTCAGAATAGTTTTGAATTCGGAAAGAAGGGAGGGTAGATTCAATTATTGTTACTGTGTCCATATCATAGACTAAAAAAAAATAAGACTCTTGAGTAGAAGTTTAAGGAGTAGTTCGATAAGCCTACAATACTTCTTGCAAGTAATTTGGGAATTTGTCTACTACTCATTCTAATTTTTTTTAGACCCATCAAAATAGTTTTGTAAACAACCTCTATTTGACCATTGGCTTGAGGGTGAATAGGTGAAGAAAAACAATACTGAACTCCATGTCCTTATTATCAAACTAAGGACCATTATCTATCCCGATACTTCTAGGGATTCAAAATCTATAACATATATTGGAGATGATAAACTTGATCACTACTTTAGACGTAGTTCTAGAGAGAGCCGCAACGTCTACCCATTTAGAAAAATAATTTAATGTTAATATAAAAGTTTGACATCTCCCGGATGCCATTAGTAGGGGTCCCACTAGATCAATCCACCATCTATCAAATGGTATTGCTTCAGATATTTATTCCATATGTACTGATGACATATGTATTTCATTTCCAAACCTTTGGCATAGATTGCATTGTTTAACTAATTCTTTAGCATTTATCATGATAAAAACAGCCGATAATATCTTGCTAATAAAACTCTTTTGGTTAATGATTTATAGCCACAATGGACAGATCCCTCCCCATCACGTAATTCTGAGAAAATTACCTAGGACTATGAGACATTGCAGTAGAGAACTGCTAAAATACTTCTTGTAAATGACATCTCTTATGACTAAAACAATTCTCTAAACTTTAATTTATTAGCTAATAAAATCTTGCCTCTAATACTGGCTTGTTATTTTGAATACTTGGAAACTTTCCTCAGTATTCAATCCCACTTCTAGGCCTATTTTTATCGAAGGGCACTCTTGTATCAAAATCCAAGGATATGCTTCGGTGTATGCAATAGTAGCTAGAGAATAAGCCAATGCATTATTTATCCTCGACACATGTTCATACTAAGCATGTTTAAAGAAAGCATATATTTCTTTCAATGTCTAATCTTGATGTATGAGCAACCGGGAGTCACTTATCAATTAGACTCTTTTGGAACCAAATATTTGGTCAAGTCTTAGCCTAACTGTTGATTCCTCGTACTCGGTTTTGTTGTTTGATTCCTTGATACCAAAACGTATTGCTTGGTACACTAAGTCTCCGAACGGGGAGAGTAATTAAATTCCTTCCTTGCATGCTATTATACTGGATCATCCATATGTTTGGACTACCCATTCTTTTATACGCCTATCAGTTGAAGATTCCACATATAGTCGTTCTGGAATGAAACTCAACCAGGAAATATGTGACGGTTTGTGCTTTGATTTCAGTTCGAAGAGTGAGATCGATATTATAATCCTCTAATTCTATAGACCACTTGGTCATCCGACCAAATACATTTAGTTTTTGCAGCATACTTTTGAGTGGAAACGCAGTTCGAATATTAATGGAATGTGCCTGAAAATAGGATCTCATTTTTCTTATTGCTATCACCAGAGCTAATGCTAACTTTTCCAACATTAGATACCTCTTTTCAGCATCCAACAAAATCGTGCTAACATAATAAACGGAGCGGGGGTAAGTATCAATTTCCTGAACTAGCATTGCACTTACTGCATAGTCGGATACCACCAAGTGTCATAGAGCATTTCTCCTATCACTGGCTTAGACAGATATTAAGCTGAAGATAGATGTTTCTTGATCTTAAGAAATGCCTCATCATAGTTTGTAGACTAATTAAATTTCTTGGCATTTCTCAAAACTTAGAAAACTTTCGCATACTTGCTCGAGGTCCTTGATATAAACATGTTTAACATTGTGAGGATTCTAGTCAATACCTAGACTTTTTTGTGGATCTGAGAGCGTCCATAGCAAGAAATGCATAACTAGATGTTCGGACATGATTTTCACGGATCGAATATATGATCTTCGTTAGAGGTGACGAATATACCCGGTTGGATTGAATATGAAATTAATCACTCAAGAGGTGGTATATGCTATGGTCAAATAATAGTTTCACATTTCCATACTATTTTTTCTCATTATCTTTACCCTTTCAGTATTTCTTTTCATCTGAAGAATCTTTTTTGTTACTCGATTTTTCGAATATTTTTTAGATTAAAGTTTTTCTCAGTGGCTTTTTTTCTTTTTCTTATGATAATGATTCACTACTCAAAGAAGATGAGGAAATTTCAGACTCTGAAGTATAACCTTCACTCGACTCGGAATAGCTAGAATAATATTTGCTTTGACGCTCTGTTTAAAGACTTGATGGGTTTTAGGAGATTGGTCCTCTTGGTTCCTCTTTAGGATATGTTGGGGATTATAATCTGGTCCGTCAAACTTTTGATGTTCTAATAAAAATATTTCCCACAAGATCTCGCTCATCTTATCTTTGGGCTCTCAAAGCCTCAATTTCTCTTCGCACTTAGTCTCACTCCACTTGCATAAGAAACCTTTCTTCATTTTCATCATTTACATGCAGTGGTTTGAGATGCTCTTCTTCGATTATGAATCCCTCATTCTCTGTGGGAGAATCTACTTGCATTTCATTATCTATCATTTGAAAGTCTCCAAAGGTGAATTTTGTATGTTAGGTTTTGAATTTTGTTATAAGGGTACCTTACTCAATCGTTCCCACTATGGTCGCCAATTTGGTGGTGGTAAATCTTATTTGAATGGTATTTTGGTAATGTAAGAAGATGTTGGTGAGAATAGAAACTAGCTAGAGAAAATTGATAATATCTACTAAGAATCAACAGAGATTTTTATATGTGAATATAGTATTTCTCCTCTAAATATTTCATAGGTGTAATCAGCTTCCTTGACCTCTTTAAATAGGCCTAGTGAGTTAGTTACAAATTCGGTTACATAAGAGATTTATTTACAATTTAGTCCCTGTTCTTCTTATAAAGCTTTAATCTTACTCTATATTAATAGAACTTATCATTCAAGTCCTTATTAGTTACATTTAAGTCCCTTATGAATATATTTCCTTATCAGTAGCCCCCTTAGTTCTTATAAAAACAATTTTATAAGAACTACTCAGTCTTCGAAGATTACTCCAGGTGAATAAAACTTCTTTCATCCAGCCTCTTTATTATGACTGAGTCCAGTGACTTGCAGCTTCACTTCGAATATAAGAATGAGTGCAAATAAGCTCCCCACTCACTTCGAGTCTATCAACTTGAAATACAACATTGCTTCCACTTCGAATCTTCTGACTAGAAATATAACTTTACTTCTACTTCGAATCTTCTGACCCCTACTTGAAAGATTGATTGGACCCTTCTTGATAGATCTATGACACATCAAGTTTTTCTCCACGTTTCACATTCCACCCAATGAGAACAATTCACCGGTTTTGCCTCTTCAAATTCTCAACGTCATCTTTTTCCAAGTATAAATACTTAGCTCCACCTTACTGAGAACTTTTTAGAAAAGTCATTTCTTTCCTAAGCCATCTTCATCTAGTTCTTCATCAACCTTCAACCCCATTAGCTACCTTCCCCAGAAACATCAACTTCTTCAGTCACAAAAAACAACTTCCCAGATCAACGTCTATTATATGAGAAGATACCCCAAATACAAAATATCTAAACCCCAAAAACCAAGAAAACCAAAGAAATCTCTCTTCCTTGGTCCTAGCAATCAAGTATTTGGTGCTTACGATTATCTCTGTATTTCAAAAAGAGCTAAGGAATACAAAGCTGCTGGGTTAATCTACAACGGTCCTCGTTTCTCCTCTACCACCTTCAAATATGGTAACTTCAATCCCAATCTAGTTAATTCATCTTCAACCCTAGCATCAAACCCAGAATCTAGCCAGCAATCTTCTCCTCCTCAAAATCAATCCACTTCTCTATCACTAAAACCACATCGAAAATCTAAGCCTGTCAATTCTGACAAACCTCCAACTCCTAAAAAACCACAACCCAAATCACATATCCTACAATCCGAAGCAACTAAAAAACTACAACCCAAATCAACCTTTCTAGCAATGGGTGACGATGCAGAAACCTCCTCTCCTCTCCCACAAGAAGTGGTTGACGTTACATCAGAGAATAGTCAACCAGTTCTTGTGACTCAAACTGAGACTCAAACTCGAAGTCTTCGCGATGAAGCTACTGATGAAGAAAATGACAAGGAAAATGATTCTGAAGCCACTGAATCCAATGCCGAAGGCGAATCCGAGGCAGAAGAAATAACCCCTTCAAAGAAAATTCGAGGAAAGAAAGCTCCTATTACCCTCCCCGAAGATGTTGCTGCCTTGGTTCAGGAAAACCTACAACCACTTTGTCCTCGGTACATTCTTGCCCTAAAAAATGTACGCTATACTTACTACCTCGAATCAGAGAAAGAAGAACTTAAGAAACTATGGGGATTAACAGACAACATTGTTCTTTGTCTACCAGTAGAAGGAGAAACACCTCTGAGTTGTCAGAAGAACGAACTGGTAGTTTACCCTGAACTTTTCAACTGGGGACTTCGATTTCCCCTCGATCCAATGATTGTAAAGTACTTCGAAATTCTTGGGTTGTGCCCAACACAAGTCACTCCAAACCAACTGTTCACCTTATTCTCCGTTATTATGGTGTCGAGGCTAGGAAGCATCCCCCTCGAAATAGAAGACTTCATCTCACTGACCAAAATCTCAAATGGGCCAGTTTTACCATTATACTACCTAACCTTGGAGGATGATCTGAAGATTATCGATGACCTCCTCGAAGCTGATAAGTTTTGGAAGCAAAGGTTTGTTTTTTTATCAGGAGCTTGGGAAAATGGTAAAGAAATTTCCGATGACAACCCCTCAAAACTTACTCTCACCTCGAGAGATAACAGTAAGTAGATCATTGTTATTATTGTTAATATTTTCTTCCCAACTTATTAAGCCTAGTAAAAATAACCAAGCCTACTTATCTGATTGTTTACTCTTTTTTTCAGAAATTCCGAGGAGATTCAAAAGTCGTCGAAAAACTGCAAAGGATATCTTCAAGAGAATGGCTGAATGGGCAGAGGAAGCCTGGGGAAATGGCTTTCACTCAGCCTTTCAACCAATCAACTTCGTCAACAGCCATCTCTGGCGCATAACCTTGGGAGCTGACTTCCCAGAAGACCCAATGCTTCCCCCAGATCCCATTGAAGCAGTCAAAAGAATACTCGCACCAGATGGGAAAACTTACCTTCCCACCAGGAATCGATCTGACAGTCACCTGCCACTAAAAAAGAAGGGAAAGTTAGCCCTAAAAAAGCCCAACACAAGTAAGCCTAACCCTTCCAAAAATTCGAAGCCTGCAGGGAAACAAAAAGCGCCTGCATCTCAACTTCCTCCAATATCCGAAGAAGACGAACCTGTCCTGAAAAAGAAAAAGAAAGAAGATAATGTTCCAAAGAAGAAAAAGAGCAAGTCCACTACCCAGAAGAAAAAGAACGAAGCTGAAATGCTCAAAGAGGTATTAGCTTCCGAGGTGCATGAGAAAACCTTCATTGAAGAATATCCTCAAGGGGGATTGGAATTAGGAGATAGCCAAGAAAATGAATATCTTAACCTCGAAGATTTCAACTCGAGCGGGGATTTTGTTGTCACTGGTGAAGATTCTCAACCTACCAACACCATTCCATCAACTTCTACCGGGGCTGCCATAACTTCAACATCTAATGCAATCATTCATGTCCATCGCCCATCAAACTTGCCCAATCCTGAAAGATCCGATGAGGTAACTTCAATCCTTCGACCTTGTACTAATTTAAGTGCTGCAGCCAAAAAATTATGTGAAGAAGTAAACAATTCACATACACAATTGGAGCTCCTTGCACAAGAATTAATCAAGAGCAAAAAGGAAACAGAATCTGAAAAGGCTTCGAAAAATGAAGCACTTCAAAATTTCGAAGCTGAAAAAGGAAAGCTTCTTAAAGAGCATAAAGAAAAAATCGAAGCTTTGGAGACTTCTCATCGTCTGGCTCTTGAAAATATAAATTCTCAACATTCTACTGCCCTTTCTAAGGAAAAGAAAAAAGCTACCGATGCTGAAGAACTTGTTAAGAAAACTCAAGAAAGCCTGGAAGATTGTCAAACTCAATTGACTACGCTTCAAACAGGATTCGAGCAGGAAAAGAAGGACGCCATCAAGAAAGCCGAAGCTGCTGTTGGTTCTGTGATGCTTGATGGTATCAAGAAGGCTCAAATCGATACAGCTATCAATCTTCTTCGAGAATTCCATGCTGCCTATCCAAGGTTAAATTTAACAGAATTTTGGAAACAAGTTCCAGAGAAAGATTTTCCAAAGGAGGCATTCGAAGTGCCATCAAGATCTTCAGAAGAAGGTGACGCTTCTGAAGGGTCATCGGAAGAGGAAGATGACTAGTCAGTAGATTATATATGTTATGCGTTTTTTGTTGTTGTTTTTTTTTAAGTAGTTTTCTCCTTTTTGTAAGCTTCAAGCTTTATCCAATGAAACAATCGACTATCTTAATGTTTTAAAGTTCTATTTCACTCATAAAATGTTGTACGTCAAAATTGGATGCACTCATAAAACGTGGCACCTCGAAGATTAGATGTACTCATAAAACGTGTCACCTCGAAAATTATATGCACTCATAAAATGTGGCACCTCGAAAATTAGATGCACTCATAAAACGTGGCACCTCGAAAATTAGATGCACTCATAAAACGTGGCACCTCGAAAATTAGATGCACTCATAAAACGCGGCACCTCGAAAATTACATGCACTCATAAAACGTGGCACCTCGAAATAGGTTGTTTCTTCAAAGCTATTGCTTTGGAAAATTACTCTTGGTCAACTTTCAAAGATGATCAGTCTCTGCCAAGTTACCAAAATAATAAATCATTCATCATACTAAACAACCAATGGCCAAAATAAATTTTATTATGAAATTCAATTTTTACCAGACACCTCATTAAAACCTTTCTGGGCCAACAGATAAGGAAATAGTATGTCTGTCTTTCAAAAATTCTAAGTTCAATTTTACTCACAATACAATTTCAAATGTTCTATATTCCAAGGGTGTTTGAGCATCCTCCCCTCACAATCAGACAACCTATATGACCCTGGCTTGACCTTCATTTTGACTTCGTAAGGAGCCTCCCAATTCGGAGCCAATTTTCCGAGGTGTTAATTGTTGGTATGAAGAAATACTTTTCGCAACACTTTATCGCCAACTTTGAACTCCCTCTTCTTAACTTTAGCATCGTACCTGCTTCTCATTAAGGTTTGATAATGAACCACATTCAAATGTGCTTTGACCCTCTTTTCTTCTAACAAATCAAGCTCAATCCTTCTAGCTTCATCATTATCTGCTTCGGAATAACGCAATAGCCTATAGGAAGGTAATGTAGATTCAGCAGGGCATACAACATCCATTCCATATACCAAAGAAAAAGGAGTCTCTTTGGTGGCCTCTCTAGGTGTTGTACGATATGCCCACAACACCTCTTGAAGATAGTTTGGCCATTTCCCCGCTGCTCCCGCCAAATGTTTCTTCAAACCCTCCAAAATAGATCTATTTGTAACTTCCACTTGCCCATTTGCTTGTGGATGAAAAGGAGTAGAAAAGCATTGCTGTATTCCTTTCGAGGAGCAAAAAGAGTCTATTTCCTTGTTATTAAATTGAGGACCGTTGTCCGTTGTTATTTTTCGAGGAACCCCAAAACGGTAGCAGATGTTACTTAGAATAAACTTAATCACATCCTTAGCTTTTGTTCCAGCTAAAGGTTCTGCTTCTGCCCACTTCGAAAAATAATCAACCGCGACAATAATCATTTGTCTTCCACCTGAAGCCATAGGCAATGGTCCTACTATATCAATCCCCCATCTATCAAAAGGAACCGCCTCAGAGATTATCATTAGGGGTGTCGCTGGTTTATGTATCAAATGTGCATACCTTTGACAAGTATCACAGCTTCGAACTAATAACTTGGCATCCTGCAATATAGTAGGCCAATAATATCCTGCCAACAATACCCTGCGTGTTAAAGCTTTGAAGCCACAATGAGCTGACCCATCTCCATCATGTAATTCAGATAGAATGTTTTGAGATTCTCGCTTACTCAAACATCGTAATAAGGGCCTCGACACAGACCTCTTATACAATGCCCCATCCAACATCACATAACCAAGAGCTTTACTCTTTATTTTCTTGAGCAAGTGCTTATCAAGAGGTAGTATTCCCTTTGTAAGAAAATTTAACAAGTCAGTTATCCAATCACCCCGAATACGCACCGAATCACCTACTACCTCCTCAACAAATTCACACTGCTCAGAGCTTGATATAATCGAAGGCAGTGGTTGTGTCACAATCCATGGATATTCTTCAGAGTAAGCCATTGTTGCTAAAGAATCAGCCATTGTGTTATTTCGTCTTCGAATATGCTCCACCTCAACATTTTCAAACTGTGCCATCACACTTCGAAGTTCTTGCAAATACAAAACTAAACGGTCTTTTTTAGCCTCTGATATTCCTTTAACATGGTTAACTACCAACTGCAAATCTGTTTCTAAGCGCACGAATATTGCTCCACAAATTTTTGCTAACCGCAATCCTGCTAGCACAGCTTCATATTCAGCTTCAATATTCGAAGCATGAAATCCAAATTTTATAGCTTGAAACATATACTCCCCTTTTGGTGCCACCAATTCAACTCCTGCACTCAACCCTTTATTACTAGATCCTCCATCAGTTCGTACTGTCCATATCGGATTCGTGTTCATTTTTTCATCTTCTTTCTCTTCGGATCTACTCGAATGAAACTCAACAAAGAAATCTGCTAAGGCCTGAGCTTTGACAGCCGTTCGTGGAGAGAATAACACATCGAAATCTCCCAATTCAACAGACCACTTAGTCATTCTTCCTGAGATATCTGGTTTTTGCAATACATTTTTCAATGGATAAGAAGTTCGAACCACAATTGTATGTGCTTGGAAGTAGGGACGCATTTTTCTCGCCGCTACCACTATGCACAATGCCAATTTTTCGAGCTTTAAGTAACGTTTTTCAGCATCAAACAAACTTTTACTGACATAATAGACGGGCTTCGAAATTCTTGAATCTTCACTAATCAGAACTGCACTCACTGCATAATCCGATACTGCTATATATAAAAACAATTGCTCACCTTCTCGAGGCTTTGATAATATTTCAGGAGAAGACAAAAGATTTTTTATCTTAATAAAAGCTTCTTCACAATCCGAAGTCCACTCAAAATTATTCGGTCGACGCAACACCTGGACAAAAGGCAAGCATTTATCTGAAAAACGAGAAATGAATCTGTTCAGAGCTGCTAACCTGCCTGTTAACATTTGCACTTCTTTGATATTCCGAGGCGAAGACATCGATATCAAAGCCTTCAACTGTTCTGGATCCACTTCGATTCCTCTTTCACTTATCACATATCCCAGAAACTTACCAGATCGGACTCCAAACGTGCATTTTTCTGGGTTCAACTTCAACTATATTGCTCTAAGATTCAGAAACGTCTCTTCTAAATCATCGATATGATCATCATCACTTTTGCTCTTAACAAGCATATCATCGATGTATACTTCGATATTCCTGCCTATTTGTGAAGCAAATGCCTTATTCATCAACCTTTGATATGTAGACCCAACATTTTTCAATCCAAACGGCATCACTCTATAACAATGTAGACCTCGATCAGTGATAAAAGTTGTGCTTTCTTCATCCTCTGGATTCATTCGAATTTGATTATATCCTGAAAATGCATCCATAAATGTTAGAATTTTGTTTCCAGAAGTAGAATCCACTAGTTGATCAATTCGAGGTACTGGGAAAGGATCCTTTGGGCAAACTCTGTTCAAATTTGTGAAGTCTACACACATCCTCCATTTTCCATTCTTCTTTTTCACCACTACAGGATTAGCTATCCACTTCGGATATTTGGACTCCCGGATATGCCCCATCTTATACAATCTATCTACCTCAGCAACTATGGCCTCGGATTTTTCCAACGAAAAAGCTCTCCTTTTTGTATTATCGGCTTGATCTTCAAATCCACAGCCAAGCTATGACATATAATATTAATTGGGACCCCCACTACATCCTCAGACCTCCAAGCAAACACATCCAAGTTCTTAGACAAAAAATTCAACAATCTTTCTCGCACTGATAAAGACAATAAAGTCCCAATTCGAAGTACTGTGTTATTATCGAAGACGTATTATTCTATCGCTTCACTTACTACCACAGAACTCGGGGTTGACCTCGGATCATCAATTCCTTCATCTTTACTACCAGAGGGAAACCCCCCAACTTGCTATTTCTCCATTGGATCATCGGTACTTTTATCACGTAGTCTAAATGCAGCAGCGTAACACTCTCTAGCTACTTTTTGATCACTTCGAACTACACCAATTCGATCCCCGACTACATATTTCAAACATTGATGAACTGTAGAAACTATAGCGTACATTTTTGCCAGCCATGACCTTCCAAAGATAGCATTGTAGCTCGACGGACAATCTACCACCATAAAAAGTACTTGTACTTTCTTTTTAAAAGGCCCTTTTCCCAGAGAAATTTCACCTTCAAACTCTCCCACTACATTCGCTGTTGCACCAGTAAACCCAATTATAGTTCTTTCTGACCTTTCTATCTGAGGTGGAGCATTTAATCTATCATATGTTGATTTGAACAACACATTAGCAGAACTTCCAGTATCAATCAATACTCGTCGAATTTCTACCCCACACACTTCTGCTCCAATGACCACTGCATCTTCATGTGGTCCAGTAATTCCTCTCAAATCATCCCCATCGAAAATTATAAATGGGACATTCTTATTGTATAGATGTGCTGATGCTCCTCCTTCAATTTGATGCGTTAAATTCACTATATGTCTTTTCCTCGAATTATTGGTATTATTAGTCATTGAGTCTCCCCCATATATTGCCAATGACTCAAAGAACGCACACAGATCTCGAACACGTCCCTTACACATCGGCTCATCAACTGACATCAACAACAATCGACTAGGGTCTGGGTCGACATATTCCGAAGCCACATCAAATTCATCATCTGCAACATCTAAAATCATCAGTGCAGTTTCCTGCTTAGAATTAGGATTACCAACCTTTTGAGTTACAGCTTTAGCGTTCTTTTTGACATACTCCAACAATTTTCCATTCTCTATCAAAATCTGCATCTCCTTCTTCAAAGCAATACAATCATTTGTATCATGTCCAATATCATCATGATACCTACGGAACCTGTTATTGCGTTCCTCTCTTGGCCTATTAATCGCTGCCGGCTTTCTGAAATTTACTGTTCCCTTGTTTTTCTCATATATTGATGCCACACTTTCAGTCAAATCCGCATAATATTCTGGTTTCACCCATACATTCGATCTCGGTTTGAACTGGTATTGATTACTGAAATTGTGATGATTAGAACCCCCTTGATATGAATTTGAACCTCCTCGGTAAGAAAAATTTTGATTACCCCTCGCCCTTGACGAGCTATTATTTGAAGCGTTCACTTGATTATTTCCCACTTGACTATTCCCTTTCTGAACACCAATATTTCCTCCTCGAACTCGAGTAGACTCTTCGACTTTGATCTGATCTTCAACCTGGGCCATGAGAGCTCCAAACGTTAATGCCCTACGCCTTGTTGTTTCATCAGCTAAATCTCCTGGCAACAATCCTTGTCGAAACGCTGCCATAGCCACCACTTCCTCACAATCATCTAATCCTGCTTTTGTTGACACAAATCTCTTAGTATAGTCCTTCAACTTTTCTCCCACAGCTTGCTTACATTGTATTATTGTATCTCCATTAGCTCTCATTTCTTTGCTTCCCACAAACTGTCTTCGAAAAGCTGTGTAAAAGCCTCTAAAATTTTCAATAGACTCCTTAGGAATCTTGTTACACCATTTTAATGCAGTTCCTTTGAATGTCTGAGAGAAGGCCCTGCAAACCAATTTATCATCATCCTCGAAATTAGTCATATAGTTCTTGAATTGCTCTATATGATCATCTGGATCTTGAGTTCCATCAAACTTGTCAATTTTAGAAATGTCGAACCGCCTCGGAAGCGGTACAGATCTGATCGCACTAATCAACGGGGAATTCCTCCAATCTACTCCTTGAACAAACTGGTCTTCATTCCTCATTCCCACAGTAGCATACAAACTTGGTTCCCCTTCAAATTTCCGAGGAGAATACACTTTCCGAGGAGAATACACTCGCCTTTCCTTCTTCTGCCTTCCTTCCTTATACATTTTAGCTGGCCACAATTCATATCCTCCCTCTCTCGAATGACCTCGAAAATGCTTATATCTCGGTGTTTCATCCGATTCCGAATTTTCATCATCTTCTTCACTAGAATCTACATACCGTCGCTTCTGCAACTTTTTTTTTTCATTCCACTGTGCTCCTTCCTACGCTCAAAACGTATCTTACGTCGAGCATCTTGAACATCATCGACGTCATTCGATTGATCCGACTGATAATCCTGATTACCTCTGGATATTTCAGATCTAAGTTTAACGTTATTATTATCTTGTTTCTTTTGAGAAAATTCATCAAGTTCTGCCACTTTTCTTATCAACTCATTCATTTTTCCTTCAAAATCAAATTGGTTTGATCGAATCGGAGCCGATTCACCTGCTTCTTTTTCTTGCAGATCAGATTTCAATGTCTCCAAAGCCTTTCGAACAGACGGATTATCACCTTCCTCCGAATTCATCTCCGATCAGCGAAAATATAAACGAAATGCTTCAGAAAACGAAAAAATTCGAGACTCGATTTTTGATCTATCGATCAAGGTATCTTCGCCCCCTCCTTCTAGCGCCAATTTGGTGAGAATAGAAACTAGCTAGAGAAAATTGATAATATCTACTAAGAATCAACAGAGATTTTTAGATGTGAATATAGTCTTTCTCCTCTAAATATTTCATAGGTGTAATCAGCTTCCTTGACCTCTTTAAATAGGCCTAGTGAGTTAGTTACAAATTCGGTTACATAAGAGATTTATTTACAATTTAGTCCCTGTTCTTCTTATAAAGCTTTAATCTTACTCTATATTAATAGAACTTATCATTCAAGTCCTTATTAGTTACATTTAAGTCCCTTATGAATATATTTCCTTATCAGATGTAATAAATTTAACGTAGAGAGTATATAGTAGAGAGATACAGTTACATCCCTATTAAATGTATTCTCAGAAAGTATCTATAAGCTATATTTAGCCTAATGGGCCTAATGGGTTGAATTATACTTATGGATCAAGCCTATAAGTTAATACCCATTAGGCCCAATAACACAATAAAATAAATATATTATAATAAATTACTTAACTAATAAAATAAATATAAAAGGTAAATATTGGCCTAACTCGAGTTTCACCCTTCGAATATTTTTGTCCTTATTAAGAATAGCTCGGAATTGTGCGGGAGCCTGACTAAGACTGACGTTACAGTTTTTATTTAATGGACCATTTTGCAATCCAATTAACAATATTATTTTTTTGTCTATAAATATGTTTAATTGTCATAATAGAAAGGATTAACTATCTACAACAAGTTATGATTGTGATCAAATACTAGGGTGCAAGACCTTTAACGAGTGTTTCAAAAAGGATAATTAAGTTAATTTCTATATCTACGTTAGTTAGTCTCACATATTTACACATATATAAGCCATCGAGAAGGGTTATGGCCTCAACTATAAGGGTAGTTTGTTTCTCATACAATTTACCATAACAGTTTAACATAACACCTTGAGAGTTTCTTATAAAAAAACCACCACCAGATTCTCCATTGTATAAACAAGATCCATATGAGTTTAGTTTTAATCTATTTTATCTGAGACGAATCCATTTAATATATAAAAGTTTTGTGTTATTACTATGATGATGAAAACAATTCTGAATATGTGATGATTTCAGATTACCAGTCAAGCGATCTTTTGTAAGTAAACTAGCACAATCTAATTTTACTAATATGTGATGAACTTTGTCTTTGATGTTACTTGATGAAATTGATATATTTTTTAATTTTTATTTATATTCGGAAGTTCAAATGGACCAGCTAATAATGGGTGGTAACATTTTTCGTATATGAGTTGCTTTGTTGGTTGATAATAATCAATAGCTTATTAAGCGCTCGAAAGTCATATGGTTTCTAATTAATATTCGAAAAGGCATGCGGAGTATTTCCATACTTCCCAAGTATTTTTGCATTGTACAAAAAGATCAATATTATTATAAAATTAGCATTTTGAAACAATATTAAAAAATATATTTTGAATGTTAGTATCAACTGATATTATACCTTTAAGAGTTCTCCAAAGAGTGAATGAATATTTATTTGAAGTGTTTGAGTTCTATATTTTGTTATATAGAATTGACTTTGTATCTTTTGTTCTTATCCTTTCCAAAGTATCTTTTAATTTAAAGCATCCAGAAGAAGATGCATTCCATTTGATTTCATCAAGTTTATTATCATGTAGTTTGAATTTACTAATTATGTTTATGTTAGATGGAAGCACATTATTTTTTCACTTATCAAAGTTCCAGTAGTTGTTAACCCAGAATTGAAAAATATTTTCAACATTATACCAGTTTTTGTTATTGTTATCTTGAAATTTAATTTGAGGATGGACATGACTCCATATCTCTAACCAAAAATCAATATCCCCCCTGCCTACTTTCCAATAATTGAATGATTCTGCCGTTTCTCAAATGGTGAACATCATATTCCAATATTTTGAGTCTTTAGTTTTGATGTAAGTTTGGAGTGGGTGTTTATCAGGAAAATAAATCATGTGCATCATTCTGAACCATAATGTTTTATTAGCTCTGAAAGTAAACCAAAGTTTACAAGGTAAAGAATTTTGAATGACTATTAAGTTTCTGAAATTTAATCCTTCTTCATCAAATGGTTTACAAAGTTTGTTCCATTTGGACAAAATGATTACGTTTTTATTTTCTTTGCCTTTCCAAAGAAACTTATTAAGAATTCTTTGAATTCTATCTATTATTGTTTTTGGAAGGTTATAACTTTGAACATAGTAAATTAGGATTGCCATGAAGACATATTAAATTAATATAATTTTGTATCCTAATGATAGGTTTTTTCAATCCTAATCCAAGATTTTATTTCTTATCTTAGAGACAATTTTTATGCTCAGATATTTAATAGGAAGGAAACTATTCTTAAAACCCAGTGATATTTTCAATATAATTTATACTAGTCCTATCTTTATTCATGGATGTTATAAAAATTGTTTTGTTTTTATTAATCAAATGACCAGAGACCTTTTGATTATGTTTTCACAAAATCACAGAGTTTTTTGACATGTTTTACTGAACTATTCATAAAGATGATAATATCGTCTGTAAATGTCAAACAATGAATATTTTTATCTTGCTTCTAGAATGATATCTCATGTTATTGTTTTCATGAAAAATGTGGTTTATACCTCTTAACTAATATTCTTCAGCCATTATGAAAAAGCTAGGTGATAAAGGATCACCATACCTTACACCACTAGATAAGTTAAAATATCCATAAATTAATCCATTCAGTATTCGTAAATAATGGACTATGTTAATAACTTTTATGATAAGTTTAATAAAATCATTACTAAAACCAAAATAAGACATTATCTTTGAGATAAAGCCGAATGCTAATATATCATATGCTTTATCCGTACCAAGTTTGAAGATTATATTTCCACCTCTAATTTTATTCTTTAGATTATAAGTGAGTTATTAAAATAATCTCATGGATGTTTATGTCCATAACACAACCTCCATGTTCTTCTGAAATAAAATTTGGAATAATAGTTATGAATATGTTATTTATTACTTTAGAGATGATTATGTTAAAACATCACCAAAATTTATAGGCTTGAAGTTATTTTGGGTCATTGGAGACTCATTTTTATAAATCTTGTATAAAATAGTAGCATAAATCCCCTTAGCAATAAAGTAATCTTTGAAATAAGAAATTATGGCCTCACATAAATCCTTATGAATTTTGGCAAACAAACAGAGTAAAATTTAGTGTTGAATCCATGTATACCAGCCATACTATTTGGGCTGATAGAGTGGATTGTTTTATAAATTTCATCTATAGTAAGAGTATTTAGAAGGTATTGGTTATCCTGATCAATTATTATTCGAGGAATAAAGTTTTGAAAGTCTTTCAAGTTAATATTATCATCCTGATTAGTGAGAATGTTTTTGAAATGTTCAACAACAAAATTTCCTAAAGAGGGTTAGTCATCAATCTATGAATCACCATTCCAGATTCCATGGATTCTATTTCTAGCTTCTTCTTTTTTACATAATTGTGAAAGCCAAACGTGTTACGATCACCATTCTTGAACCCGGAAGATGCATTTTTTTTGTACCCAAAATGCCTCTTCATTGGCTAGAAGTTTTAAGTGTTTGACCTTGGCTTTGATAATCTAATTTTATTTTCTATAGATTTAGAATTTTCAAAATAGTTTTCCAAATGTTTTCCTTAATCTTCAACTTCATCTAAACTATCAAAGATGTTTCCAAATACATTCTAGTTCTAATATTTTAATTTCTGTTTTAATCTCTTTAGCTTGGCCCAGAATACCTGGATTGGAGGTTTAGGGATATGTGTTGTCCAATTTTCATAAATTATGGTTGGAGCAACCACGTGTTAAGAAATTTGAAGTCTGATTTATGCTTGATTGTGTTTAAATTAATGGATATGCACAATTGTGAGTGATATTACAACAACTAAAGGGAAAACCTAATATTTTTTGTAAGTTGATCAAGTCTGTTAGAATTGATCATAGGCTCTTGAAGAGCTATGAAATCAATTTTTTAGATTTTAGTATTGATTTTATTATCCTAATGGTTCTTTTATTTCATATTCCTTTAGCATTCCAATTCAAAGTATTTATTGTAATTTTGAGATAGAGGTGAAACTTCGAGTTTATTCTTTTAAATGAATCAACTTTGCATTTAGTGGTCCTCTATATGGTTTAGTTTTTTATTTTCTGATTCTTTTGCTAATGCTTTCAGTATTTTTCTAACATTTCCGTTTTCTTTTTGACATTGAGGGATAAATGAAGGTCACATTTATTTTTTGGTATATTGGATTCATAGCTTCAATCCAGAATTTTAAAATCATTCAAAGTATTAAAAATGTTTCCTAATTCTAGGGCGTGGAATGCTTCAATGATTTCATTATCTTGTATTGTAGGAGAATAATTTCAGCTTCATTTTGTTTATTACTTTTTGAATTTTGTTTTTCAGATTTATTTTCTATTTTCTATTTGTTATTATCCAAATCCTTTTAAACTTTGATTACTCTCTTTAAGTTCAAATTATATATTTTCAATGTTTATTAATTTTTTTTCTTCAGAGATAATTTTGTTATCTTGGATAACAACATTGTCTTTCTCAAGAATGTTATTTTGATCCTTTTGAACAACAATGAAATTTATTTTATTTAGTTATTTTGGAATCCATGTTCTCTGTTATGAATATGGATTCAAAGATGGTCTGTCTAAATTTTTGGTAGTTTTATTAGAAGGTTTGTGAATTAATAATTTTTTTGTTGAATTCATACTTTTTATAATATTTTGATTGGTGATCTAGATTTTTGCATTTTAGGAAATAATGAGGTATTTCTCCATAAGAGATGGTCTTCTAAAAACCATCTCATTCAACAAAACTTATCCAAATTTTATAAGAGAGTGGTTGAGAGACATCCAACTCCAACTAAACATAGGTTATAGGGTAAACTAGACATCCAGATATCAAAATGTCTTCCTATGGCTTTCGATATTTGTACAATCGTGTCTTGATTGTACATATATTTGGGTAAACTCGAGAAAGAAACCCAAACATAGGTTATAGGGGATTTAATTCTTATATTTAATCGCAGGTACCATTTAAGAAGGCAGAAGGAATGCTGGCCAAGAGTCCAAACATTCCATTTCCATATTTGTTTTTTACATATTCTAAAATTTCCAGTTCTATTAAAATATGTCTGTAATCCCATTGGGATATACTAAAATTTATAGAGAGCTTACAATTTTATATAAATAATTGTATTTTAGGTTTACCATTAGAGAACTTTTCTATAATTGTGAATTTAGAGAGAGAGAGAGAGAGAGTGAGTATTAGACTTATGTTTCTCATCAAAGATGATAGCTTTGTGTCATTCTTTCATCTGGATATGAACCTTTGCATGTAAGAAATCCTTGTTCTCGACTTTGGTTACGAAGGTTCTTTCCTTAGTTGTTGTCTTCTTTTTCCATGGATTTGTCAGATTACGGGATGTATCTTCTTTTACGAAGGTTAGATTGTTGAAGATTTCATGGATTTGACTGGTACCATGGTTTGTTGGGTTTTGACTTTTGTGAGCTAATACCGGAAAGTGTTCCATGAAGCTTTCATCTTCTAATGATTTTATTTCTTTTAAGCTCGATCTTCTTCTGTTTGTTGGATCTGCTCGTCGAGTGTCAATATCTTGAAAACCATATGAGAGAAGGTATTATTGAAACTTCATCTTGATTATATTTGTCTTCCACTGAAGACAAATTTCTTGAATCTGGATCTTTCATGGATATTTTGAAGATTGTGATAAGAATTTGAGAGTCTTCAGAGAAAGACTATCGAGTTTGACTCGATATTAGGGATTTTAACCATTTAATTGTTTTAGCCTGATGAGAGTTTAATCAAAACAGTTTTAATGAATTTTAATCACCTATTATTGAGCTCATTAAAAGTAGTATAAAGTTTTCATAGTTTTATTATTATATTCTGATTATTATTATGGTTTGGTTATAAATACTACAAATATTGTTATATTATGAACATTACTAGTGATAGAATAATGATTATAGTTTGATTACTGTATAACTTATTATAATTTTCTTATTTTGTAAGTATAATTTTTTTGTGATAAGATGTTATATTGTGAATGAGATTCAAGGATAAAAAATAATTTTTTATTCATTTATAATTTTTACAATTTATATTCGTGCGGGCCAGAAGTTGTACAAATGTTCTCAAATTATACGATCTTATTACAAACTCACTAATAAACTTCTCTTACAAATGGACTTCATCATCTACAATTCGTCTTCTGATTTAACCGATTCCTCATCCTCGCGTCAATCAACAACTTCATTCAAAATGTATTCTTCAATATCTTCAAAGTTCATCGCAGATGCCCATTTGATTTTCTTCCATTTCATATTTCACGTCTTGCATCTTATGGGCCACCTCATACCAGTCTTTGACTGCAACACATACTTCAAGTGCATCGTTAGTCAGTCTTGATCGTT
Source organism: Limnanthes douglasii subsp. nivea (assembly GCA_036936605.1). Classification (NCBI taxonomy): domain Eukaryota; kingdom Viridiplantae; phylum Streptophyta; class Magnoliopsida; order Brassicales; family Limnanthaceae; genus Limnanthes; species Limnanthes douglasii. The sequence goes on from JAUPFV010000005.1 coordinate 77,529,396, forward strand.
TAATCATGTATTGATATCCATCCTGATTAAACGCACATTCACTTGGCACTATAGACATAAATATGGAAAAAACCTCTCTGGTTAACGTGGAAAGAATATGAAGCTGGTCTTATTTGGACTTCCACCACCTTAAGATATCAAAAGGGTTTTTTGCACCATACTAATCTAAATCATATCAAGTGTTCAAATATCTGGTTATTTCATTATCAGCTTGATGAGCTTCTCTTATCTTTCCTTTATCTATCATTGCAATTCCCACATAGTTATTAGTATTGCGATTTCTGCATATCCCCTTAGTAGTCGTTACATTCGAGGATCTAGCATTTATATTTCTCATAAATTTTTCAATATATTCATTATAAATTTTATAAAACTAAGAGTAAATTTCTTGAATATATTCTTGATATTTATATGTTCAAGTACCAAGTTTGATACTTTCATAAAATAGCACAACTAAAAACATAACCCTCATGTTTACTAAAATTATAAAAATAATACACCCAATAGCATTAACGTGTAGTTAGAGATAAAAATACTTTTCAAATTTTGTTTTTCTACCACGCATCATTTCGAGACACACATTCTTATCCATATATGTATGTATATTTATGTTAATATTAGTAATATTAAAAAGGGCCAAATGAATGTTAGGACTATATTTTGTAGAAAATATTTTAGTTGCATTTTAAACGACTTCAAGAAATGTAACAATGAAGCACAATAATGTCAATGTAAACCAATAAGAGGATGCATATAATTATAATTATTATAAAGCTTGTCAATCTAATATTTATACGTATAAGCATGTGTAAGAAGATAATATGTAGAGTTTCATCTAGTTTTGACATCTAAAACTAATTTTATGTATTTTTGTGCATTATCCAAAATAATTTCTTTCCAATATTTTTGTCTAGGACCGAGGTCGAGCATAGTCGGACTTCCTTTTTAATAGGCTCAATATAATCAGTAAACAATGCACTTATTCCATATTTTACAACCAATTGAATTATATAACATAAAGATCTAGTGTGAAACATATTATGAAAATTCGGGTTATAATTATTTTTAAATAAATCAATAGCTGCATCGTTCGTAAATTTATTATTAAAACAAATTTACATAATTTTATTTGTAATTTTAAAATCACGCATACAATCTAACAGACTATCTCTAATTACAATAATAATGTGCTTAATAGCACAAAAATATACAATTCTTCTCTAGAGTATCCAATGAAGATCCATCTAATGTAAAGTAACACACATGATATCAAATTCATGAAATATTGCTATATCACTAGTCAAAGAAAAAATCTATGTAAAGTTAATATGGATCATTATTTATTTCTTTTTGGTTTTTAAATATTACGTAACTATTGTCTCATAGAGCTACATGCGATGCGTTTGGATCTTGGGTTGATCCTATTTTCTATCAAAGTCTCATATCTCCAAGAATCACCAAAACTTAATGGTTGTGCACTACCAACAACATATATCATGGTTTTTTGCTATATATATTTTTATTAAAAACAAATGAATTATTACTATTCAGATCTATGGTATTCTGTTCTTTTCGTTCCACTATTTTTTTCCACCCTTACAGGTTTATGATTTATGATAATCTTTACACATATCTATATCATTTTCAGGTTTCATACGAAAATGGTCTCATATCCAAGATGTTTTTTCCAAAACTTTGAACCATTACTAACAACGATATCACTAGCATAAGAAGAATGTGTTTCAAACCACTCTCGACAGAATCATGTATATTATAATCAAAAGAATTTATGTCCGGATTAGCGATAAGTTGAGGTGGAATATTTGGTCTCTTACTATTTTGATGTCATTTAAATTATTAAAAACAATTAAACAACTAGTAAATGAAACAAATAAAAAATACCATAAATAAAAGAAAATAAAAGTATACCAAACACTTACATCACTAATGATCCTCCACCGTCTAGTAAACTTGATCAAGTTGATCGAATATGCATTTTCCTCGAAGTTTATAGAAGACGAACTTAGAGGAAGAATATTATAGAAAATTATAGTAGTTAGGTTTGAGAGATTATAATTGTAGTTTTGAGAGCTTTTGAATAAGAAGAATATTGTTTGAGAGATGAATTGAGAGATGAATTAGAAATAGAGATGTTTCTTCTCTCTTTATAAAGACTAAACTCTAAAAATATTTTACCTTCACCGGAAAATAGATATTTGTTTTTGCTAACGAATTTTTTTTAAATGATCAAAATAGATACTTTTTTGGCAAAACGGATATTTGTTTTGATCATTTAAAAATAATATCCATTGTACAAAAGGATATTTGATTTATTGAACAAACATCTAGTTGGCTTCGACGAACGAATATTCATCTAATATAACAAATATCTTTTTTCCCTAAAGAATAGTTTTGGTTTTATTGTCTTCTTAATGGCTAACCAATATTTTTTAACAATAAATATGATCATTCTTCTCTCATTTTTCTTATATTAGCATTCTACTACTTCTAATTTTAAATCATCCTTCAAATTTTGGTCCCTTAAATCATAATTTTAATCGATTTATATTGAATAGTTCTACAAAATTGTAAAAGAAATACCCAAAAAGATGCCCTCAAAGGATCCACATCGCGAAGGAGACCTAGGATGGCGTCAAAGAAAGATATTCAGGCCGATATATTTGAACATCTAGAATAAGAAACAAATGAGAATACTCAAGATGGCGTCAACGGTGTTATTCATGTTCAAATGAACGGAATCACTATAAATGCGAGTATATTTTTAGAAATTGATGAGCTTAACGATGCCTTAGGTATCAAGTGTTATTTAATCATCTTATGGAGGAGATGGGTTGATTTGAGTTTGCGAAATTTAGTTGCAACTGGTATATAAAAATAATATAACAATTTTATTCAACTACAAGAATAATTTTGAATAATATATCTTATTTGGGGATGAGCTCCAAAGACAATACCATTTAAAAAGTTTTTTTAAGGTATTTAAGTTATTATTATAATAATTGGCATACTAATTGGTATATCACGTTTAATAAAGCAGTAATCTAAATGAAGTTCGGAAATTGTAGGCCTCAACGAATGTTTGGTAGTAATCCTAGACTTGTTAGTAGCCATAATTTAAATGAAGTTCAGAAATTAGCTATGGAATTAGTTAATACTTGTTTGATTCTTAATAATAATAATGTTCAAACTTTTTGTATCTTCAATCATTTGAAATTGTTGCTATAGTGTCGGGATGCATAATAAATTTACTAGCTTGATCATTATACATATGAGTAATACACGTGGTGAAAAATATATACCTTATGTAATAATACTAACTCGGTTGCTTAAAAATAAAAGGGTAGATGTTAATGGATGGATTGAGCGTCCAATTGGGAGGGGGGTGTTCCAGATTAGGAAATACACCTTTAAGAAGCCACGAGATATATTCTTGGAATGGAAAACTCTAGTCGAAGTGACAAGTTTTTCAAAATCTCGAGGAAAATTTGGAGCAAATCTAGCAGTTCAATTAGTGCATTGCATCTAATACGTCTCAACGGTGGCTGAAGCAAATCGGGGACGATAGGAGGCAAAGGTCGACCACTTCAAGTGTCATTAGTACTTTTCATCAACCAACACCTGAACCTGAAAGAAGATTGTTTGAACACGAATATATGGAATAGACGTATTACCAAACCCATACTTAGTCGGGTTAGGTGAAGTTAGCATCCCCAAAATCAAATAAAAAATCACTTGTAACATCAACAAGAGTACTCACGAAGAATAGTTCATCACCCAAAATCAAAAAATCAAATGCAATCACTTGTAACATCAACAAGAGTACTCACCTGCGAATAGTTGAAATATGCAGTTGGAAACAATTTATCAATAAAATTTAATCATATAATATTTTTTTAAATATAGTTTTCTCGTTCAACTAAATTTAATCATATAATTTTGTAAATATATATATATATATATATATATATATATATATATATATTAAAAAATATAATAAAATATTTAAAATATTCAAATAAAATTACAAAAACATTAAATAAATATCTAAAATATTTTGTTTATCATATATTTTATTGTATAAAGTTATAAATACAAATTAATTTTTAATAAATATAGTAAAAAAGTCAATAAAATATTCAAATAATCAGAAAAAAACGCAATATTGATATTGGAATAATGATAGAATTGTTAGGATATAATTTTGGGACGAAATAATTGTCACGATAGAATTCAAATCTTGTTACGATCGACTTTTTGGACCAAATTTTTTTGGTAGGATTAAATTATTTCACGATAAAACTACTGTTACGACCGACGAAACTGTTTAAAAAAAAAAAAGGAGCGGACGACACAGCCCCCGGCAACCCCTAGTGACGAGAGGTCTAAGATAATGATGAGACCTGTTTCGTATTCATGCAATGTTGTAAAGTAGGAGTAATTAAAACATTTGGTAAGACTTCAATCATGTCTAAAAGAAGTAGCAAGTAGGGCAATGACTTAAAGCTTTTATTAAAGGGTCCTTAATTACAATTAGGTAGAACATCTATTCGTGTATCGTAACACAAGAAATGTTGTCACGGAATATTATTACTTTAAATACTATTCGATGATTTGATAGAGAGAGATTATAATATATGTAGCATTCCTTTTATGTATTTAGACTTTTGATAATACAAAAAATATATTGTAACTCCTACTTTTCTATGAATTAGTAACCTAAAAATTTATGTCGTAGACCATCTCGAACTGTCCCTGTATATAAATATATACATTCTCAATTGTCTTTATATAAAATTTAGAAAATACGGCCACGTCATTATATTTACTTTTAATTTTGTTTAATTAAAGTGTAAAATCGATAATAGAAAAAAATGTTTCTATTAGGTTATCTCCTCCAATAAATTATTTAGCATAATAATTAATAATGTAATATTAGGGGGTGAAACTCTTCACGATATATACTTAGATATAAATAAATACTTTTAACTTTAGAGTAAATATTAATTATTAATATATATTTTATTTTATTTCATGACAACACTATATTATAGGTATATGTTATAATTAAACAAAAATAAAAATTTTATGTATTTATCAACGGAGCTAAATAATGAAAGAATGATGTTAGTATAAGTAGAAGTGTTTGAAACACGATACCATAGTATTGTACTAGTTTCTACGGACTCGATACTATAAGACCTGAAATATGACATCAAAGATAAAAGTATCAGTCTATAAGAACTCAATATTACTTAAAAGCCATGAAAGATGACATCATTATGTGATACTTAATGGGCAGACCTGCTACGTAAAACCATAAATATAGCACCTTAATACGGTACTAACTTTGGTCGATCTAATATTTAAAGTATACAAACTATGGATGGGTTGCGACGACATCACTGACAACCCCTCATGCGTATAATTTAAAATTATTTTCCGTTGTTACATTAAGTATGTCATAATTTGATGGCGATTACCTTTTTAAATTAGAACCACTAACATGATTACCACAATATTTTTGTTATTAGAAAAGTCATGCCCCTCGAGGTCAGCTATACTTTGAATATCAACAAATGTGAGAGACAACACCACAATGGCACAACAACACAAAACATGCATAAAAATATATATTGGACTGCAAAACATATGTACAAACACACCAAAAATGTATATTGGAACCCCCAAGAATTTAGTAGCAAGTTAACAAAATATTTCACTTATACGCACGACAAACTTATAAATATAAAACAAAATAAAACAAATAATGAGGCATGATCGATCTGTTTGGAAGCAACAATACCACGAGAAAGTAGAAGTCCCCTAGATCGATCAGTGCACCATCAAGCTAGGGTCGTTGACATCAGAAGATGATCACTGTATTTTGGCAGGGATCTTACCATTCAAAACTAATTATGAAAGATCTCTTAAGTCCATGATATCACCAAAAGGCTGATAAAGGGTATTACCATGTTAGCATGTAACACCTTGACATACTTATCAATCTATTTGATCGCGTTTGCCTCCCTCGTTGTCATGTGTAGTGCATGATTATTTGTGACTCTAGTATCTCTCTCCAAAATTGGATATATTCTAGCCTCTATCTTAACAAACCTCCTCTAAGTTTATGAATGATGTCTAAAATGTTTAAGTCATTCGACGTCCGCAAGATAAAATTTATGAACCTTTGCTCACTGCCTGTCTGTCGTAGTTGATTTTTATATTAGTTTTTAGTCGTTTCATTTGCCTTCTTTGTTTCCTCATTTATCATCTTTGTATACAATGTGGTCTTACTGATATTAGGCTCAATATTCGGTTCCATATATCGAAGGGAGCAAGATTGACAGGTCCATCTCATGAAATAAATGAAAATTTTGTATACTATTGACCAAGTTATAAATAGTATGCATCAGGATATTATATTAATTTCTTAACAAACAATTAGAAATAATTTGTACATTATTAATATGAATAAAAATGTATACTTTAAGCCCTACTTAATATTGTCAATACGAATTCCATAAACGTTTGGCCACCGACAATTGTACAAATTGAGTTGGTGCAAAGTAAGCAAAAATTTATCTCAACCTTTCAATGGGCAAAGGACTATAAGAACCTAGCTTATCAAGATTTCAAGCGGTTTATCTAGCTCATTTATGGGAAGGTTTGATGTTTTCAGTGCCCCAAACGACTCATAATTTAGGTCATCTATTATCGAGTATTGAACGTTAGTGAGAACATCCTCCACAAGCTTATTTGATTCATCCTTTGGGCTAGACTAGTTAGGCGCTGCTACATTTTGGTTATTCTTAAGAATACTATAGCCTTCTTTGGTACATTCTCGTTTTTCATAATTTTTCATCTGTGCATACAACCTTGGTGTCGTCGTCGCCTTGGCTATTTTTGTATGAATTTTTATTCCATCTCTTCCTTTCACTATGAAGTCTTCATCTACCATGAACAAATTATTCGTAGCATCCCCTTGAGCTGATGAAGCTTTGTTCTCCAGCTGAATCTTTTTTGTTGGGTGACCACCGAACAACGCACTATCAGAAATTTGACGTCTCACTTATCCAATTTCTCTCGGGCATTGAAATTAAATAGCCGCCTCATCTCTTTATCACCATTTGTGTCACTTTCTAACTTGAAAAATCTACTCATCGGTCACCTCACCACTGATGATGTTAAGCTGGTTAACATGGGGAAATGATTTTATAATAGTTAATTTGTTATTATCGCGCCAATATAGTGAAATATAGTTTGGCTTCATCTTTCAACAACCCAAATTCCCTTCCAATTTTTAAATCAAAACTAGTTGTCATTGTTGTGATATTCTGATATGTAAAATTCACTAATATTAATCAAGGTAGGACTTACTGCAAACATACCAGTCCACACGAGTCAATGAAACCTCTTATATTTTATGGTCTCTCAATTAACCTTCACAAAAACAAATAACAATTTCCAACCAATGTATGTATACGGAAGGTCTTACATAATCTTGTATGCATCAGACATGGAGAGATACTAGTAATGGAGCCCTGGTGTCAGCACTAGGGTCGAGATGATAATCAAGGATTTGGTCTGAAATGGTAGTTATGCTAATTCTTACCCGACCCACATTTCTATAAGGAGACGTCAAACGTTGGGCGTCAACTAACTTGATATAAGTTTTTTATACATGTAGTAAAAAATATAATGATGAAAAGGGAAATACATGCCCATTTAAAAAATTATTGTAAGAGTAATAGGCATATCGACTATATAATATTGGTTCAAAAAAATGGTCCAAGTCCATTCGTATGTGGGAAATGTCAGATTAGTTCTCCACACATTGATGCAGTAACTCGAACTTTAACGTGTTGCAACCGACTGAGAACCATCACATAGGGTGGAAAGCCTCATACTGTTTTAGAAGATGTTAACTTGGTGCCTCATAGGTCGATTGTTTATCAATATTTTATATATTGGGTGTCTACTTAATGGCTCATATGGGGTATAAGTTTTTTCACCATCAGGACGATATACCAGTGACCTATGGCGGTCACCATACCCCTTGTGTGTAGCTGAATACCTACTTAGAGAAAATCTAGTTAGTGGCCTGTAGATAATAGTACTATAGTTAAAGACACATATGACTCCATGATACAAATACCTCTAGTTAACCTAGTAAGTGTCTATTTGGCCAATTTACAAGCTTTTTGTGTCATATGGTAGCTATATTCCTCAATCAACCATTGTATATTTAGAGTTTGAGAGGATTTTTTTTACGGTTATGAACTAAATTTGAGCGTTGTGCTGCTCTAGAGGTTTGGAAGAAATATACGATTGCATTTCAAAACATTGGTTCTCTATTCATAAAGTAAGATGTGACCCTTTTTCCCTTGAATAATGATATCGCCTTGTATTTTGATTGACATAATAGGTATATGCGTGTGAGAATATGAGGAGTCTTAGAGGCAAATTCATGTGCAATATTTGACAACTCATGTTGTACATCAACGCCATAATTCAGTGATGACTGAAGTGAAAAATCTACCCTAAAGCATTGCTTGCCATTCAATAACAATTTATTGTCCAAATAGTATGTAACAAGTGAGTCGGGAGACACTATATATATTTCACATATTCGCCTTCATTGATCAGAGCCATCACAATCTCTTAATTATGCTCATGAGGTGTATCATCCAACCCCATTGATTCCCCTCATAGGTTTCCGCCAGAAGACATCACATTTTTAGGTGATTTTTTATGAACTAAAAATAATCCATACCTCATCAACACTCGAGAACACTAAAGAGAGGAGGGTGTTTTTCAAAGATGTTTACAGTTAATTGCACGAGATTAGTTGTGTTAGGGGGGAGGGGGTTTATATACCCAAATATTAACTGACAGTTTAAATGGTCGATCAATCAACAGAACATCACTCAAAATGTTTTTGTCGATTTGCCTATATTATTTTACTCCTATCTCAATAATGATATTCTCATGCATCTTCGTCTGTTCCGCCTCGAACATTACGCAAACGCAAAGTAACTCTAAGCTTATCTATTCAAAGAAGTCTAGAATAAGTTACATCACTTACCAATTCTGGTCCACCTCGAATATCATGCAAGGTAACCCCTCGAATTAAATCAGAATCACATCTTTCTCGAGATGTTTCTACAAAAAATAAAACTTTTATAGCTATGTGAGACTCCAAAGCTAACATATTTTCACAAAACAACATCAATAATCCTACACCATCACCTTTTCCCCCGATAGAGACTGCTGGGACCATCACATAGTCTCAACAAACTTCCTCGCATACTCAAGAAGCAAAACTACCCTCAAACCTTAATCCTCCTCGATTAATAAATGAAGTGTCTGAGGAAGATGCTGATTCAGAAACAACACAATCAAATTTCAAGGACAAGGAAAATGATGTTGCATCTGACACATAATACGATGCCTCGAAACAAGGAGCAGCAGAGAGAAGAATAAAAAAACTAAAGCTCCAGTTGAGATTCCCAAGGACATTGATGTCTCAATCAATATAAACTTGAAACCACTCATCCCCAAATATATTATGACGCTAAAAAATGTGTCATACATTTACTTTAACAAAACTCATGTTGATCGTTTGAAGAAACAATATGAAAATGGTAGACAACATCACACTTTGACTTCCAAAGGAAGTGGAGACTCCTCTAATTGTGGAGCAGATGAGTTGGTGGTCTATCCTACGATCATCAACTGGGGTCTTCGATTTCAACTAGATCCGATGATAGTGGAATACTTCGAAATCTTGGACCTTTTTCCTACACAAGCGACAGTGAGACTATGGTTTACACTCCTGTAAGTGATTATGGCTCGAGATTAATGAAAACTCTTCTCTCCATTAAGGATTTCCTTGCCATAATTGGTATTTCAAAGGGACCAGTACTACCCTTTTACTACCTAACATTAAATTAATGACTTCAAAGTTATCGACGATTTTCTTGAAGTTGAAAAATTATATAAACAAATATTTGTCTTTATATCAAGAGCTTAGGAGAATGTTAAAGAAATATCTGAGCCGAATCCTTCCAAACGTAATCTTGTTTGGAGAAGCAACAATAAGTATTTTCATTTATATCTCATTTTATCTTTTTTAACTGATATATGCTTTCCCATATATATTGTCATTGTTCTTAGGAATTTTGAGGAGGTATAATAATTGACAAAACGACGCGAAACATGTCTTTCCTCAACTAGCCACTTGGGCAGAATATGAATGGGGCAATGGGTTTCACTCAGCCTTTCAACCCACTAATTTCAACAACAGTCATTTGTGGAGGATTTTCTTGGGTGCCAACCTCCCCGAAAATCTAATGAAGCAACCAAAACCAAACCTTGTTGTGAAAAGACTGCCTACACTTGATAACAAAATTATTTTGTAGGTGCGCAATAGATCTGCCAGTCACTTGCCTTCGAAAAAAAAAGATCAAGAAAAAACAACTATTACATCTGGTGCTAGCCCTTCCTCTAAACTGAATTCGTAAAATAAAAAAGGAACTAAAACCAAGAGGAAAGAAACTAAGGTTAGTCTTTCAACAATCGAATAGGGTGTTGAGTCTGAACCTTCTTAAAAAGAAAGAAGACTTCTACCCCAAGGAAAAAGAAATCTGCAAAAGCTTCATCATGAAAAAAGAGTAGAAAAGACCCCTAACTCAATTGTTTTAGATATTTTCCAACTGAAGCTAAAAAAGACAATCTTCCAGGAGGAGTTAAAGTAGGAGATAATCAAAGAGAAATGAGTATAGAAAATTACCATGGAGATGACCAATTCTTTCCTGATAAGCCTACTAGTGAAGAAGAGCTTCAAGCTCTCTACAAAGACATGGATACAGAGGTTCAACAAATCCAAGAATAACTTCGACAAATTGTACATCGAGTTACTCCTCCTGTCTTGCATGAATCATGCCTTCTTCAGATGCTGCCCTGGCCTCCTCATCAACTCTTATGCCTTACAACAAAGGAAGGTTCATCCCTGTCTAAGAGTAATCCGAAGAAGTATTACTTGCTCTGCAACATGTATCCAACCTCAAAGAAGAAACCAAATTATTATGCACCGGAGTAAATTCTTCTCAGATACATTTAGAAAATATGACTAAGGAGATGCTCCGACTTAAAAATGATGCTGCGGCAAAAAAAGGATTGAGAGAGAGTTTTAGAAAACATATCCAGGAGCAACTTCATGTATTCCAAATTGACAGGTCGCAATATATCCATGGATCCATCTAACTTAAACTTCGTCTTTGCTCCATGCATGATAAAAAAAAATAGAGAAGCTTAATTCTTCTCATCAAGCTGAGATGGAAGCGCTTAAGAACAAACATGTTCGGGAACTTTCTGAGGAGTAGAAAAAATATTCTTATTTTTAAGAATCTTTAAACAAGAGTGAATAAGAAAAGAAGAAGTTGACATCTGATATAGTTGATCTCAAGACCGCTCTTGGGAAAGAAAGATAAATTATTATGGATGCTGCTGAAACTGAATGTGGAATAGACACATTAGCTGTCATAAAGAATGTCGAGAAGCAGCAATCAATCAACTTGTTCGTGAAATTCATGCACCATTCCCTAAGGTAAACTTGTCAAGATTATAGGAATGATTCCCCATTGACAACCGACCCAGTGAGGCCTTCGATCTTGTCCCACTAACTCCGCCGAAGAGATAGATTCAGAAGAAAATGATACTGGTGAAGGAGATTCTCCCGAAGAGAATTCCGAAGAAAAATAACTATTGTTTCCCTTTTTTGTCCAAGTCACTTAATATTGTATGATGAGTGAATGCTTAGTTGTTCAACATTCATAATATATTTTTGTAAGTTCGAATTAGCTTTCGTGAATTAGTACTTTTCCTTTGCCTATATTCATTTTCCCTATCATAAAAACTTATAATTTGAAGAACAAAGTCATTTTTACCTCGGATAATAATAGTGCGTGAAAAAGTGCGTTTAAAGAATGTAGCACCTCGACTAACAATTGGTGTGTTTAAACAATGTGAACACCTAATATATATATATATATAGTGCTTTAAAGAATGTAGCACCTCGAATATATATAGTGCATTTAGATAATGTAGCACCTCAAATATATATTGTGCGTTTAGAGAATATAGCACCTCTAATATGGTCGTCTTTTCAAGAAGTGGTGATAATGAACGTTTAACACTTCAGAATAATTACTTTTGGTCAACAATTTCAAAGATAATCAATCTTTGACTAGTTACTAAAATTATTTAAATACTTATGTTTAAAACAACCATTGGCCAAAAAATACTTTTATAAATATCTTTCAATATTTATATTATACCTCATTAAAACCTCCCTGGGCCAACAGGGCAGGAAATAGTATGTCAATTATTCAAAAAATAGTCAAAAGAAAACATCATTCGAATTATAGCTTTAGGTGCTCTATATTCCAAGGATATTGAAGCATTATTCCTTGCTCATCACAAAGGCGATAAGTACCCGACTTCAGTCTCTCCATAACCATATAAGGACCCTCCCAATTTGGTGCCATCTTTTCGAGGAGTTTGTCCTTTTTATGAATGAATACTTTTCTCAAGAATTTGTCTCCTACCTTAAAATCCTTCATTCTAATCTTTGAATTGTATCGGCTCCTCATCAACGTTTGATAATGAGTCATACTCACATGAGATCTAACTTTTTTTTCTTCGATAAAATCTAGCTCTGTTCTCTTTGCCTCTTCATTCACCTCTTTAGAATATTGAAGTACCATATATGAAGGTAGAGTATATTCTGCATGACTAATAACATTCATACCATAGACCAAAGAAAAACGGGTTTCTTGAGTAGCCTCTATAGTAATTGTACGATAAGCCCACAACACCTCTTACAAATAGTTATGCCATTTCCCTGCAGCACATGTTAAATTCTTCTTCAAACCTTCCAAAATAGATCTATCGGTCACTTCTACTTGACCATTTTATTGTGGATAAAATGACGTAGAAAAACACTATGTTATTCCCCTTGAAGTACAAAAAGAAGTCATTTCCCTATTGTTAAATTGAAGACCATTATTAGTAGTGATTTTTTGAGGAACCCCAAAGCGGTAACAAATATTATTCACAATGAACTTAATAACATCTTTTGCCTTTGTTCTAAAGAATGGTTCAACTTCTGCCCACTTCGAAATGTAATTCACCGCCACACTGATCATTTGACGTCCTCCAGAAGCCATAAGCAATGGTCCTACCAAATATATTCCACATCTGTCAAACGAGATAGCTTCGGAAATAGACATAAGTGGTACTGCTGGTTTGTGAATGAAATGGGAAAAACACTGACAAGTATCACAACATCGAATTAGAACTTTAGCATCATTCATAATTGAAGTCCAATAATACCATGCCAACAAAACCAAACGCATCAAGGACTTGAAACCATAATGTGTTGAACCCTTAAGATCTCTTGAGACTCTTTTTTCCCAAAAAACGTAGAAATGGTCTACTCAAAGATTTCTTATATAACACTATATCCAATACAACATAAACATAGGATTTATATCTTATTTTTTTAGCCAGCTGTGGATCTTGAGGTAACATACCCCTTAGTAAAAAAAATAAGAATATCAGACCTCCAATCACCTTGAATCGTATCTGGAGTGACAAATACTTCCTCAACATATTTACATTGCTCTGATCGTGTCAAAATTGAAGGATCTCTTGTAACAATATCCAATGATAGTCTTCTGTATAAGAAATTGTTGCCAAAGATTCAACAAGTGTATTATCCCCTCAGTTAATATGTTCTATAGTCACTTTATCAAACATGAGAGCCAAATTCCGAAGCTCAAGCGGATACAAAATTAAACGATCATTTTTAGCCTCGGAAACACATGCCATATGATTTTCCACTAACTCTGAATCTATTTCCAAACATATTGTTGTTGCTCCACATATATTACCAAGTCTTAAGCCAGCCAATGTAGCCTCATGTTCAGCTTAATTATTTGATGCATGAAAACCAAAGCGAATAGCTTTGACACATTTTCTTCCCATAAGGAGCAACTAGTTGAACTGTTTCACTGCATCCCAATATACTAGACCTACTATCTGTTTGAACTATCCACATTGAAGTTTATGGTAAAATCTCTTTATATGTCTCCTCATCTAATCGACTTGAATGAAATTCAACAAGAAAATCAGCTAAAGATTGAGCATTAATAACTCTTCGAGGAGCAAAGCTAATATCAAAATCTCCCAACTCTACTGACCATTTAGTCATCCTTCCAGAAATATCTGGGCGTCGTAACACATTCTTTAGTGGAAAATAAGTTCGAACGACAATAGTGTGAGCTTGAAAATAAGGACGCATCTTCCTTGTAGCCACCACTAAAGCTAAAGCCAATTTTTTCAACTTTCAAATACCTTTTCTTTGCTGCCAACAAACGTTTACTAACATAATAAACCAACTTTGAAACTCTCTTATCCTCACTTATCTAAACATCACTCACAGCAAATTCTGATACTGTTATGTATAGAAATAGTTGTTCTCCAATCCAAGTTTTTGACAAAATTTCTGGTGATAACAAGAGCTCTTTAATCTTCAAAAAATCTATTTTACAACTTGGTATCCATTCAAATTCTTTGGGTATGCATGACACTTGGTAAAAAGGAAAACATTTATAAAAAAAACCTTGAAATATATCGATTAAGGGAAGCTAACCTTCATGTCAATACTTGGACCTCCTTTATAGTTCGAGGTAAGTTCATCAAAACCAAAGCCTTCAATTATTCTACATCTATTTCTATTCCTTTTTCACTAATGATATATCCTATAAAGTTTCCCAATCGTACACCAAAAGTACATTTATCAGGGTTCAGCGCAAACAAAAGGCTCTTAAATTTAAAAATGTCTCCTCTAAATCTTGAAGGTGTTCATCATCTGTAAAACTCTTAACCAACATATCATCAATGTATACCTCCATATTCCTTCCGATCTAAGTAGCAAAGGAATTATTTACCAACCTTTTATATGTTTCTCCACCATTCTTCAACCCAAAATGAATAACCTTATAACAATGTAAGTCTCGATCAGTGATGAACGTAGTGCTTTATTGATTTGTTAGATACATCTGAATATAGTTATACCCTGCAAAAACAACCATGAAAGACGAAATTTTATACCCTGGAGTAGAATCAACTAGGTGATCTATTCGAGGAACAATAAAGGGATCTTTAGGACAAGCTTGATTCAAATTGATAAAGTCAACACACATCCTCGATTTCTCATTTTTCTTCTTAACCATCACTGGGTTTGTTGTCCATAGATGATATTGTGCCTCCTTAATATGTCCAACTCTAGACAAGTGATCCACTTCTACCATAATAGCCTCTGTTTTTTCATCAGAAAAATATGTCTCTTTTGAATAACATGCTTGATCTTCGGATTTTTAGCTAAGCTATGACATATCACTTTAGGTGGAACCCCCATTACATCTTCTGTTTTCCAAGCAAAAATATCCAAATTAGCAAATAGAAATCATAACAATTGATGTCACATAGTTGGTGACAACAACGTTCCTATTCGGAAAAGATATTTTTCTATACTTTTAATCACTGTCAACGAACCCGGGGTTTCCCTTGGATCATCAAATCCTTCTTCATCTGTTATTCAGCCATTCAATCTTCATAATTAGGACATCGAATACAAAGAGTTGTTGCATAACATTTTCTAGCTACTTTTTTATCACTTTGGACCACCCCAACATTGTCTATAATAACATACTTTAAACACTGATGAATCGTAGTAACATTTGCATACATCATCGAAATCCATGATCTTCCAAAAATAACATTATAACTCGTCGGACAATCCACTACCATGAACAAAACTTAAAAAGGCCTTTTTAACTTCACCCTCAAATTCTCCAATCACCTGAGTTGTTACACATATAAACCCAATTATAGTACGATCTAACTGACAAATTTGAGGTGGATTACGCATCCTATTATAAGTTGACTTGAAGAATATGTTTGTAGAACTTCTTCTATCTATTAGAACACGTTTAATTTCCAGCCCACCTAGTTCTGCTCCAATAACCACTGCATCTTCATGAGGTCCCGATATTCCCCTCAAATTATCCTCATCGAGAAGAACAAAATTAGTTTTTACCATACAGTTGTGTAGACATCCTCCCATCTATTTGAGTAGTTAGATTCACTACTTAGACTTTTAACAAAAGCAACTAACTTGCCATTTTATATTAAAACTTGTATCTCCTTCTTTAAAGCAATGCAATCTGTAGTATCATGCCAAATATCATTATGATACTTGAAAAATATATTGTTACGCTCTTCTCTTGGTATGTTTATTGGAGATAGATTTTCAAAGCTTACATAACCTTTGGCATTTTCATAAATTACAACAATATGTTTAGTTAAATCGGTATAATACTATTACCTTATCCATTGATTTGACCTTGGTCTGTGAAACTGATAACCTAAAACTTGAGTTGGATACCCCCTAATTCGAGGAGGAAAATTATTGTTGTAGCTTGGACGAGGTGGTTGATAATTCGAGAAATGTCCTTGATTATTTGACACTTGCCCTGAATTATTTTGACTAACTTCAACCCCTCCTCGAACCT
The DNA here is from genome assembly GCA_036936605.1 of Limnanthes douglasii subsp. nivea. Taxonomy (NCBI): domain Eukaryota; kingdom Viridiplantae; phylum Streptophyta; class Magnoliopsida; order Brassicales; family Limnanthaceae; genus Limnanthes; species Limnanthes douglasii. Next base: position 77,546,057 of record JAUPFV010000005.1, read on the forward strand.
TAGTTGATTCTTCCACTTTAATCTCATTATCAACTTGAGCCATAAGAGATCCAAAAATTTATGCTCTCTTTTTTGTTGTTTCATTTTCCAAATCACCTGGCAATAAATCTTATCGAAATGCATCCATAACAACCAATTCTTCACAATTATCCAACCCTGCTTTTGTCAGTACAAAATAATTTGTATAATCCTTCAAATTTTCTCCCACAATTTATTTACATTGTATTATCGTGCCATCATTTTCTTGTATTTCTATGCTTCCCACAACATACCGTTGAAAGGTTGTATAGAAATCTCTTAATTTAGAAATAGATCCCCTCAGAATCCTGTTATACCAGTTCAAAGTTGTACCCTTGAATGTTTGAGAGAAGGCTCTGCATACCAGCCTATCATCATCTTCAAAATTAATCATATAATTCTTAAATTTTTTGACATGGTCATGAGGATGTTGCATACCATAAAAAAAATTGACCTTAGAAATATCGAATCGCTTTGGAAGAGTGATTGACCTTATCTCAGTTGTTAAATGATAATTTCTCCAATCAACTCCTTGCACATATTGGCCATCTCCTCCTATTCCCATGACAACATGAAAATTTCGATCATCTAAACTTGTGTATTAATTCGATGTATTCCCTTTACACCAATATGTTTTCTTTAAACAAAGAGGTATATAATCTATTTTGGACTTATTCTCTTTACGCGATTTTTGAGCCGACTTTTTTATTCTTCTTTCAAAGATTCACGATACCTCTTTTTCTTAGATGATCTTTCGTTAGATTTCAAACTATCAAATCCATTATCACTAGATGTGATATACATGTGTTTGTATCTTTATTTTTGCAAAGTAAGATGCTCATTTTCAGGCTCAAAATGGGTTTTTCTCCGATCACTTCGAACCTGATGAGTCGTATAAGATCGATCAGACTGATTTTCAAGATCATACTTCTCTTCAACTTATCGTACCTCAGCTTTTAGTCTAACTAACTGAATTTTTTGCTCTATTTGAACATACTTATCGTTTAGCGCTGTGATTTTATCCATCAACTGATTCATTCGAGCTTCGATGTCTGAATGAGTCTGCTGGATTGGAATTTGATCATCATCCTTTTCCTTACCTCTTCCTCTTTGTAGATCTAACCTCAAAGTTTCGATCTCTTTTTGGACCAAATGACCATCTTATTTCCATGGTTCCATTATCAATCCAGAATAGTTGTCATTAATTATAAATTCATTCTTCTTTGGTTTTAGAGTACGAAATCAAGTTATAAATCGATAGAAATCTCCCACTGTGGTCGCCAATTTGGTATGTGAAAATTTGGTTCTTGAGAGAGATAGAAAGAGAGAGATTTTGATTTTAGAGAGAGAAAGACAATATTGAGGTAATGAAAATGTCGTATGGTTTATTCACAACCCCAACTATTATTTATACGCGTTGAGACTTAGTAAAACAGAATTGGTTACATAAATGGGTTAATTTCACTTTAGTCCCCTATCCTTACAAACCGTCCAAACCTATCTTACAACTATATAATTGGCTATATAAGACTTTAATGTATTGCATTTAAGCTCCCAACATTATATATCCTTATCATGCTCAATTATCCAGTTTACCATGTTATTTAGCATATGAACTCATGATATACGATCATGTTCGTCGCCATTGTAATGATCTCAGTATACTAAATAGGCTAATCGAGCCATAAAGTCTATCTCACTTATTATTAATGAAGGATTAATTATGTAAGATGATGATGGATTTTTTTATAATTTTCTTTATCACTTTTTTTTTATTTTTCTTAAGACATCATTAATTCTGGATCTATATTTCGATCTCTTGGTTTGGATTAGTCATACCAAAAATAATTTTAAAGAACGTTAAAACTATCAGAATTGAAATTAACTTCTTTTTTTCATTTTTATCATCTATATAAAAATAATAATTAAATATATAATTTATTTTAGGTATATAATCTTTTATAAATATAATCATAAAAATATCAATTTTTTTTATGGTTAATGGATATCATTTATAATGGTGTGATATTGTATAATATTATCTTTATTGTTAACGAAAAATAATACAATATAGTAGTAAATTAATAAATTTAATATTTTTTTACATCAAAATCCGACTAATTTTTTAATTATCATATGACAAAAAATGTAATTTATCAGTAAGTAAATGAACGAATTTGTATAGCCTAACTATCATTTTTGTATAAATAGAGTGCAAAAAAGTAAGTCGCGCACCAAACTCAACGAGTCTTCACTAAACCAAGTTTTTAAATCTATTATTATTATTATTATTACTACGGTCATGAAACAATCGGGATAACCAAACAGTGATATCAATCCACATATATATATATATATATAACTATATAAAACTTTCATTCATTCATTGAAGCACATATCCGACATAGTTGATGTTATGTTTATCATTTTTTCCACAAATTATTAGATACAACCGAGGTGTTTTTTTTTCATTTTATTTATTCTTCGATGGTAGTAATGAGTTGTTTTTAGGGGTTTAATGATGGTTTGATTGGTTATAAGATTTCAATTTTAGAATTTGGTTCTACAAGGATTTAGATTTTGTTTTAAATTTGATTAATCTCTGTTTTGGTACCAGTGTTTGAAATAGGGAAATAATCTTATATTACGTTTTTTTGTGAGTTAGTTTTTGTTACAGGGTTTATGCAAGGTTTAAAAAATAGGGAAATAAAAATTATATTTTATATTTCGCAATTGATTCGAATTCTTGTTGACAATTGATTTAAATCATGTGTGCATTTTGCATCTTGTCTTGTACCTAGTTCATTTATTTTACATTTCGTATTTCGAGATTATATGATATTAGTATTTCGTATTTCTCAGTTCTATTATGAATGTATTTCGTATTTTACAGTCACGTGGTGATTATAATTCATATTTCACAATTATGCAGTGCATGTATTAACCCGCGTTTCATATTTCTTTGTTGTCATTAACATATGTTTAGCATTCAGAAAATTGTATCAAAATAATTCCAATACTATGTTTTTCATACCAAGACTATATACCGTAACTAAAACCATGTATGTAAAAGAAACAAAATAAGCATACTTAGAAGCTTATGAATTTCGTTGAAGAAGTTTGCTCGACGTTATTTTTCTTAATATCCGGTGATTGTATGGATTTGAAGATGGTTTACTACACCTAAGACATGTAAATATCAACATCTACGATTGGAAAAAAACAATAAGGGGTAGGCTTATCCGTTTAATAACAAATTATTGCATAAAAAATCTTGAAACAATTATATGATGTGTTGCTATGTTGGTGGTTTGTATCTTACTATTTTGTTCAACACACAAATATAAGTATATATACTTATTCTTTAAAAATTAGTAAATTGCATACGATCATTTATTATGGAACAAAAAAAAGATATGAACAAAACATTAAGAGGATGTTTGATTCCATAATGTCTAAAATGGTTTCGCATTAGAAAGAATTTATAGTTTAATTCAATTGAATAATTATTCAATATCAACATGATCATGTATGTATTTCATGTAGAAATATATGTTTCACATTTTTCATTTATGAAATATATATTTCACAATTCACATTTCTGTTAAGCAATGTTTCACACTTCATAATTGTTTTAAAATATGTTTTACATTTCGCATTTGTGCTAAATCATGTTTCGCAATTCATAATTACTTAAATATCTAACATATTTATTATGATTTTAGATTTTGAATGAAACACTACCTCTAACATATTATGAAGAAAAAAACCTTTGGTGTTGAGGAAAGGAAGCATTGAATAATATGAATGAAATATTTAGAAAATAAATATGGTGAAAGAAGCATAAGGTGAGAGATGTGATACAATGAAAGTTGGAGGTGTAATATTAGATAACACAAATGACCCGTCATATCATGTACTAGAGTTGGAATAAGCTAATGACTCTAGTTCTTTAGAGGTATAAGAGGAATCAAATAGGTTTTAAGTTAAACCACGTAAAAAAGTATTATTTCACATATTAACATATGTCTATAAAAATCAGTAGAATAGTCTCATCAACAATTGAGGAAACAAATTTGGAGTAAACAATTACCTATTTTGCATTTTGTTCAAAACAAAAAAGCACATAATGACAAAGAACATGAAGCTCATGAAGTAATGGAACAAATTGTACATTATGATGTAATTAATTTTGTTTTGAGGTACCTTAAAAGAACTATATTGGAGTTGAATGATTCACATGAATAGGTGCAGAATAAAAAAAATAGAAAATAAAGATTACAAATGACAGAGTCAATGATGCACAACGGAAGAGGAGAAAAAATGATGTGTAGATGGAGCTAAAAGATAAAGAGAATAATGTGAAGGATAAATAAGATAAAGTGAATGATAAAAATGAGAAAGTGAAGCATAAATATGATATGGTTGATGAGTCCGAATTCGGAATGCTCCCCGGAAGGGCAGCCCAGTGTAAATCTCTCCATAAACCGGACAGACACTAAGAATTTAAATTGGACAGGACATTTGAACCGGACAGCTGACTTCGAACACTGTGAGCCTAAGGCTGTTCGAACTATGACAAAAGTACTAAAAAACCTAAACACTACTTGACTAAGCAACTTGCTATCCTACTTAGAGCTCATGGGTCTTTGAACATGACCCGGGTCCATTAAACATGACCCGAAAGCCCACAAGGGCCCAAATATCATACTATAAATACCCAACCACCAACATTAACTATGGGTAACAAAAAATTAACTGCTGCCAAGCTGCTTAATTCTCTCTCCACCTTAAAACACCTTGAAACACCCTCACACCACCACACAACACCCTGAAACACCTTCACACCGCCTTAAAACTCTACTTGAAATTACTAGCCTACCCCCAGGCTATTTTTATCCTCACCAAATTGGCGACCACAGTGGGAGGCGACGGTGCCTGAATCAAGTATTCGAAACCAAGCAAAAAATTCTGTCCGAATGAATCCGGATAATCCAGAGCTTCCACCAGCTTTGCTCGAAGTGGTGGAAGAAAACGATGAGTATACTGTCCAAGAGCGAGACAGGTTAAAACTTGAGATAGAAGCTCTGAGGGCTGAAAAGGCCAAGATGGGCGTGAAAGAGAAATCCAAAGCATCAGCTGCTCATCACACCGATAACCCAAGAGAGCATGAGGTTTCCAAAACTCACGTGAGCACTAAGAAGACACATGCCAGCTCTAAAAAGTCTCACCGGTCCAAGCCTGTGGAGAGTTCTGACTCGAGTTCAGAGTCTTCGGACAGCTCTTCGGACAGTGAGGGAAATGAAAAATCCTAGTCCTCTAGCAGTGATGAGGGACGAACCAAGAAGAAACAAAAGCAAGTTAAGAAGTATTCCAGAAAAAGAGATCACCATGGAAGAATGAAGAGGCATATTGGGAAAGGGTCATCTCACAACCGGAGGCATGTAGACCGGATGCTGATGGATCCTTTTGCCTTCCATGATAAGCCAGGTATCTTTGCAACTCCTAATGAGGATACTGTGTTCAGTCGTGGAAGGAATTGGAGGCAATCACCATTGTCTTCTAAAATTCTGTCCGGGAACCTCCCCAAGAGGTTTGACAGCACCAAGATGGAGAAGTACGATGGCAGTACTGATCCGGACAATCATCTGGAGCAATTAAAGAACTTCATGATGAATTTTGACGATGATGATAAACTACTCTGCAGGGCATTCTCCCAATCCTTCACGGGGAGTGCTCTGAAATGTTACAATAGCCTGCCTCAGGGTTGTATCAGAGACTTTGATACTTTTTGGGTGGCCTTTCGAAGGCAATTTGTGGGGAGTAAGGAGCTGAAGGGTAATGGAGATACCATAATCCATTGTGCCCAGGAACCAAATGAGTCGTTAAAGGAGTACATAAGTCGTTTTGTAAACACAAAAAATGGGTTGGCTGATTGCTTTGAACAGGTAGCAATAGCATCCCTGAGACAAGGTTTGAACCCTGGCAACCTGGCCGATTCGGTGACCAGGAAGAAAGCCATGACTTGGGGAGGATTTCTAAACCAAGTTGGCAAGCAAATAAATGTTGATGAAACAAAAAAGACCAGGGTGCACAGACAGGTGAGATCCACCCCGGTGGCACCAACTCCAAATCAAAACCAGTCCGGGAACAAAGGAAGAGAGACCGGACAGGGGCACGGTAGGGGAAAAGCTCAGTCTCAACCAGCTGCTCCTGCACAGAGTCAACAATCTAAAAACAAAAGAGGGCCATGGGTCCAACCGGAGTGGTTTGCAGAACTCAAAGAAAGTGTGGCAACCATTTTCGATAAAACAAAAGACGAGGTACACTACCGGAGACCAGCAACCTTGCAGTCTCCCAGAGAGCATCGAAATAATTCCTTTTGCCAATACCACAATGATATTGGCCATACCACTGATGATTGCATAGCATTGAAGCAAGAGGTACAAAACTTGATTGAAAGGGGAAAGTTGGGTGCATACGTTAAAAGGAGAGGAGGCAACAGGCCTGAAAACACTCACCGGGTTGGTCCAAGTAACGCTGCCCCGGAAGGGGCTATGGTGATAGTTGAAAGATTTGACGTGGAGTCTGAATACTTGGATCCTGATCCAACACGAAACAGAGTAGGTGCTATAGAGGAGCGTTCTAGATCGGTCTCCGGGCTCATTAAATTCTTCGAGTCAATGACAATTTTCGGAGGGGACACTATGACAGCTCCTACTACTTCTTCAAGAAAAAGACATGTTCATAATTTGGCTCCCAACTAGAAGGAGGCATGACATCCTATCAATCTCCAAACTCGTTCCCATTCATAGTCTTCGATGAGGATGATTTGAGAGATATTGCTGGCCCTCATGAGGATGCTATTGTCATAGGAGCATCTATAGGGGCAATGAGATAAGGCGAATTTTGGTGGATACTGGAAGCTCTGCCAATATCCTTTTTCTAAACACTTAAAGAAAATGAAAAATCTTGTTGTGATTCAAAAGTCGGACAGGTCAATCGTGGGCTTCACGGGCAGCTCAGCCGATGTGATCGGGGAGTTTGAAGAAGAAGTGTTGTTGGGCAGGGGCCCTTTCAAGAAAATGGTTAGAATACTCTTCATTGTGGTGGATTGTCCCACCTGCTATAATGCTATTCTAGGGAGATCTTGGCTCTCTAGGATGCATGCGGTGGCTTCGACAGTCCATCAGTGTCTAAAGTATGCTGTTCAGGGGCAGGTTGGGGTTGTCCGGAGCAGTCAAAAGATTGCAAGAGAATGTTATGCCACTGCCTTGGCTCCACGAACGCTGGGGGCAGTCCGTATAAATGACCAATAGCAGTTTGAGGGCCTTTCTGGGGGTGAGGGTGAAATTGATGACCCCAGAGAGACCCCTGGAGTGTTGATTCCAATTGAGGAGGTTGAAACACACTGCTTGGAAGAAGGAAAAAGCGTCAAGATAGGGTCCAAAATGCCACATATGCTGAAAGAAGGAATGTTGAAATTTTTGAAAGACCATCAGCATGTTTTTGCTTGGTGCAACGCTGATGTTACTGGAGTTCCATCAGAGGTGATTTCCCATCACCTATCTGTCCGGAGAGATGTGGCACCAGTGGTACAAAAGAGGAGAGCTTTCTCAAAAGAAAAGGCTGATATCATTGTACAAGAGGTTGATAGGCTCACAAAGATGGGGCACATTAAAGAATCTCAGTACCCCTTGTGGACTGCCAATCCTGTCTTGGTGAAAAAGAAGAATGGCAAATGGCATATGTGCATTGACTTCACAGACCTCAATCGAGCTTGCCCAAAAGACTTGTATCCGGTCCCCCGGATAGATCAGTTAGTAGACTCTACTTCTGGGAACAAACTACTCTCCTTCATGGATGCCTTCTCCGGGTACAATCAGATCCAAGTGGATCCAAAAGATCAAGAGCATACCACATTTGTCACTGATAGAGGTTTACACTGCTACAAGGTGATGCCCTTTGGCTTGAAAAATGCTGGGGCTACTTATCAAAGGTTGGTCAACAAGGCATTTGCTGATCAAATTGGAAGAAATATGGAGGTATACATTGACGATATGATGGTAAAAAGCGTGGATGAGCAGTTGCACTTGTCCAACCTCCAAGAGACTTTTGCCAACTTGGCCAAAGTAAATTTGAAACTAAACCCTGAAAAGTGTGTGTTCGGAGTGCAGTCCGGGAAGTTCTTAGGGTATATCATAAGTGAGCATGGAATACTGCCTGACCCGGACCAACTCAATGCTTTGTTCCAAATGGAGCCTCCTCGAAACATTAAAGAAGTACAGCGATTAACGGGGAGATTGGCTGCCTTGAACAGATTCATCTCCAGGTCTTCGGACAGATGTGCTCCATTCTTTCAAACCTTGAAGGGTGCAAAGGGGTTTGAATGGACACCACAGTGTAATGAAGCATTTAATGAAATCAAGAAACATCTTTCCTCTCCCAAGACTTTGTTCAAACCAGTTGATGGGGAGACTCTCTTTGTATATCTGGATGTTTCAAGTTGTGCCATCAGTGCTGTGCTAGTGAGGGAGGTTGATGGGCATCCTCACCCAGTGTACTACATCAGCAAAAGCTTGATTGATGCTGAGAGGCGTTACTTGAAACTCGAAAAACTGGCATTGGCCTTGGTGATAGCTGCAAGAAAAACGAGGCCCTACTTCCAGGCTCATCCTATCGTTGTTCGGACATCTTTCCCTTTAAAGAATGTCCTTCAAAAAGCAGACATTTCGAGCAGAATGACAAAGTGGTCGGTAGAGTTGGGGGACTTCGACATAGACTTTGCTCCCCGGACAGCAGTAAAAGCTCAAGCTGTGGCTGACTTTCTGGTTGAGTTCCATTCTGATATGGATTCAGAACAACCTGCTGATTCAAAAGACAAAAAAGTATGGATTGTCCGAACAGACGGAGGATCCAGTACCATGTGATCTGGGGCAGGAATATGTCTCACTTCCCTATACGGGGACAACATGTTCCAAGCTATTTGTTTTGCTTTCAGGGCATCCAATAATGAGTCCGAATACGAAGCAGCTATAGCTGGGTTGAAATTGGCCTACATTTGCGGAGCTAAAAGGGTCAAGCTACTAAGTGATTCCCAGTTGCTAGTCCACCATGCCTTGGGCCTATCAGAAGCTAGAAAGGAACAGTTGATCAAGTATTTACTCCTCCTGAAAAATGAATCGTTGAAATTTAAAGCTGTTGTCTATGAGCACATCCCCCGGGCAGAGAATGAGCTAGCAGACTCACTGGCAACGATAGCATATACGGAGTCCTACCCATGGATCCATGTGCTCGAAAGCCCTTCTATTCAACTCGATAAAGGTGAAAAAGAGGAAGTCTTTGAAATACAAGTAAATCAGCCTCAAGATTGAAGGTCTCCTCTTGTGCAATATCTGTCCGATGGTATCGTACCCTTGAATAAATCACAAGCCAGAACATTGAAGCATAGGGCTCGTGGTTTCCTTATGTTGAGAGAAGTATTATACAAAAAATCCTATAGCAAACCTCTCCTACGTTGTTTAGGGGATCATGAGTCGCAAATAGTTCTCTCCGAATTGCATGATGGTGAGGGATCAGCCCATTATGGATTTAGAGCTTTAACAAGAAGAGTGCTACTCTCCGGATACTATTGGCCATCAATTATGAAAGATGCTAAGGAGCTGGTACGGAGGTGTGACCCATGCCAGAGGTACAGCAATGAAATTCATGTACCAGCCATTCCTTTGGAATCAATTTCTGAGCCCATCCCTTTTGCTCGGTGGGGATTGGACTTAGTTGGGCCTCTCCCTGTGGCGTCCGGAGGGCGTAAAACTATAATTGTGGCCATTGACTACTTCTCAAAGTGGGTAGAAGCAGCTCCCTTGGCAGGGACAACCTCGAAAGCTGTCATAAAATTCATTCTGTCCAACATATGTTGCAGATTCGGTGTTCCTCAGAAAATAACAACAGACAATGGGCCACAGTTTGACAATAGAGAGATGGAAAACTTCTGTGCCTCAAGAGGTATTCAGCACTGCTTTTCTTCACCTTTCCACCCACAGGCCAATGGGCAAGTTGAGGTGGCTAATAGAACAATATTGTTCGGTTTAAAGAAAAATTTGGAAGGGGCTGCTGGGAAGTGGCCTAGTTATCTACAAGAAGTCTTGTGGGCCTACCGAACAACACCTGGGGCTGCAACACAAGAATCCCCTTTTTGCCTTGGTCTATGGAATGGATGCAGTAGCCCCCATAGAGAAGACACTCCCCTCCTTTCGTGTCCATAACTTCTCCGGACAGGCTAATGAGATGGCAATTAGAAATCAGCTTGATTTAATCGAAGAAAGACGGGTGAAAGCTCATCTTAGAATGGCACACTATCAGGGCTTGATGAGAAGCAGGTTTGCCTCTAAGGTTAAAAGAAGAGATTTTCAACCAGGAGATAAAGTATTAAGGAAAGTTTTCTTGCATACTAAGGAAAAGCTCTTCGGAAAGCTGGTCCCAACTTGGGAGGGTCCATATACTGTGGTTGAAAGAATCAAGCCTGGGACATTCTGGTTGGAAGACAAAGATGGCAGGGTTTTAACTCACCCTTGGAATATTGAACACCTTCGAATGTACTTGGAATAAAACTTGTGTAAATATTTACTTGTTTAAACATCCATGTAAATATTTGGGGCCATACCTTCCCCTCTTCGGTGGCACGGAGAGCTTTCAATAAAACTTGATGCCTTCTTCAAAATTCTCTAAGTATTTTCAAAATTTTGTCTCTTATCATACTACCCGGGTTAAAAGATCTAAAGGCTATTTAAATTCTAGCCGGAGAGTTTTAATGCTCTCACAATACAATAAAACTACTTAAACTCCAGCTATTTAAACAAATAATGAAAGAAGAGGATGGTTGAGCAAAATAAGATATTCATTCAACAACTTAAAACTGCCTTGGCCTTCCAAGGACTTTTTAAACAAGTTTGGGCACGGTACAAAAATCTGTCCGAATAATACGGACGCCATCACAAAAAGAGTGCCTTGGCCTTCCAAGGACTTTAGTTAATAAAAGATAAACAAAATAAATTATAAGTTAAGGTTGAGCCTTTGAAGATGGCTCACCCTCATCTGCTTTCTTGCCTTTGTTGTCGCTCTTCTCTTCGACTATCTTCTTACCCTTGGGATCAATCTCTTCCTCACCTGGGCTCTCTCCGGTTTCCTCTTCATCACCAGACGAGGACTCGCCGGAGTACCCCTCATCAACCATGGTCCAGTATGGGAGATCATCATCATCCACATAGCGCCATAATTCCCCTAGTCTCCTCTTCGGGAATTTCTCGTGAAACAGGAGGACCATATGAGACTTCACCTTTTGGATCATTAGCTCCTCGCTTTGGATCATTTCCCTGGCATAGGCGTTGATCTTGGCCTTGATCATGGCCTCTTGATCCCTCACCAAAGCAGCTTTTTCTTCAGCAGCCTGAGTCACTGCATTCTCTAAAGCAATTTTGTTAGTGGTCAGGTTGGTGACGAGCTTCTCCTTGGCTGTGGTTTCTCCCCTTGAGATTGTCAAGTCCTTCTCCAGTCCGGACAGTTTAGCCCAGAGATCTTTTATGGTCTCTTCCAAAGAAGCAACTTTTAAGTTGCTTTCCTCTTGATTCTTCTTTAACTGATCATTTGCCTCCTTGAGCAAATCAACCTTATTGGCAGCAGTCCGGAGGTCCTCGGACAGTTTTTCCTTCTCAGATTTGAGGTCTTTGATGGTGTCTGCCTGACTTCGGACTTGCCTTTCCAAAGTAAGCACTGGCTGTACATTGCTAAGAAGAGAGTGGGCTATAACATCCCTCTCACTGGAAACCATAAAAGTCTTACCGTTGAAGTTAACTGTGTTGGAGCTGCTTGGAGGGACATAGGGCCCTGCGAACTCGTCTCTGGGCAGCCCAAGAAAATATTCACCAAGTCCACCCAGACCGGTGATGTCCATTTCATCTAAGTTGAGCTCTCCCCCCTCAACTTCATCTGTAGTAAATTCCCTTTGAATCTCTCCTTGCAAGTCCCGTGGGATCTCTTCAGCCAATGTTGGGTCAGTAGGAAAAGAGGGCTCCGGGTCCCGGAGAGCAACCTCATCTCCTTGGGAAGTTTTCTTCTTCTTGGCCTCCCTATCAGCACTCCTGCTTGTTTGCTTGCGAGTCCTCTTAGAAGCCCTTGAGGGCTTAGGGAGGTCCACTTCCTGCTTCTCACTCTCCTGTTCCACCACTTGTAAAAGTGCTGCATCAATCTGAACCTGTGCCAGTCCTTCTGTGTCTGTTGGGGCCTCCTTCTCATAGTCACCTGCTAATCTTTTGCCTTTCTTCTTCTTGCCCTTCATTTTACTTGGGGCTTTGGCCCGGGCAGGAAGGAAGAGAGTCCCATCCAGTTCATGAGACCTTCTCAGCACGATATCTTCATCAGGTTGGGTAGAAAACTCCTCCCAAGTTAAGTCTCTTCGACCTGTGGTGTTCCACAGGTGAGACCTTGCTAAGTTCCCAGGAGTGAAGGCTTTATGGAACCGGTTCTCCCAGTTCTCTTCGGCCCAAGCGTTGATTTTGCCACAGGTGACCTGCCCGGCTTTCAGGTAGTCCCCGAACTCCTTTGGCAGCTCTGATAAAACAAAAGGGAAACTGATTAACATAAACTTAAAGAAAAAAGAGATTCGAACAGAAACTTAAAGTAAAAACTTACGATCGCTCCTCCATCTACTTCGAAGAAGGCTAGGATTCTCCCCGGCCTTGATTTTCTTGCCATTTTCCCATGAGCCACTGACAAACAAGAATTGGCTCCTCCATTTACTCTCCGACTCCAGGAGATCATTAACAGCTTTAAGGTCGTTCCCCATATTGAAATGGTAGAAGGGGAACTGATGATGCTTGCACAAACTAGCCACAGCTGCAAACTCTTCCATAGGAAGAGGGATTCCAGATAGCCTAGACGCCATAATACATGACATCAAGGTGTACCAACCGTTAGGGCTTAGCTGTGTTGGATATAGCTTGACCAAGTGAAAATAGCGCACTATCTCCGGGTCCAGTGGGAACCTAAGTCCCCAATTGAATAGCTCCGTAAAAAAGACTATCTCATTTCTTTTACAATCCATCGGGGTCTCCGGATCGATGGGAATTCGAATCTTTACATTCTCAGGGATCCCCCACTTAGTACGAAGTCGACCCAGATCTGAAGTATGGATGAACGCATACTTGGTCCTTAGCAATGCTGAAAGATACTTGAGCTCAACCTTATGAAAGCATGGCCCTACTCTCTCTTCGAGGCTCTCCGGCAGGTCCGGATGCCTCAGATATATGTTCTCTTTGCCCTTCTTGGCAACAACCGCAGCAGTATCAGCCTGACCGGAGGACTCTGACTCAAATCTAACTTCCTCAATGGAGTCCTCCATCCTCTCCTCCATAATTGTTGGGGGAGCTTCTGTAGAAGTAGTCCGGGGAGGATTGAGGCTTGGCATAGCTGATCCTCCGGACTGTTGGCTGTCCGTATTTACTCGACTTCTCACCTCAATTTGAGTTTCTGAGGCAGAAGATTCCTTTGGAGGTAGTGGGCTGCTGGCTTCTAGTCCTGACAACCTCTCCCGGGGAGCCCTTATAGTTACCCCAGACCCTGATTCGCTATTTTTTTCCCCCGATTTCGAGGGTGTATTTTTAGAAGAAAGTCCTTTGACCAACCTACTTGGCCTTTTCATGATTAACTTATCCGGGGAATGGTCAGAATCAGACCCCATAGCAATGAAAGAAGATTTTTTTCCTAACACTTGTGGCTGTGACTCCCGGTTCAACAGCAGGGATCGACTCTTGAACTGAGGAGCCAGATACTATGGGGGAGAGCTTTGATTGAAAGAGTCTTTTAGGTTTTGTACCTTTAGAAGAAGATGAGCCTCTGTCAGATTCTTCGATTGAAGGGGCTGGTTTCTCAACAGACGACGATGGTAGCCCTGCTGCAAGTCTTTTTTCCTTCTCAACTCTTTGGGCTTTCTCCAATTCTGAGAGGTTAAGCCAGCCGCCCTTGATCAGTGCTGTTCTTGCTGTGAACATAAACATCCAAGGAAGTTTTGAAGTTCTAGAGAGATAAAGCTCTGAGTGAAATTGCAGAGTGAAATTTGAAAGAGATAATGAGACAGTGAAAAGTGAATTAGAATTTATAGTAAATGTGAAAAAAGGAGTTGATTCCTAGGAGAATCCGAAAAGTTGGGCAATGATTAAAAGACGGCGCTGATGTCATTAATGGCATTTAAAAGATGTAACTTGTTCGAGAAAGTGGTGCGAAATTCAAGGTGAAAAAACGGCTAAAGTAACCAACCAGAGGATGACACGTGTCCCATTAACTCTGGTAAGAACCGTTTGGAATTCATAACGTTCGGTCTGTCCGGGTTTATCCTCAACTCTCTTCGAATTGAAAGACCACTTCCTAAATCGGGCTAGGGCAGCCCAGTGTAAATCTCTCCGTAAACCGGACAGACACTAAGAACTTAAATCGGACAGGACATTTGAACCGGACAGCTGACTTCGAACACTGTGAGCCTAAGGCTGTTCGAACTATGACAAAAGTACTAAAAAACCTAAACACTACTTGACTAAGCAACTTGCTATCCTACTTAGAGCTCATGTGTCTTTGAACATGACCCGGGTCCATTAAACATGACCCGAAAGCCCACAAGGGCCCAAATATCATACTATAAATACCCAACCACCAGCATTAACTATGGGTAATAAAAAATTAACTGCTGCCAAGCTGCTTAATTCTCTCTCCACCTTAAAACACCTTGAAACACCCTCACACCACCACACAACACCCTGAAACACCTTCACACCGCCTTAAAACTCTACTTGAAATTACTAGCCTACCCCCAGGCTATTTTTATCCTCACCAATGGTGAAGGATAAAAAGAATGTGAATGATAAAAAAGATGAGGTGATAAATGTAGAAGACGAGATGGTGAAAGATATAAAATTGACGGAAGATAAACATCAAGTTTAAAAACTAGAGAATAATGTAAGGGACATAAAGTAGGCCGAGAAATATAATCTATTTTACATATTTTGAAAATTTGGAAAAGCTTATTTCAAAATCTATAAAATAATTTATTTCACACTTTGTTAAACCTTTTATTTTGCAAATGTATTTTAAAATGTATTTCACGTTTCATGTCTAATACTTATTTTGCAATTGAAAAATTATTAAAAACATGTTTCACATTTTATAATTTGCAAATTGATTTGATATGTGTCAGTATTTTGCATTTCATATTTATGTTTAACGTTTATTTTGCATTTCATATTTATGTTTAACAATTATTTTGTATTTTTAACACCTATTTTATATTTCGCAAGTTGTTTACTTGCCTTATTTCATATTTGTGTAATTATTTTAAAGCATGGGGACTATCTATACTAATACTAGAAGATAAATATCACTTCCACTGTATGCAAGAAGTGGAATTTAAAAAACAGAATTGTGTGAATAATATAATCAAGCAACATTTGAATAAACTGTCGAATATGTGGAAATTTATTGGGCCATGAATAATCAAATAAATTTAATGACTGACTCCAAAAAAATAAAAAATAAAATTAAAAGGGAAATCAAACAAGTTGATATAGGTGTATGGTCAGTTCCAAAAATAATATTTTTTATTCACGTGAGTTACATGATGAAGGTAGCCAATGAAAACCAACTTGACTATAAGGTAATTGTTTTGTTTTTTATTTTTCATTTATATTTAACATTTATTTTGTAATTCAAAATTATGTTTAAAACATATTTCACATTTTGCGATTTACAGTTAAATTATTACATATTTCGCAACTCGGAGTTGAATTACAATATTTTTTATATTTTAGAAAATTATTTATTACATGTTTTACATTTTACACTTTGTAAATTTTTTATGCTTGTATATATTGTGTGATTTTCAAATAGGATTTTGTATTGCTGACACTTATGATGGAACCCTAACAATACCTACTATAAAAATAGTAATTTTAGAAATACAGTGGTAATCATCTTTTATTGTTTCATCATTTGTGACTTATAAACACATCATTCTTCCTAAAAAATATATCAATGTAGACATTCATTAATAAAGGATAACATGTTTCAAAAATGATTGACAAAGTCGTCCGTGATAAGGATACCACTTTTATCATTATTCTGAATTACACCAAAGCACCAATAAATAATATCAATCACTGGACATTAATAATGTTGGATCTTAATAATGGCAGAACACTGGTACCAAATTCAAAATATATAATAAACCCTTATGATAAATCTTCTTTGAGGAAAGGTATATTAAGATTTATTATATTAAGTATAAAGAATAAATTCAAAATAAATAATAACAAGGTTTATTATATTAAGTATAAATAAGAAATAAAAATAAAAATAAATGATATCTTCTTCTTCCCTTATGAGTATTTATAAATAATAACAAGGTTTATTATATTAAGTATAAAGATAAATTAATGTATTTAGTGATCAATGACTAAATTAAAGCATGCATAAGAGATACTAGGGTTAAATGATATACCCTTAGAACTTGTTTGTAAAGAATACAGTAGTGGGGTGAGAAATCTACTTTAATGGTGGTAATCATGTAATTTCAATATTCACCTCATGTAATATATAAAGAACATTCCCTTTTGGGAAAAGAGACCAAGTCAATTATTGCTACATTTATTCATTCTATCTCTTTCTCTCTCTATAAAACGTTGATTCTCATATTAAAAGTATCTAACACATATTTCTTAGACAGACGTTCTCCTACGAACATTCCCACTTCTGAACTAACCTAAGAAATTATCTCAGTTCATCAGTGGCGCCATTTGTGGGAACCTGAGTGGTACCCGAAATTACCGTTCCAAAACTATAAAAATAATCTAAAGTAAAAAAACAATGAAAACTGAAATTCGTGGTGAGTTGGAAGTAATTCCGACAAATAACTTGCTCTGAATTGTATCTGAAGACCATCTAATGGAAGAGCAAGTGACAAATGAAGGAAACGACCATAATCGATACGCTAAAGAGCTTATTGAAGAGTGTGTCTTGGTTGTCAGGCGAAAAAAGTTGTTGGAAGACATCGAAAGGCTAAAAGCAGAAAAAGAAGCGATAATAAGCTCAAAAAGAGTCAAATAAAAATCTAACGAGAGCACAACATGGCAGATTAGACTCAAGATGTATTGATTCTGAGGAAAGGCGTTGAAGGAAAAGTCATCGATGTTCCAAAAGACGAGCTAGATCTTAACAACGATACGAACCATCAGAATCTAGTGACTATACTTCTTTTAGTTCAGATGAATTTTCATCTTCGGATACCGATGCTAGATATAAAGAAGATCAGAGACAAAGATATTCAAAGGTGCATAAAAGTTCTCATCGGAATGGTCGGAGAACTAAAGGTTCAAGGAAGAAGAAGCATAATCATGGGAAGAGAAAGTTATACTCCGAAGAGCCTGATAAAGTGGTGAATGCAGTTCGACCAGAATATGTGACCCCTCGAAGACAACTTCAATCTGACAACTATAATTAGGATTACCGAATCAGTAATCTATTTAATTTTCCGACAAAGGAAAGGCTCTGTATGGCTGCAAATGAAGGTTCGGGGGGAATTGCTTACAAGATCGGGCATAATTGGAGGTCATCTTCACTCTCTCCTGAGATTTTGTCCGCACATCTCCCCTAGTGGTTCGACATATCTAAGTTGGAAAAGTTTGATGGGACAGAAGATCTCGATAATTACATTGAGCAGTTCAAGATTTTCATGATCAATTATGATGATGAGGACAAGTTATTGTGCAAAGAGTTTTCTCAAAATTTCAAGAATGCTTCTTCATAGTGGTACAATTGTCTACCTCAAGGGTGTATAAAGAATTTTGATATGTTTTGGAGTATGTTCCAACAACACTTTGTTGGAAGCAAAACATTCCAAGCCAACGAAGAGACCATCATCTACTGTAGGTAGAAACTTAGGGAGAGTCTAAAAGAGCATACGAAACTTCTTATTCAAGTTAAGACTGATATAGAATTTTATGAAGACCAAGTGGCTATGGTTGCTTTCCGAATGGGTTTGGTTCCGGGGGTGCTGAAAGATAATTCCGCAGAGACGTAAGCTATGACATCCAGAGCATTTTTGGATCAAATAGGGAAACAAATTCTAGCTGAAGAAACTAGAGCTTCAGAGATAGATTCGATGTCTCAGTTCTACCAGGATCCGACCATGATAAGAGCAAGTGTGCCTCTAGTGAACGTCCGACCACAAGTCTCGTATCCAACGGTCACAGTCCGACCACGAGCACTAGTTCAAGCTATAAATCATGTACCTCAAACGGTAGTTAACACTCAGCAATACACACCTTTACCCAACAATCAGCAGTATCTCTGACCTATGTCCAACAAGTGGGCCCGACCCGCCCATTATGCTAAGTTAACTGAATGTGTATCAACTATCTTTGAGAATGCACGCTCGAATGTGCATTTTTGTAACCCTTTCTCGATGCAAACTCCTAAGGAGCATAGAAAAGATAGATATTGTTAGTACCATGAGGATATTGAACATGAGAAAAAAGATTGCGTGACGCTTAAAAGAGAAGTAAAATATTTAATAGAAAATGGGAAGTTAGTCAATTTTGTGAAGAAGAATGCTACGGTTTCTCTTAAGCAAGAAGCTTCTCCTAAGGAGAAGGATGCCATGATGATATCGAAAGCAATCTATAAAATAGTCCATAGATGCATTCGATATCTTTGCTGAGTATTTAGACCCGAAGCCTAAAAAAACAACATAAACATGGTGGAAGAACCGATAGCAAGAAGAAATGTTAATGAGTTATGTGCTTTCTTTGAGTCACTAACAGTTTTTGGGGGAGATACAGTTGCAGGAATATCGAATTATTCTCGGAAGAGACACATCGTTAGTCTATCAATACAACTGGAAGTAGGCGCTTCAACACATCTGTATAGAAATCCCTCCCCAATACTTTTTTTCGAAGATGATGATATGAAAGATGTAGCTGGTCTGCGTGAGGATGTAGTAGTAATCGCAGCATAAATAGTGAGAAATGAGATAAGAAAATTTTGATTGATATTGGTAGTTCAGCTAACATAATATTTATGTCTACTTATAGCGAGATCAAAAACCCACCAACACTCTTACAATCAGACCGAACGATAGTTGGATTCACCAAAGCTACTAACAAAGTAGTCGCAGAATTCGAAGGGATGCTAGAGTTGGGTCGAGGACCATTAAAAAAGATAGTTACAATCTTATTTGTAGCGGTGGATGCACCCACTTCTTACAATGCTGTCTTCAGAAGGTCTTGGTTTTCATGCAGAATGTTTTTTTTATTTAATATGTTTTTTTTGTTTTATGGAGTAAAATGTACCAACCCTCAAAGATGTTGTATTTTTTGCGAGGGTTGAGGTATCCAGGTTGATATAACGCATTGCATGATGGAGCTTTAATCTAATTTCTAATTATGTTTTTAGTTGTTATGTTACTTGTGGGTTGTATGGATGTTTACAGTAGCAATGATATATTTACAGTTTTTCTAAACATTAGAGAGGAAGTTGTATACCAAAGCAGTTATAAAGGTAGTTACAAACAAACAATCGCAATGTATTACCCAGATGATGCATTATCTACCAATGTCATACCAGGCATATATGGTAATGTCTTTTTAATGTTTTGCAATGTTATTTAAGGGTATCAAGCAATTTCGTATTAGACTATCTACCAATGTCATAATAGGGTATCTAGCAATGGTAAATGAAACTATCTAGTAATTTCAATTAGACTATCTAGAAAATTCAGATAAACCGTAGCTAGGAGTGTAAATGTATGATACTATTATCTAGCCATGAGATATAAGGCATATCTAGAAACGTCATCTCAATGTTATAGTAGTGTGCCTAGAAATGTCTTTTAGTGTATGTAGCCATGTCCTGTTAGTCCAGCTACCAATGTCATGGAAGTAGTATCTAGCAATCTCATAATAACATATCTAGCAATGTGAAATTAGAGTAAAACTTTGAATTAACCACTCAGTCACACAACGTATCTAGTAATATGACCAGTGAAAAGAACATATAAATCGTAAGATAAGAAGCACTTATCCACGCATATCGAAAAAACAAATGAACATAAAAGGACAAGTTTGTTAAATTTAGAATGCATCGCACAACCTCCTGTTGTGTCCTAATTTGAAACATAAGCCACACCTCCACCGGCTGGTGGTTACTTCTCCTCTCGATGGAATACGTTTTGTTGGGCCGTCATGATCGTCTTTTAACATTAAGTGGTTGAACTTCTGGCTCATTATATTGGTCAGGGATAGAAACTTGTCTAAAATGTGTTATAGTCGGTATGTTAAAAGAATAACTAGACCTCAAATTTACAGCAGTGAAAAATGGTTCTATTAAAGTCATAGGAAATTCGCTTAGAGATGTTATTGCAGCCAATGCGTGTGGACATAAGAACATTATTGCTGCCAAGAACCGCATGTACATTTGAAAATAGAGCATGTTTAACACAATTACTAGGACTGATAAAACCTCAAACAAAGATGCAGAAGACTTACGTACTACTCAGGTTCGACCACATTCGACATTCTTTTTAAACTTCTTGTCAAACTCGAGACATTAATTAGTGTTCCAACTTAGATCCTCCGATAAACGTCTAGACATCTGAGTCATAAGCAGAACTCTAATCATGTCGATCAATTTCACTATAGGTAGATAGCTTAATTTTTTTATCTGTGCATTGAATAATAGCTGTTGATGCCATTGCCCCATACTGTTTTCCTTTGTTGTATGCCTGAGGATACTTTTCGGGCAAGAAATTGTTTTGAAAATTGGAGATATGATCACCCCCTTGGTGCTGAAACTTTAAAAGTCGTTGGTTAAAAGGTCGACCCTTGGGGCATAAGCACAGCTCTTAAACATGACTAGCATATTCTTTGTATACTCTCTGTTTGTTTTTTCAACAGCTTTATTCAAATTCTGAAGTAAATGGAAGATAAAATAAGCATGGTAGTCATTGGGATATAGAACAACTACAACGTTAATAATACCAGCGTGACGGTTTGAAATAAATGTTATTTGGCGCCCTAGCAAATGAGGTTTAAGACTTTGAAGAAACCAAAACCAGTTGTCTGATTCTTCACTACCGAAAATATCGAAAGCAACTGGTAAAAGACCTGCAGCAACCCCGTAATTACAAGGTAAAATGCAACGAACGAATCAACATAAATCGTATGGTTCAATTGCAGTAGATACAACCTATCTAGCATACTCAATATAATATATCTAGCAATGTCAGTTAAGTGTGTACTACAATTTTATTCCGTATATCTAACAATATCATGATAGGCGTATCTAGCAATTTCGACTATAACATATCTAACATTTTCATATTAGTGTAGATACAAATGTAATATTAGGTGTTTCTAGCAATGGTATATTAACGCATCTAGCAATGTCATCTAGATACAGTGGGACTAAACGTTATTTCCATATTTTGCAATGGCTGAGAACATAACACCCCCATGCTTCCGGTAAGATGGGTTCTGTCAACGTACAACACAATTCGATTTGAATGAAAACCCTGAAGGCAGGCGCCGAATGCTATAAAACAGCGTTGGAAAACGTTGTCGGCAGCCAAATCCAAATGGCAATTCATTGTAATATCACGACTCTTTAGTCTTTTGAGGTATCCTTTTAGCAAACCGAAAATAGTATTGCTATCTCCAAACATGACACGCTTTGACTTTTTTAAAGCATTCCATGATAGACAATAAGAAATGTCTAAACCGTAGTCATGTTTCATAGAGGATTGTATACATTTTGTTTTCATACTATAGCAGGTCCTAATCGAATCATGAATTTCATCTGCAATCTAATCAGATATCAAATGCTTGCTTTTTTCGTGAATACAGGATTGCATGCATGACTATCGACATACTTATTTATGGTCATGAAACTGGTTTTGGAATCAATTAATGCATACAACCTCAATTTGCACCCGTCAAAATATTTTCACACACAGTAATCTGTGATCTTTCAAAATGAATTATGCATGTACTTAAAGGCAAAACTTTTCTCTAATTCATATCGATACAACGATAACCGTAGACCCGCAGCCCCCCTCAGAAAATGACTGACCAACACAGACTTTAGCTTCTGCCCATCTAGTTGTAGTAAGATGTCTTTTTTTCGGGGTTGAACTAACTAAACAATTACTACTATCCCCACTCGTTCGTTGGTTTTTATTAGATTCTTCATAAATTTGACTAGGCGGTCTACATTTAACTGCAGAACCTTTATCGACCACATGTTCTTCAATAATAAAATTAACGGTCTTGAGAAGCTTGACATCAAGATATACTTCCAAACCAATAAAATTTTGCTCGTTATTAAACAAACAATTTTGTGAGCACCGCACGAATAGCCAATGGTGTAGTTAACCAAATCCTGTCATCTTCTTTCAGCATACTTTTGAAGGGTTTCAAAATTTTCAAACTCGGACAACGGAACAATAGCTTTTTCATGTCCAAATTTGAAAATGCAAACTTTGGGCTTCGACATATACTACACTGTATTGTAGAAGATTCGGTTAGTTTATTATAGTGGAAGCTATAAAGAAGGAATGTGCTAGGGAACAAATAGGTCTATCAGTTTTTAAACAAATCTAGCAATGTTTTATGTATACAATCGCATTCTCACAAATAAGTAACCTTATCTAAGCAATCTTGTTGCATAATAAAGCACAATGTGTGTTAAGACTAGTAAATCTTATTGTGGATAAGTAATCTAGAAATTGTTGTTCATGAGTTGCATAACAAACGGTCATCTCTCGCGATGTATCTAGCCAAGTAAAATCACCACGACTATACATATATTGACGTATCTGAATGACTTTATTTAACCTCAAAATGCAACGACAATATCAGACACAAGTAAAATCGCAACAACTATAAATATATTAACGTATCTAGCAATGTATTTATTAAACACCTAAAACGCAACGACGGATTATTAAGTATCTAGCAATGTTAGTATTAAACGCCAAAATCACATCCTCTCACGCAAATTGTATCATGTTCGCTAAATCACCAGAAACTGTAAAAACTGACTGGAAAGTTACATAGCAACAAAAATACAAATAAGTCGACCACAAAGCTGACTTAAACAACTTCTAAACAATGATATAGAGTAACATACATGATTTCGTACAGTTCGCATTAAGGTAGAGCTGGAAAAACAAGAACGAAAAAACTACTGAATTGCATTATGTACCTAACCTTTGAATTGGCTACCGGTGGTTGACGTTGAGGAGGAAAGAAGCTGCTCGACGTGAACTAGGCTTAAAGATTCAACGGAATCGAAAGATCGGTGGTTTAATCGAAGCTTCTCGCCGGTGAGAACATAACTCGGTTCTTGGTCGATCTTTGTTGAACAATGGTGGACTATGGTGGTTAACAGGTGGTGGACGTTGGTTTAAGGTGGTGGACGGTGTTCGGAAGGATCGTTGGGAGGTTAACGGTGGTTATCAACGATCGACTGATCACGGTCACAGTTTTTCAAACATACAGCTCTTCCTTGGAAAATGGGTATTTTGGTAGGTTAAGAGAGAGAGTGACAGCTGGTCATAAATTCAAAATTCAAAATCACTGATGGGGTGGAAATACCCATTATTTCTCAATATAAGGCTTATATACTAGGTTGAGGGTAGTTATGGTATTAAAAAAATGGGTATCGAAAGGGAGTTATTTAGTTGAGATGGGTATTAAGTAAGCATTAACCCATTTTTGGTACCAAATACTAATATGTTTGGTGAGAGGGTACTTAGGGTGTAATTTTCTAACTTTAAATTTCCTATAATCCATTCATCCAACTTATTATATCAAAACTGGTAATATATTCAAAGTTTTCGCACTTACCTAAAAGATGGATTGCAATTTGATCATTTAATCAAAAAACACTTATAACAAATTTAGACAATGCACACCTACATAATTGATTTCGTAAATCACTAAGTAACATATATTTCACGAATCATAAATAAGAATATCTTTGAGATATAACGCACTCTCTCCAATAAATGTCAAATTCGGTCTCTAACCAAAACTCTCCCTCCTGGGAAGTATGACATACTCCCTTCGGTTTACGTTCAAATAATGTATATCTTTGAGGCATTAGAAAACTACCTCAATGTTGGAACTATCTCTGGGAACAATATTGTCTTTTAAACATTATCAATTTTATAAATCGTACTTTATTTTTTGTTGGTTCCATATAAGGTTTTTTTATTCCACGAATGACCCTTTCAATATGTCATGACAAACGAGAGAAAAAATAAAATATATTTATGATGTACCTCGTCTCGTCTCGTTTTTAGTGGAAATTAGAGAAATTTGTATACATAATATGGATTTAAAATAAAGACATTGGTCGGGTAAGAGACATTGGTCATATTGAGGGACTTACTCGAATTGAATCTCAAATTC
Source organism: Limnanthes douglasii subsp. nivea (assembly GCA_036936605.1). Classification (NCBI taxonomy): domain Eukaryota; kingdom Viridiplantae; phylum Streptophyta; class Magnoliopsida; order Brassicales; family Limnanthaceae; genus Limnanthes; species Limnanthes douglasii. Next base: position 77,570,584 of record JAUPFV010000005.1, read on the forward strand.
ATTTCAAATTTAGAGCATCGTAGTTTTTTTCGTTATAGCTTCTTACACGTACGAAGACCATTTCATGAAATCAAGGTACTTTATTTTGGTATACTATCTACCTCTCAAGGGCTCTCAGTTCGGATGACAGATGTAATTTTATACAAGACACCATTTGGTATACTATCTCATTCTCAACTACTCCTACGATTTACTTTCGGTTTAGGTGTCAAATGCAATTTTATACGAGGTACCTTTTGGTATAATTTTCTTTCTGAAGTACTCTCGGGTTGGAAGTAACTATAACTTAATACGAGACACCTCACGTTTTTTTTTATGTTACCTCTCTCTCAAGTATTCCCAGCTCGGGTGACAATTATAATTCCATACGAAGTCATCCCTGGTATAGGATTTCCCTCTCAAGTATTCTTAGTTTGGATGAAACTAAAAGTAAATATGTTGTACTTCCTCGTATACTACGTCTCTCTCAACTAATCTTCCTAAGTAATTTAGATTGGTTAGAAAATACAATTCCATATGAGGCATGTCTTGGTATAATATATCCCTCTCAAGTACGCTTTATTAAGGCGATAACTAAAATTATTTCAGTTCGGGTGTGTACAAAAATTCTTTATGAGGTGCCCCTTTTGTATACTATCTCCCTTTCAACTACCCTCAGTTAGGATGACATCTATAATTTTATAGGAGGTACCTTGTATTATATCTCTCTCTCACGTAGCCCTGGTTCAGGTGACAACTACATAGGTTTTAATACGTACAATTGAAAAATAACCTAAAAATAATATCGATGATTTATATTATATGATTTCATGACATGTCACCCTCTATATTCCATAGGTAAATGGTGTGGTACCCTTCAAACATCTTCTGTCATCGATTTTATTCTACAGAGCTGGCAATGTGGACAAGTTAATTTTTTTAAAGCTAAATATAGCCCATATTTATCATTCAAAGCTTTTGCCCTACAATTCACACGTTTAGTAGAAGAAGTTGTGTTATATATCCAATGAGACATTGATTAGAAAAAGATGTTGTATTGTATTTGAGGAATACTGATGGAATTGAATGTTTAAGAACATTGTGGTCATCGCTTACAATATCTCGGCAATTTCCAAGTATTTTTGTTCTGCCAAAGATAGTAAAAACCAATGCATCTCTCGTCGATCATTAGTTATTTTATGCTTGACTAGCGATATTATCCATAATATATTTTAGAATGTTAAATTTATTTTTATTTACCTCTGAAAAATAGAATATTTTCCAATTTGATTCATTATATTTAGAAGATTTTTAACGGAACATAATCAACATGTTTGGTCATTTTTTCGAGAAAATGGTGCACTCAAAATGTGGAGTTATCATAAGCTATTATACACAAAAACATAACTAGAGTTAAAAAACTTTATTTTATAAGATATTAAAAGAGTTCTCTTTGTCGGTTGGTCAAGTACGTCGCACCCACAACTCAAATAACTCTCACTAGCTCTTTTTATATACATTTAAATAATTTGTATTACTTTTACATGTATGAAACTAAGCTTATCTTTGGATGGATTTAAGATAATTTTTATCCATTTTTATGCATTTAAGGAATTTGCATCACTTTTCATTATTTTAACACGAATTTAACATGGGTTAAAGAGAAACTAATGGAACATATGCTATAAGTTAAAATAAAATATGACGAGACCATAAGTTGAACTACGACAATGCTATAACATGGTGAGACTATAAGCCAATCTCCATGAAACAATATTGTAAAAATACTACTCCATAACTTCAATGGTCCACGATACCAAACTCCAAGGAATGAGACCGTAAAGGTCATGTAGTAAAAGTCTCAGCAATATGACAAAAAGTCACAATATTGGTCCAAGAGACTTCTCATCACACAAAAAAGGCCATGAAATAAATCCTCTAAATATATATAATTTAAAATATTCATCCACAAGATTACCGTGCAAAAATAAGCTAATAAAGGATGGGTCGTAAACACAAAAAATTCAAACTTAAAAACAAGGTTGTAAATGCCATAGCAATTGCTCTAAAAATAAAACAACAAAACTTATAAGCCAAACATTAAAAAAAAAGACATGATACTCCCCATCTACCACCATTAACATTGACACCTTTTGGATTTTCACATAACTTTTTGAACCTTACCTCATCCATTTTTTTATATCAATCCTTGAATATATACTCTAATCAAACACATAAACTACACAGTTGACAAACCCCCTCGTATAAAACTCAATCAATTTTTTTATCTCCTAACACCTTCATTGAATATCTACAATTACTAGAGATATCAATTTAATTCAATCCAAATGATCCAAAAGGTCAAGCGAACATTTGAGCACATATGGGTCGGGAAATAAAAATCATAGTAATACTAGTACAAGTCAACCCAAGGATCGATGAGATAAAAAAACTACACACCCAATTCCTAAAAGTCGGACATTGAATTTCATGACTGTAAATCAAGCC